>JAGXJF010000408.1:0-122999 GCA_019208055.1 Stipa capillata
GTTCTCTTCCCTCCCCGGCCGGGGGGAATTTCATCTTCGGCCTTCTGAGGAACTCCACTCGGGACGGCAGTCGGCGCCACCGGATCGGGGCCAGCGGAGGAGCCGCCCTGTCCCGCCGGAATGGCACCCGCGGTAGTCAGCGCCGCCAGATCGAGGCCAGCAGAGGAGCCGCCCTGTCCCGTCGGAATAGCCCACATGGCAGACGATGCCATCGGTTCGGGATGGGTGGAGGAACCGCTCTGCCCCGACAGAGTGACGCCCACCGCAGTCGGTGCCACCGGGCCGGAACTGGCAGAGGAGCTACCCTGTCCCCCTGGAGTAGCACCCGCCGACGGCCTCCGCCTCCTGGACACGCGGAGCGAGACGTCGTCATCTTCTTCCTCTTCCTCCGGAGCCGGCACACTCGGCGGAGGAGGGCTAGGCACCACAGTGGCTGGCGCCTTCCCCTTTGAAGACCGGGCGCTGGAAGAGGATGCTCCGGTCGTCCCCTGCGATGGTGCCCCGTCGCTGGGGGTGTCGGCATACCATGGCTGGTTCCAAATCTCCTTCTCCGGGAGGGGAACATCAGAACTAAAGCCGATCAGAATCTGCGTGTTTGGAAGGCAAGGAAATAGCCCGAGTCAGACTCAGTGGCACACAAGTAAGAAGAGTCGGGAGTTTGATTGCTTACCTGACTCGGGGGGTTGGCTCTGCTAAAAGGCAGCTTTCGCCCGGTCAGCCCGGGCATAAAAACCGACAAACCGAAACCGAAACCGAAACCGAAACCGAAAAAACCGAATTAGTGGTAAATTCGGTTTACCGAATTTTTTTCGGTTCTAATTTGTCAAAAACCGAAATTAATACGGTTTATTCGGTTTTGGGCCACGGTTAACCGAAATACCCGAATTAACCGCGGCCCATCTGGCCCAACTGCCCAGCCCAATTCTTTTACCGCATTATCAATCCACCGACCACCGCAGTCCACACGGGGACCCCGACTCCGCGACTCCGCACCCCGTCCTCCCCCGTCCTCCCCCACGGCCCACACGGGGACCCCGACTCCGCGACTCACCGCTTCTGCGCTAGGCCGCCGCCGTCCCCGTCGCCGCCGCCTGCCTCCCCCTCTGGCGCCGCCGGCGGTAGCCGCTGCCTGACTCGCCGCCTCCAGCACCGCCTCGGCGCCGCCCCCAGCACCGCCTCCCCCTCCGCCGCCGCCTGCCTCCCCCTCCGCCGCCGCCTCTAGCACCGCCGCGGAACCCGCCTGCCTCCCCGTCGGCCCAGGCTCTCGAACGGCGCCAGCTCCGATCCCGAGCTCCGGCCAATGGCGAAGCACCAGCCACCAGGTACGCCCCTAAATCCCTAATCATTGCACCAATTCGCGCTCCCCAACTCCCAAATCCCGCTTTCTGGTTTGGTTCGGTTTAAAACCGAAAACCGAACCGAATTTCCGGTTAACCGAATTTTCGGTTTACAAAATTTTACATCCTATTTCGGTTCCTGTTTTTCAAAAACCGAATTCTTCAAAAACCGAAAAACCGAAACCGAATTTTCGGTTTAAACCGAACGCCCAGGCTGATCGCCCGGAGAAATCCAGACTAGTCCCCTGAGCCATGAGCCTATCAACCCGGCGCTGGACAATATCCTCCGGGAGCTCTTCGGAGGACTCTCGGGTTGTGTCGTGCTCGTCAGTATACTCGAACATCGGGTGGGCTCTCAGCTTGGTGGGCTGCACCCGCCACCAAATGAAGGTGGCAACGACGACGGCTCCGGTGACATCAGCTTGGATCGCCTCGGCAAGCTGTGACATGAGGACCGTGATCCCATCCTGCTCTCGGTCCAGCGGTGGCTCGGACCAGCTTGGCTTGACTTCCGGAGGCTGACCCGTGAATGCTGGGAGCGACGGTGCGGGGTTCGCCTAGTAGAACTAGTTTGTGTGCCACCCCTTCTTGGAGGTCTGCATTGGCAAACTCAGGTACTATTTCACTGCCCCAGACCTCAGTTGGAACCCGGCACCGCCCACCACTGTCCGTTGATCCTTACTGGGCTACGGCTTCACCATGAAGAGGTGCTTCCACAGGGTGAAGTGCGCCTCAATACCGAGGAAGCACTCACATAGAGTGATAAAGCACGCGACATGGAGCAGACTGTTGGGGTTGAGGTTGTGCAGCTCCAAGCCGTAGTAGTAGAGGAGGCCCCGCAAGAAGGGGTGGGCGGGCACGGAGAAGCCCCGCACAAAGAAAGATCCGAGGACCACTACCTCGCTCGTGTTCGGAGTGGGGAATGCCTCCCCGCCGGCGGCGCGCCACTCAATCAACTCCTTCAGCGGCAACACTCCAGCCTGCACCAGGTTCTCCAGCCACGACTCGGTCGCCGAGGACTTCATCCAGGGAGCCATCGGGTCGGCGGAGGAGGTCTTCTCGCTTAAAAGCTTCCACACCAAGGCGTCCTCCTCCGCGTCGATCGAATCTGCCACCCACTCAGGGGTTTGCATTCGGTGCCGGTGAAGTGGAGTTAGGGTTTTTTGGTGTGCGGCGGTGTTCCCCAAATCGACAGTGCTCGAGGGAGACGAAGGGATTTGGGCACAAAGGAAATGAGGCGTGCACTGGAAGGCGTAGGTGGACCCCGCCGTTCGCCCGGTCTTATAATGGGGAGCATTTCGAGCGGCGTGACTCTTCCGCTCTAGCATGCGTGCGATCTTCTCGCACCCACAAAGCGCCTTTTTGGCTTCCATTGCATACAGTAACGGCCCACGTCACGGCCCGTCAGTGCCCATGGCACTATTTTCGCCGTGGTCTGCGCCATCTAACGGGAGGGATCCAATGGTTGGCCTTCCGGGGTTAAATAGCCATTCAGAATGTACCCCCAAAAATAGCAATTGTAGCATGCTTCCCGCAAGCCACTAGTCGGTTACCGACGAATTCGGGATCGGACGTTACAGTTTTGAAGGGTTTCAAAGATTGGCCTCAAGCAGGAACGCAATCACTTGAATACACCCGAGTGAAGGGCAGTTATGGTGCGCCTTCTGCAGGCCACAAGTCGAATGCCGAGCAACTCGGAGCTACTGGATTCTCCACCTAGACCTTCTGAGAATGTAGTTCTGAAGGCTTCAGGATCCGGAATTTCCAAATTCAGTGGAATGACCCGGTGTAAGGCTTCGCTACTCGAGAACCTATGCGTCATGGCTTGTTTCTTTGGTTCTGACGCAAATTTCAGAGGCATTCCTTCAGAGGGACACTAGCTGGACTCGAGCCACTCGAGAAACCAGGTGCTACTCGAAAATTTAGTCGGGATTCATGGTATGTCCCCCGCTGGGCTATCAGCCGGTCTCTATCCATCAGGATAGACTGGATACCACCAGAATTTACCCGCTACTCACTCATCCGCCATGATATTCCTGCCTTACAGGTGAATATTACTTGGTTTGTTATTGTCTTTTCCACAGGAGTTCTATCAGTCCCTCACAATCTCCTTGGAAGCAATCAGAAGGCATGCTCAAACGGAGGCCACTCGGGAAACTTGTCCGGGGAGAAGGTCGACAGCAGTCAGATCGCGAAGGACTCGGGGGGCTACTGATGATGACATGGCACCCGGGTATTATCAAGGAGGATGAATCCAGCCCTCTGGCCATAGGGTGGGCCAGGCCGACTACTCGGAGTCCGACTTCTACACGGGGGGTGCCTCATCGACTTGGAGTACAAGACAGAGATAAATACACATCCGGCAATCCCGGATTTTGTTGTAACCAATTAGGAAACTCCTCTGTAAATCGATCCGGACTCTTGTAACCCTACCCCGGTCGCCTATATAAGACCTGGTAGGGATCCTCCGATCGGTACGTTTTCTTATTCTCATGCTTACGCACTCATTCATAGCCCTAACAACCTAGAGATCTATTCTCAGAGGCTTGCGGCACTCGGGATTCAAGCAATACCAACCACCAAACACAGGATGTAGGGTATTACCTCTCCTCGAGGGCCTGAAACCTGTCTAAACATTCTCTCCCAGGTGCACCCATCTGGATCTGCTATGCTCACGCCACCCCATATTCAGTATTGCCGAAATAATACTCCGACAAGTACTTTCCATGATGAGGTCGCCTACATAAGCCTCCAGATTTCTTTCGAGTAGGGTGCTAAAGGTCTTATGCATCAGAAGTTGGCACGTGATGATAGCTTTCTTCAGCTCAAATGGCATCTGTACATAGAAGTAGATGCCAAATGGGATGATAAAAAAGCCTTCTCTTTGTCATCTTACACCATGCTGATCTGATGATAACCGGAATAAGCATCTAGGGAAATCATCATTTCACACCTGTAGTCGAATCAACACACATGCGCTAGTTACCATTTGCCTTCTTGACCAGCACGGGATTTGCGAGCCAGTCGGGGTGGTCTGCCTTGCAAATAAAGCTAGCCTCCAGGAGCTTGTCGAGCTCTACATTGTTGGCCTCTTGGCAGTCAATGGAGAGCCATCATAGTTTTTGCTTCATAGGCTTCCTCTCAGGCTGAACAACTAACTTGTGCTCGATCACCTCCCTTGGGACCTCGGGCATCTCAGATAGCTTCCGCAAAAAGACATATACATTCGCCCGGAGGAAGGTGACGAGGGTGCTTTCCTATTTCTCGATCAACCCTACACCAATCTGAACTATCTTGGACCAATTGTTGGGGTCAGGTGGTACCAGCTTGACCTCCTCAATGGGCTGAGGGTTGGTCTTTGGGTTTTCGCGTCGCCTTGCATGGTTATCACGTCCTTGGGACCAGGTATCTTGACCATCTAGTAAATGTGATGAGTTGCTGACTTGAATTTGGTTAGAGAAGGTCTGCCCAAAATAGCATGTAAGCAGAATCAAAACCAACCACTTGAAAAGCAATCAATTCTATTAGGAAATTTCTAGGGTTACCAAAAGTTACTAGTAGAACCACTTACCCTACGGGACTCATGGAGGACCCTGGTACTATTTCGTAAAAAAGGCTGTTTATGGGCTTAATCTTTGAATGAAGAATCTGCATCTCATTCAGAGCACTAATAGACAGGAGGTCTAGAGAGCCCCCACTATCTATCAGGACCCTTCTTACCTCACAGTTAACAATTTTAGTTGAATGACTAGTAGGAGTTGTTGGGTAGCAAAGGTACCTTTGGGGTAGTCATACTTGTCGAAGGTCAAGGAGGTCTCTGACTACTAGCGGTACTCCGATTGTCCTGGTGGTAACAGCTCCACGCGGTTGACCTATCGCTAGGTTGCCTTATTCTGCCACTTTGATACGAAGGCTGCGGAGCCTCTGAATATGACGTTGGCATGGTGCTCCGACACTTGATAGCTTGTTGTCACATCTTTTGCCTCTTCGGGATCTTTGGAGGACGATTGTCCTCCGAGGGCTTTGACATCAGTCCTTTTCCTACATAGTAGTCATCCAACTGCCAGCTATGACAGTTCTAGAGGTCATGTCAGAAGGTTCCATGCATTGGGCATCAACACTCACTGGGATCATTGACCCCCTAGGTTTAGGGCATGAGTGGTCAGTTGGTCGATCGCCCTGGAGCCTGGGCGGCCACGATGTCCACCGCTTTTCATCAGAGCATCGTGGTCCCATGACCGTGACCTCTTGGGAGGAGGAATTCTTCTTGCCTTTCTATTTAGACCTCCAATCCTTGGTTGAAGAGAGCTCAGACCACTTTTTGCCACCACCGACTAGGCCTTCAGATAGGGTCGTCTGGTGAGAGTTAGAGCCTTTGCGGGACCACATCTTCCAATACACATCTTCATTTACGTTGGAGTACTTGTCAACTATGTTGAAGAGCTCTTTAGTCATCGTTGGTGATCTGAGGAGGAGGTCTGTAAAGAAGCATGATGGGCTATGATATCTCACTATCTTCCTTGCTCGGCTTCTTATAGCATCCGTCAAAGCTATTCACAAGTTTGCTACAAAGCATCCCCGATTTATTAATTTAGCCCTCGGGTTGAATGAACAGCCAGGCTTGAGTAGATCCTTCAATACCATAGGGACATAGTTGGCCCTCACCTTCTCGTCACTGGCAGCGGCAAGGATTATGGTGGTATATATTTGTAAGAACTCTAACGGATTTTGACTTCCGTCGAAGGTCTCGATATGACCTGGCTTAAACTTAGAGGGCCAATTCACATCCGTCAAGCTAGGTGAGAATGCCTTGCACCCTATGTAGGAGATGTTACATCACTGAGGAGAGCATCGAGCATCGCGGTCATTCGGAGACCAACTTTCTTGCGGCCTCCGCCAAGGGGAATAGTCACGGCTTTCTTTTTCTCTTGACTGTTTGACCGTCAGCTCACTCCTTGATTGTCACGACTATCATCGGTGTTGTTGAAGCCTTGGCCACGGCTGGGCTTGCAATGACATCCTCTATGACCTCCTCCAATTCCACGAGGATGTTCCTAATTATCGCATGGGCCGCATCCATTGGGAGCGGCTCGGGTAACAAAGTGGCAACCGCGGTAGTTAGGTATCTAGCCTTCAATGATGGGGGATCTATCTCTGAAGGTGAGTTAGGATTGCCTAGCACTGGTACTCGCCGGTGTGTGCCCGACATTTTTTTGCTGAAGCCGCCAGGATTGGTGAAGAGTTGGCGATGGCATTGTAGGATGTGCACCCGTGTGGTGGCATGTAGAGCGGTTTCGATGGCCACTTCAGCCACCTATTGCCTCCACTCCTCTTCCTCCCGTGCCCAAAATTTCTTAGACGTCTCATCAGCATGTCGGTGCACTAGCACTATGGCCCCACAGAAGCCCTGAACATGCGGATGGGAGAACATGCCATCTGCAAGTTAAATGTCTTGGATTCTTGAAATTCTGCTTGAAGTTTTCTACATAAGTTTCTATGTTGTGATTTGATTTTTGGAGTTTAAGACGATGAACACATAACAGGGGAGTGTTGTTCTCTCATGAACATCAAATCCTGTGAAGTGTGAGTAAAATGATAATTTTGTATATTTATTACTCATAGGGGGATGCATTGCAAAATGTGAGTTGTTGCCTCTCGGGATCTTAGCTTGAATGCATATTGGTCCTAGTGCAAATTATAACTTATACATGGTGGAAACACCATGAAAAATGATCATCTTTGGTTCTACACTCTCAAAGGCCTAGATACTATGTTGCACTAGTGCACATATTCTCTATACTTTTGAGTTGATCTTCTTTTATTTGCATCCAAGTGTTGCCGTGTTTGATTGATTTTTTTCCACTTGGATGTCAAAAAGAACAAATAAGGATTTCAGAGGATCTACCTATTTCTATCTCATCGAAGTCTTCATCTAAATTGCACATTTGAGCATTTGATCCGTTGCTCAAAATTTTCGGACAAGCCTCAGTCGGAACCACCGAATGGGCAACAAATTTGAAATAGAACGTCTGCTTTCACTCGGAACTTTCGAACAATCCTTGCTTTGAACTCCCGAATGAAATTTCTCTTGAGGAACAAAAGCTTTCTTCTCTCTAGAATATCCAAATGGACCTTGCCCTCAGGCTTCAGACATACTCTCACCATTTTGCTAAGTGTTCACTTGGAGCCTACGGACGACCTTCATCCGGGACTTCTAGACATTGAGCTAAATGTACATCATTTAAGGGACTGTGAAGCTACAGTTTCACCCACAACACACCTGGTGGAACCCTTGAGCTACCTTCACCGCCACTGTCACCTCGTGTTCATTCATGAACTCGCCACCACTCCCTCCAGCTGGCCTCACCATCAGATTCCACGCCGATGCCAACACATCTCCACTGTCACCATAACCGCCACTCTACCAAGTTAGGGCAAGCAATGTCCCCAAACCTTCCCCCTCTGATTTCACGCTCCGGAGTTTGTCTTCATCGGTATACTCTTGTTTCCCCTCAATTTCTTCATGGATTATGCATTAAATTGAGTAAACTGAATCGTGCAGAGATTTTAGGGTTAGTTTGTCAGTGTTCGCTCAGAACATCTTAGAGGATTTCAGCCGGAACTTTCGGACAGTGTGGCTGAACACACCTAGCCACTCAGCACATCCTAGCTAGAACGTTTCAAAATTTCCAGACAGTTACCGGCCAAGTGCCTTGAGTGGCTCGGAACCTCTGGACATGAGCCAATCAGAATTTCCCGATAGAAACTAAATGAAATTTTTCTAAATTTTTTGAAACAAATTCCGTTCAATCTTTTTGTAAAAATTCCTTTGGCTCTATGTGCACTTATCCCCTGCTCTCATCTATATCATTTCACATGGTTAGTATGTCATATGTTGATGAGCAGAGATCATTGGTAGTGGCAGAGGGAAATGCGGAGTCCACCAGTACTAAATCCAACTCTAATAGTAGCACACCTAGCTAGTGGTGTCATTATGGTGCTGCATCATTTGTGGTCAGTCGCCAAATTGCCAAGAGGAAGAGGACAAGTTATGAGGAAGATTTGGATTTTGACATCACCAAAGACCGGTGGAGGTCACGTCACAGAGGGACCAAGAAGGCTGTTCTTGAGAAGGATAATATGAAGCCATCTGCTAAGGCCCTACACAAAGCTCAGCTGAAATAGCTTATCTCTCCTCCTAAGAAGAAGAAAAAGAAGAAGAAGAAGAAGAAGAAGAAGAAGGTGGTGTTGAAGGTTGCCACTAAGGCCAATCCAAAGGCCCGTGCTACTAAAGGTGCGAAGGGTAAGGGGAAGGCTCCTGAAGTTGAGGTCTCCTCTGACTCAGATGATGAGGATCCTCCATTTGGTCCATCTCCTGAGAAGATGCTAGCCCAAGCACACAAATACAAGGCAGCCGAAGCAAGGAGAACCTCCACTAGGCTCGCAAAGGGGACCACATGTCCCAGCAACAGAGGCACCAGCACCTAAGAGAGCTACGAGTGCTCTTACCGCTCCTAAAGCTAAGGGAAACATTCTTGTAGTTTTTCCTTTCCTTCTAGTCTGGAACAGTCTCTGAAGGGTTGGCCAAGACCAAGAAACATATCAAAAAGATGAAGATGCAGAAGGACAACAATAGATCCCCACTTATGACTCTTGTCCAGTAGGATTACTATGAGACAGTTCTTCTCAAGCATACTTTGCTTGAGACAGTTCTTCTCAAGCATATTTTGCTTGTTATCAAGCAAAGGTACATTGTTTGGAACTATATTGATGCCAATGCAAAGTTATCCACAGTCTACCAGGAGTGCACTACAGTTGCCTTTGATGTATCATGACTCTAAAGCAAGAATGGAGCAATGAGTTGATTCTTCAGTTCTACGCCGATAAGACCAGGACCATCAGATGGATGACTCATGGAGAGAAGTCTTAGTGCCTCTTTTGATGAGTTTGCTGCTGTGTTAGAGCTTCCTACTACTGATCATGAGCTCGAGTTCATACATGCTGACGCATCTAGGACAAGCAAGGATATGGATCACTTTTATATGCCTAGCATCTTTGGTGCGGATTGAAGGGACCACGTGGTCTCTACCTAGGGTTTTTGACCCTAAATAAGGTTACAAGATCTACTCTAGCTCCCAAGGTTGGTGATGCCACAAACATCAGATCCTACACCATCGACCTGCTCTACAACATTGACATGGTACCTTGTTCAATATTATGGAATACCTATTTGAGGAGATTCGCAAAGCATTGATGGAGCAAAAGCGGTCATCACCTTTTGCCCTTTATAGCCAAAGGTTAATAAACTTCAAGTCTGCCAAGAACTTCTTGCTCGAGGGGAAGCATGAAGTTTACAAACCCAGGAAAGAAGAAAATGTTGTGAAGGCATCGGGGCCTAATATCAAGAGAGCCAAGACTTCTTCTACAACTACAGCTACTGCTACTCCACAATCTAATCCCAGTGCTAGCATTGTTGTCCCACAACTACTACACCTTCATCTCTCGCTCAGTTGTCAGACAACACCCCAAGATTGATCTTGTATTGGCCTCACTCCTTCGGATTGAGGAAAATCAAAAGTTATGGTTGCTCAAGCAAGAGGAGGTTGAAATGCATATGGTGAAGTTGAAGAAGACACAACCCTATGTGACTAAGAGCATGAAGGCTTTCTTCCAAGGTAAAGCAAATGAGGAAGAAGACCACCATATCAGGGTCTGAGAGCCGGTCCAGGTCTAAGAGTTCAGCTACAAATGCTCATACCCTAGTTTCCCACTCTCCTTCCCATGTTATGAGATTGCTGACTTGCTCTCCATCCCCTACCGTCGATGTCGCAGTTCCTATGTCTGCTCCTACTGATTTTCCTTCCACGCTGATCATGAATGATCCCGATGCTTAGCTTAGGATGGGAGTAGTTTCACCTTCTTTTTCTCTTTTTGGTGTCTTGATGCCAAAGGGGGAGAAGAATAGTGTTAGGCTAGCTTCGTGTGTGTAGTGTTGTGAGAGTTACAGGACTTGATCTTCTTGTGTCTTATATCGTCTTGTAAACACTATTATTTTTTGGTGATGTGGATGTTTACTGTGTGTGCACTTTGACATGTTCATGTTTATCCATGTTAGTGCACCTTTTGCCATTATAATCTCTCTCATCGATGGTATCCTTGACGTGTGCTTAACTTGTATACTATGCACGCCCACGGATCCTAAGATATATGGTGAATTCTTTCACATTCTCCATGATGTATGCATTTGCATTCGAAGACAACTTCAAATAATGGACATCTTTAGGCGGAGCTCATACTGTATCTTAGGATCCAAAACAATGTCCAGACCAGTCAGCCAGAATGTTCGAGTGTGTGTGAGAGTAGACTCCAAATTCTAAATGTTGGTCCGGACCCTCTGATTGAGGTGCAACCGGAATATTCGAAATCTTTTAGTGGTTCTGTCTAGAAGAGCCTATACTGTCCGAAACTCCGAGTGAGGTCCATCCAAACAATCTGAGTGGTGACAAAGCCTCTATCCCGAAGCCCTGACTTTGTTTAGACCTTCCGAGTGAAGCTAGTCCAGAACCTGAGAGCTAGGACTTTCCTTCTGTCCCAGTGCTTTGTTCTCACCCAGACCTTTGGTCCGGTGCTTTCAAAGAAACCAAGTTGGCTCCAATTGCTTTTCTGGAACCTCTGAGTGAGAATTGTCTAGAACCTCCGAGCTACTTTGTGTTTGGGACAGAAGGGTTGATTTCGTTTGGAACCTTCAAATTTCGGCTGTCGGACCTTTCGGGTTGAGCATATTCTAGAGGTTTTGAACTATCCAATGTGTCTGAGAGGCACCCTCCGAGCAGTGCCTTTCACTGATATAGCGATTAGTTTTTGAATACCAGAACCTCCGGACAAGGCTGTCCGGAACCTCCAAGTGAGGTTTCTTTTGTGAGTAACGGCTATTTTTTTAGAGCTGCCTATATATGTCCACCCCTCCTGGGTGAAGGAGGTGGCTTGCGTCCCAAATCCAGAGCTCCCCTTGTCTCTCTTCTCTTTTGCCTTCTTGTGAGTTCATTTGAGAGGGAGAAAATTCAAGGATTTGGTTTAGATTTCCATTGAGTATTCAAGAAAGTGATCACCTTCAAGTTTAAGATCAAGTTCTTATTACTCTTCGAGGTTGGCACCTCCTAGAAAGTTAGGCATCGCTTCTGGGTCTTCAAGCTTGTGAAGAAAACAAAAAATTTGTAAAGGTTAAAGCTCGCCTACTGCAAGTTGAAGAGCTACCAAGATGTGAGGGAGGCTTCTCACGGGAAGCCTCTTGAGGGAAGAGCACGTTTCTATACCGGCTTTGGTCATGGAGGAAAGGAAGAAGTGTGATGACGTCTGGTTGTTGGAGGATTTCATGGAGGAGACGGATAGGGAGGGAAAACGAAACCGTGGAGAAGATGAACAGGGTAGCCTTGTTTTTTTTGGTTCGGTAGCCTCAAAAAAACCTAATGCATTGACTGAAGTGTACATGGGCTGAGCAGCCCAATTGCACGACCAGAGCTAAACTGCTCAAATTTGGAATGCACATCAACAATTGAACAGACAAAAAAAATTGTGGCGACGTGGATGACTATGATGGCAGGAAAAAATAGTTAGTGGGTTGTAACTATTTAGGTACCTAGTTAGTGGGTTGTAACTATTTAGGTACCTAGGATTGATTACAAATGAGATTTTAGGAAGACTCATGGCTTAGTGGACAACTTCTCAGTACACAATATCCTCTTCTGTTTAGTATTGGGAGAAATAAACATGCTACAGTGGTCAAAGTGTTAGGTCCGTCCAAATATCTCTTTTGGATGAGCTATTGTGGGGCCAAAATTGTTGACTTGGCTAGAGTTAGTCGCTGAGTTGCAAATGCGTAGCTTAGGACAAAACATGATACATGGAATGTACATCGAAGCGGACAATCTTCCATTCAATCCATGTACGCGCGGATGGGGAACTTTACTCTACCCTGTGCCAACCGAAATTTATAGAAATTGAAAGGACCGCTCAAGATAAAAGGATGTGGTATTTGCGGAGGTCGGAAAGTGTGCTTCTGTTATCTAAAATAATATCACAAATCATCCCAAAACCACCAGATACTGCTACCGTTACCAACCTGCCATGTACCCACTCTAGCAGCATTAGTAGGACCAGACGTAGTAGAAATTCAAAGAATAATAGGTTTATGAGTATAATATTTGAAATCAACAAGGGTTTTCCATATCTTATTATTAGCAACTTGATATCTTTTAACCAATAAACCAATAAGCACATACTAACCTCTCTAACATTATGGATACCAATTCCACCAAATTCTTTTTTCCAGAAACTAAGCCTAAGTTAGCAGAATGGTATCCATGTGTCAGCTTGGCAATGGGTATAATACCCGGCGGGGTAAGATCCCCGTACCCGATACCGCCTCTTCTAATCCGGGTATTCGTACCCGATAAAAAATGGGCTTGTTGTGGGCTAAAAAGACTATGGTTGTGGGCCTATGGGCTGAATTGTGGTTAAAGATTATTTTTTGTTTGATTTTGTGCGGCGGACTCACATGTCATAGGTACTAATGGGTACCCATCGGGTATCAGGGACGGGTAACAGGGGGAAAATTTTTATAAATATTATTTTTAAAACTAAAAATTTGAGATATGTAGGTCTCATTTTAGAAATTACAAAACTAGCAGCACGTCGTTCCGCGGTTGGACGATTAGGGCGTTATCGTTTCACGGTGGGACGATAACTCGTTGTTGTCTTCCCAATAACCGAAATCCCGCCGAAAGCCCGCGCAACAGTGCGACGTGACGCGTGATAGGACCGCTGTCGTCCAACGGTGGGACGACAGCCCGTTATCATCCCACGGTTGGACGATAAGGGCGTTATTGTCCGACGGTTGGACGATAATGGGCGTTATTGTCCGACGGTTGGACGATAACGGGGGAACAGCGGGCCCAGCAGTGCTTTCGGCGCCAAATCGTCCGTTGGGCGAATAATAACCCGTTATCGGTCGACCGTCGGACGATAACGCGTTATCGGTTGGCCGTCGACTAATAACTGGGTTATCAGTCCACGGTTAAACGACAGGGTTATATTTTTGAAATTTCCGATTACAGACATATAGATCTCGAATTTTTATTTTTAAAAATAATATTTATAAAAAAAGTTCGGTAACAGGGTCCCATCCCCGTACCCGGTTTACCCGGCGGGTAACAAAATTTGTCCATTAATTAGTATCCCCGCGATTTCCTCATACCCGGTTCCTAAATGGGTAAATCTCCGCCGGGTATGGGGTATCGGGTACCTGTTGCCATCTTGATCTATGTATATCACCAGAGTTACCCCAAAAGAAATAAGCCATTTAATAATTAATTGCTTTAATAGTCCACTTCGGAGATTAGATCAGACACGAGAGAGGTAGGAATACTAGACATGCAAGCATCTTCCCCCTCCAGCCAGCAATTATGATGGTTATCTTATCAACAACTGGTTGTACGTCATCTTTTTTTAGTTTAGAGAAATGAAAAGGGATTCCAAGGTATTTTAAAGGAAGGAATTTGAGCATCGGATCTAGCATGGACCTCTTCCATATTAATAGTGAGCAAGTCGGTCTTATGAAAATGTATGTTCATCCCAGAAATGTTTTCAAAGCGGGTAAAGATCTATTTTAAATTCCAGCATTATCTATATTTTCTTCCATAAACCGAATGGACGCCACCTGACACAACATGAGGGAAAAGCCCTTTTAAAATATTCTGGCGAGAAGCTTTTTCCAACATCTTTTTTTTTGCACTCAGCTTTTTCCAACATCTTAGTAAAAACCTCAGCAACCAAATCAATCTCTTGTCTCTCAAAGAAAATATAACGGAAGAAGCTACCCAAAAATGAAGTTGTGGGGACGCAAGATTTTTCATTGTAGGCCCATCGGCACCCAAGCCTGATAATTAGAATTGGAACGGTGGAAGTCTGTGGGATATCGCTTCATGGAAATCTTGAAGCCAATTAGCTCTGGATATCAACTCAACTCACTAGTTGCTAACTATTGCAGGGAAAAGATTAACAAGGACAAATTGGTTCGATGTGGATGCCAACCACCGCTGGATGAGCTAGTCAAGCACAACGTTAATGCGGACTTTCATGAAGTGGATGGGTGGTGTCACTGGAGCTGTGATTCAAGACTTATCGCAGGGGACAGGTCGTCGCTGCGGCAAATTGGGCGCTGAAGCTTTGGCTCTCCGGAACGTACGTATCGGGTATGTCCAATCATGTTAGCCGCAATAGAATGCTACTAGAGAAGTCAAATTTCTTTCAAGCTATTGCAACAATGAATGAAGGTAGAGTTTCGGATGGTGCAGCAACAGGTATATATGGCGATTGTGTGGGACTTCGCCAATGCATTTTGCCAATGAAACTTTTACTCATTGTTCACTGGAGACGAACTGATTAGCTCATGAATTAACTAAGAGGGTGAAACTTGAACTAGCATCCGTGTGGCTAGATGCTCCACTTAATTTTACTTTACCGCTTTCGGTTAATAAAGGCTGCCTATGTTTTTGAAGAAAAGAAACTGCGTATTACCAAAATAAATGCATGTGTTACATATAAGTGTAGTAACTTTATTTTGGTGAGCCCTCACACCTAATAATTTACCGATAAGGTATTGCCAGCAATCGTGCTACTTGACAACACGCCACCTCTTTTCTATCCTCTGTGTTTCCTCACGCATCTACTGCCGTACCTTCACATTTGTAGCTTACCGCCGGCAGGATTGAGGTTCGAACTATCATCTGTTTCCAGTGGTGCAGAGAATTTTCCCCAAGTGTTTCGTTGGAGCCCCCGGCAGTGGAGCTTCCGTACGACCAACACGATGTTCTCCTAAATTTGTACATTCCTTTTCGAAAAATAGTGAATAGTGGTTACACTAGTACAGAAAACGATATCCGAGGCGGTTAAAATAGCACATCCGAGGCGGTTATAGCACCCGTCTCGACGGAGTGGTTGCGGATATGGGGGCGTCAATCGGAGGCGGTTATGCAAAACGCCTCGGATAAGAGCTCATCGGAGGCGGTTAAAACTCATTAACCGCCTCGGATAAGGGCATATCGGAGGCGGTTACGTTTTCATAAGCGCCTCGGATAATGTATTATTAGAGGCGCTCAGAATAATACAATCGCCTCCGATATACACATATCCGAGGCGGTTAGGTAAAGATAACCGCCTCCTATATTCTCTTATCCGAGGCGTTTAGATAAAGATAACCGCCTCCTATATTTTCTTATCCGAGGCGTTTTGGTAAAGATAACCGCCTCCGATATGTTGTTCACCAGGCATTATTTTCCCAGATTTACTAGCATCCCTAAAAAAAACAAATAGACATATATATATATACATCAAAATCACAGCAGGCACAACCAGCATAGCACACTTCAAACATTCATTCATTCTCGGATCGACCACAAAACATTACATGTGAACATTCACATACATACGCATACGAATTAATAAATATTACAAAAGTTGTTCACTTGAGTCATATCCTCAATTCACAGCCAGGATATTGATCAAATTAAACAAAACTAGACCTCTCTTCAATTGTTCACATGAATAGAACCACGCGCGGAAGCCTCCATACACCATATCTGTTGATAAAGAAGCATCATATGTAATAGAGTAACGTTAGCAGTGAGAGAAAAAATGAACAACACGACGTTTAAGAACATCAAGTGCACTTATAATTCGAAACCACCTGTTGGACAGATAATTACAAAGTTTGATTGTAGAAGTTAATGAAGTAACTAAGGACCTAAGTAGGAACCTACGTAATCATCTAACTAATCTCAATCCTAAGTTCCCGGGGAACCGAAGCGTCCTTCGGCACTAATGACTTCGTTGTTCAGGAAGCCGGCGATGTGCGACCGGACCTGGGTGAGGTCCATATCTTCCAACATCTTGATTTGCATAGTTTTCGTCGCTTCCTGAAAACATGAGTCTTACGCTCAGGGCGAATAGAACGACTAAAACACTCGACATTAGCAGTGGCGCTGGTTTCTTACCGGTAGAACCGCGTACTTTGGGTTGCTGGAAAGGGCTAGCATGTGGAAACACACGTAATACCCACAGAGGTCGGTCCCTTCAGGTTGTTGCCGGCACTACAAAAGGGATATCGATTAGGTATAGAGGGCAGAAGTATGATGGCATTAGTTCTAGGAGTCAAGGACATTACGGAATACCTTAAACTTGCAATCATGGCTTAACTTGACGGCTACTCCGCCCTTGACCTTGTGCCTCCCCCCGTGTTTGATGTATGTGTCAAACGCTCTGGGTGATTAAAAACAATTAGCATCGAACTATCTCTTCCTTGTGAAGAAGAAAGAATAGGCATGGACTAAGTCGAACGTTTGATACTTACTCGTCGAGTACAGCCATGATGTCCACGTACGCTTGCTTGCGCGAGTCCATGCTGCGCCTCATGGAATCAAGGTAATATACCTTACTCCATTTCGGCACGATCACGAGGAGGATCCAATGGCCGCTGCTTGTACGATACGAAGTTATTACATGTTTAGCCGTCGAACCATAAGAATTTGCGTAGGATGTGGCTTACCCGATGTTATAGGCAATCTGGATCTGATCTCGTGCGGAGTACTCATGGAGTAAATGCACGACATAATCCCGCACCATGTTCTTATTTTGCTCGAGACAATATGCAGAGACTAAATGTGGGTCGCCGAACCCCACGGAGTTGTGCATTCTTCTTCTTACGCTCAGCTCAATCATGTACCTGAGTACAGGAGAATAAGGAGTTACATTGCAGGCATTTAGGAGTGACAAAACAAAACGGTGATGTGCTGTAAGGACTTACAGCGAGAAGCATCTCATGAGACTGGCGTCCAGCTCACGGAAGTGCATCATGTCGAAGATGTCCGAGAAATCCACGGGAAACATATATCCGTGGCGGTGCCTGAAGTGCTCCTCCTTGAAGAAAACCACGAGGCCGAGTCTTGTATCTGGGAACGGCCTGCGCGACATCTCGAGGTAATGATTATGGAGCTGCCGGCCCGCTACGCCCAAGTTCACGTCATCGTCCACCATAGGTTCTCTAGGCACGTACTGGCGAGCCAGCTCCGCTACGGGATATTCAACATCAGAAGTCAGTTTTGAAGCAGACTTCTTGGATTCGTAGACTTTCATCTTGGACGTCGCCCCTTGACTCTTCGGTCGACCACGGCGTGCCTGTGAGGTCTGCGTTGCTGGTAGTGCCGGGGGGCTGAGGGGGGAGCGAATGATGAGTACTAGCCTCCACATCTTGCACTGTCGGGACTGGCGGAGGAAGGACGAGCTCGGTCGCAACCTTGGGCGGAGATGGAGGAAGCACCGGTGAAAACCTCAGCATCCCTTGATCCGCCGGAGATGGAGGAACAGAAGGTGCGCTCGGTGCTGATTCGAGGACTACGTCCTTCTTCGGCCACTGGACGAACGACCCGACCGCGTCGCTTAATGTCTGCAGCTCATCAGATTCTCCCGCAGCCGGCAAGGGACAGCTAGCGAAAGTCGGGTTGATTGACTCAACCTGCACTCGCGCGAAGCCTGCCACCAAGGGGACACCGTGTAGCACCGTTCCAGGAGGAGATGGCCAGACCTGACCGTACGCGGCGTCCATCGAGAAGTTCGTCGTAGCGAACTGTATCTGCAGCTTGCACCTCGTCGGACCCCCAATCTGGTCGATAGGAGAACATTCATCCGCACTAGATGCACAGCTACTGCGGCGGGCACCCGGGCTAATTGCGACCGGCGCCCTGTCTTGCAGGTACTGTGCTGATAGCCTCTCCTCCATTGCCCTCATTCTCTCCTCGAACTGCGCCTCAAGCGACGATTGAATCTCTGCTTTCATCTGCTCGGCTCTAGCTCTCTTCCGCTGCCGACGTGCCTCCTGCGTGTCCCCGGTGAAGGATTTGCTCCACGTTGCCAGGTTTCCGAGACCCCTGGTGCGTCCATAGGGCTCCCTGGTGCCGATGGCCTCGGAGAGTATGTCTTTCTCCCGACTTGGCACAAACGAGCCTTCAGATGCCTGCTCGTTCAGCCCCACCATTCTCTGATATACCTGCTCGTCTTCAGGGTTTCTCCATACGCGTTGCCCACCTTGATCCACCTTGGTCCTCGCTCTGCACCAGTCCCGGACTCGGTTGTCGCCGAAACCCGAGAACGCCGGCTGCTGACCGTGCTTCTCCGCTTCCGCGTCCTCCTTTGCCCACTTCTTCTTCGCACCGACGTACCCTAAGGTGCCGAGGAAATGCGGGTGCTTGTTTCTGCTGGCTAGCTCTTTCCCCTTCTGGCTTTCTGTCCGGAATTCTTCAGACGACTTCAAGGCGCAGAACTCCGCCCAATCTTCTTCGGAGACATCAGGGTATGCCTGGCAAGGCGACTTCTCTTGATTGAGATAGTCCCTCACCAGTCTGTGCTTGAAGTTCCTCCAGCACTTCCCAGCCGTCAGTATTGTCGCTCGGAAGAACTCGGCCTCGACCTCTTCCGGGTACATGAAGGAGGCCTTCACTTCGTCAAAGAGGGACCTCCGCTCCTCCCGTGTCAGCTCACCCCAATCCGCGAGGGTGATCCTAACCCTAGAACGGGCGACCACCCCGCATAACGTCCGCCACTTCTTCCGGGTTTCTTCTGGCTCGGGCACTCCGGTCACCGGATCCACGCTCTGAACTACCCATCTGCCCTTCGGCCTCCCCGATGGCTTCCTTGGTTTGCGAGATCCCTTTCCTGACGACGTCGAAGGTCTTGGCGACCCCGACGGCGATATTGTAGGGGAGGGCTGCGGAGAGCTCATCTCGATCGTATTAACTAGTTACTAAACAAGTTTTAGTATCAAGTTAGACTAATGAAACTATAGCAAAAGGGGGTAATAAGAGAGGAGCAAGTTAGTATCTATTCTTATTAGATTTTTAAACTATAGCTGAAGTGAATAATTGTCCTGTAGATCAAAAGAAGGTAGCCATAGTTTTAGCAAGCACTCCGACATCTTAGACAAGTATAGTTAATCATATTCTTACCAAAAGAAATTAGGGTTTTGATAACAAGAACAACTGATATATCAGAAACATCATTTATTAGAATATAAGGGTTCTAATTTAGTACTTAAACAGAATAGTTACTAAGAACAATTAGTAAAATCTTGAGCTGGAATTCTAGAACTCTATGTAAATCTTCAATGTATAAATCATGTTATTAGTGAAACAACTTCAGAATCTAAAGTAGTTCTATAGGCTCATTTATTCAAGCTAAACATACCTTAAGCAAAGGTAACCTGGTCGTCATGGACTAAAATGAGTTGCGGATTGAGTGACAGTCACTCAAGCAGCTGCTCATTTTAGTCCATGACGACCAGCAATTGCTGAGACTTTCAAAATTGAAAAAACTCCGTCCTAAAATCACCTGTGATCTACCCATCCGAAGCATCAAGCTCCACCAAGACCATCAAGCTTTTGCAATAGAAACACTCAACTTTATGCATTCTTCACTATACAGCCCCACCTATTTATTCACCCTCTCTTCTCTCTAATTCATACACAACAAAACTGATGTAATTTTTAGTGACACTTAGTGTGGATTTAATTCATTTCATAGTGTTCAATGATCGTACAAAGACTATTGTGAGCAAAGTTCAAAAACCTATATATTATGTTCATGATTTTATTCTACGTTTATGAGCAAAATTCAAGAGCCTGAATGAATAAATTGCTCATAGTTGGGTGCAATGTTCAGTTAAAAGAACAACAAAAATTTAGCCTTTCTTGAGCATGAATATACATATTCTGCATATTTCTTCACCACCACAAACATTCACCAAAATGAACCACTCTCATTAGCATGAACAATCTCATGCACATCTATGATATACTGACCCCGAACCTCAGCAAAAATTCATAATTGAACCACGGGATTCGCACGGGAGAGCTCACCGGTGGTAGGGGACGAGGACGCCGGTGCTTGGGGCGCGATGAGGACGCCGGTGTTTGGGGTCGCCGCTGCCGCTTGGGGACGAGGCCGCCGGTGCTTGGGGTCGCCGCCGCCACTAGGGGACGAGGCCGCCGGTGCTTGGGGTCGCCGCCGCCGCTTGGGGATGAGGCCGCCGGTGCTTGGGGTCGCCGCCGCCGCTTGGGGACGAGGCCGCCGGTGCGTGGGAAGAAGGCCACCGCCGGGGACAATGCCACCGGTGCTGGGGGGGGGAAGGCGGCGCTGGTTGGAGGAGGCGACGGTTGTCGGAGGAGGCGCAGGGACACTAGGGCTTAAAGTTTCACAATGCGCGGGGAGAAGGCGC
The DNA here is from genome assembly GCA_019208055.1 of Stipa capillata. Taxonomy (NCBI): domain Eukaryota; kingdom Viridiplantae; phylum Streptophyta; class Magnoliopsida; order Poales; family Poaceae; genus Stipa; species Stipa capillata. The sequence continues at coordinate 20,659 of JAGXJF010000408.1, forward strand.
CGGATTGATTTATGTAAGGCAGATATCGGGGGCGGTTAAATCGATCTAACCGCCTCCAATATGGATAAACGAGGCGGTTTAAACATATCTAACCGCCTCCAATATGGTAGATATCGGAGGCGGTTGGTTAGATCTAACTGCCTCGGATAAATATAAAGGAGGCGCTTTATTTATTCCAACCGCCTCCAATTAGAGATAAAGGAGGCGTTTAACCCGGTCTAACCGCCTCCGATATGTTCTTTCCAGCAGTTGCACAATCTGTTTTCTGAGCTATCAGTGGACACAGCTAGCTAGACATCAACAAATCACATATATATGAACCCAAGCATCTCATACATATAAACACATATATATGAACCCAACCATTCATATGAAGAGAAGCATCTCCATTCGTATATATATAGTATATATGAACACATATGTATAAACATCACATATATATATCTTTTCAACCCAAGCATCTCATACATAAACACATATATATGAACCCAAGCATTCATATCTCTTCCATGCATGTTTCAACCATGTGTCATCACCACTTCTCAAATTATATCATTGCCTCCGCTTCCTCCTCCTTTTCTTCTTGCTAGGCATTTCCTCGTCGAACTCTAGCCCTTCTTGATGATCTTCACGCACGTAGACTGGTTCATTAGGTTCATCGGCCGCCGCGTCTCTAATGCTATGTTGCATCGGAGGTGTATCTTCAAAGATCTTGTACTCATCCTCATCCACCACACCTTGAACTCCGACAATCTTCCTTTTACCTTGTAGTGCAATATGAAGATTCTTCTTCGCCGGATCGGTCACGTAAAACACCTGGTGAGCTTGATTGGCTAGGATGAATGGGTCATCTTTGAATCCAACACGTTCAAGGTCAAACCGTTATGAAGCCGTGGAGATCGACCTTCGTAGATTGCAGATTGACCCAACGGCACCGGAATAATGGGAACTTGAAGTACACGTAGTCCAGCTCCCAAATATCCTCGATGAACCCATAGTACCAGCTCCGTTTCCCGCTCAAATCAGAAGCCTCTATGCGGACCCCACTATTTTGAAATGTGCTTTTCTTATCTTGATCTCTCGTGTAGAACGTGTATCCATTAATGTCGTATCCTTGCCAAGTGACGACTTCGAATGTTGGGCCCTTCGCATACCAGGTAAGCATGTCGCTAGAGGCACCTAGACGAAGACGCTCCTTGAACCACTTGTTGAATTCTTTGTTATGCTCTCTCGTCCTCCACGCATCGGTTCTATTTGGATGCTCTTGCCTTAACTTTGCCCTGTGCTCGTCCATGTAGGGGGCAACGGCGGTCGTGTGTTGCAGCACGGTGAAATGGGCAAGTGTGTGTCCTGCTTGGTCCGCCGTTATAGATTTCTTTCCGATAGTCCCAACTCCATCGAGCCTGCCTTCATGCCGAGAACATGGCACGCCAATCGGTTGGTTCGACTCCATGTAGTCAACACAGAACTCGACAACCTCTTCTGCAGCATAACCTCGATAATACTTCCCTCCGGTCGATACCTGTTTCTGACGTAGTGCTTCAAGATTCCCATGAATCTTTCGAACGGGTACATGCTTCGAAGGAAGACTGGGCCACACATCTTGATTTCGTGCACAATGTGGACGATGAGATGCACCATATATCGAAGAAAGACGGGGGGAAATACATCTCTAGCTGACATACAGTCTCCGCCGCCGCTAACTCCAGATCATCTAGCTCGAAGACGTCCATCACCTTCTGAGAAATCTTGTTGAAGAAGAAGCAAAGCTTGGTGATTGATTCCCGGACATTAGGAGGGAGGATATTCCTGATTGCAATTGGGAGCATCTGTGTCATCATAACATGGCAGTCATGAGACTTCATGCCGATGAGTTTCAGGTCCTGCATCGAGACGAGCCTCTTGATGTTGGCTGAGTAGCCGGCCGGAACTTTCACGCCATGCAAGAACTTGCAAAACTCGGTTCTCTCTGCCTTCGATAAAGTGTAACAGGCGGGGGGATGTATGTCTTCCCGTTAGGCAGAAGTACAGGCGCCAGCTCTGGCCTGATTCCCATATCAACCATGTCGAGTCGGGCCTTGACGCCATCCTTCGTCTTGTCCTTCATGTTTAGCAGTAGACCCAACACGCTGTCACAAACATTCTTCTCTATGTGCATCACGTCGATGCAGTGCCGGACTTCTAGGTCCTTCCAGTAAGGTAGGTCCCATAACACAGATCGCTTCTTCCAGTATGACGACTCATCAGCGGCCTTCTTTTTCCGACCCTTTCCGAGCACGACATCCACGTCGTTAACCTTCTCGAATATCTCTGCACCGCTTAATGGCCTTGGTTTCGCACCGTTCTCCGTTCTCCCGTTGAACTGTGACTTCCACCTCCGGTAACGGTGCTTTATAGGCAGGAACTGCCGGTGACCCATGTACACGACTTTCCCGTAATTCTTGAGACTTAGGCTAACGGTATTCTCCATGCATACGACACAGCCTTTGTGTCCTTTCACCGTCTGACCGGAGGTGTTGCCGAGAGCGGGAAAGTCTTGGATTGTGCAGAACAGCATGGCCCGCAGAGTGAAATATTCTCTTTTGTCCGCATCCCATACGTGCACTCCTGTGTTCCACAGTGTTTGTAGCTCATCCATCAACGGTTGGAGATACACGTCGATGTCGTTACCAGGTTGCTTAGGCCCTTCGATAAGTGTGGACATCATAATGTACTTCCGTTTCATACAAAGCCAGGGAGGTAGGTTGTACATACTGAGAAGTACGGGCCAGGTGCTGTGTCGGCTGCTCATGTTGCCAAATGGATTCATTCCGTCCGTACTGAGCGCGAACCTTACGTTCCTAGTTTCCGCACCGAATTGGGGATACTTCCTATCGATGTTCCTCCACTGGATTGCATCGGCAGGGTGTCTCAGCTTTCCATCGGTTATCTTCCGCTCGTCCGCATGCCAGCGGAAAAGTTTTGCTTCCTTCGGGTTTGCAAACAAACGCTTGAGGCGCGGGGATTACAGGCAGGTACCAAGCAACCTTCGCGGGAGTCCCCTTCGTCACCTCGACGAATTCCTCAGCTCCTTCTACTCCAATTTTACCCTTGTACCGAGAAGCCTTGCACACAGGGCACGAATGTAGCTTCGCAGACTCTTTCCGGTATAGCATACAGTCGTTCCGACATGCATGTATCTTTTCAACTTCCAGTCCTAAGGGACAAAGCAACTTCTTCGCTCTGTACGTGTTGATGGGTAACTCATTCCCCTCCGGAAGCATGTCACTTAGAAGGCCCAACAACTCGTTGAAGCTCTTGTCGGACCAGCTGTTGCTCGCCTTCAGCTTCAATAGTTCAAGCACGGCATATAACAAAGTGAACTTAGCCTTGCATCCTGCGAAAAGCGGTTTCTCCGATGCCCGCATCAAGCCTACGAATTGCTGGTACTCTCTGTCGGTTTCGTGCCCTTCGAAATCACGCAACATCTGTACCAGCTCAGGCATCGACTCCGGATCATCGGACATCTCATGTTGTGAATCACAAGGGATATCAATTGGGATATCGGTTGCTATATCATCGGCAAAAATATCATCATCCGATACTACGGCTTGATCTTCGCCGTGCTTGGTCCAAGTTGAATACCCTTTCGTAAAACCTCTCTTGAAGATGTGGTACTCAATATGATGGAGCTCAAATATCCTTACGTTACGACAGTCTAGGCATGGACAGTACGTGTCACCTCTACCCTGTCTCAACATGTCCGCCTCGGCAGCTTCCATAAATGATCTCACTCCATCTCTATACGCCTCTGTGTTGCGAGCTCCGTACATCCACGATCGATCCATCTAAGCCGTGCATATGGAAATTTGAAATTTTAATTAAATTTATTAAGTGCACCGACTTCGTGAGATGAGTTTAACACATTAATTACTGACATAATCGAATTGTACAAATAATTACTAACATAACTAACTACTATAACTAAATAGCCATACTAATTGCTAATATAACTAACATATACGCGTCGACTCTCTTTATTTACTAACGTATAACTAACATATTACCACTTTTTCTTTCGTATAAAAATTAAATACGCCACAAAAAATTTCCTTCATTTTTTTTTCCTTTTTACCCACAAATTATACAATTGTTTCATAATTTGCATACCTTACCAACAAATTTAAATGCATTCAAACATACAAATAACTCAAACATCTCAATCGATCAAATTATTGTCATATAATTGAATCTTCTCAACTAATGTTCAAGAAAAGAGCACAATCAACAAAAATTATTGGATGAAATGACTCAAAAACTAAACACCAACCTTTCTTAATCAACAAGGAAGTTCTTCTCCAACTTCTCTACCAAATGTAGCTTCTCCACTGAAAATCCACAGCAAATCGCCCAAAAATTCACCAGCACTTCGCCACATTTAAGACATGGTCGTCTGTCTGCTCGCGCAGTGCAATAAATACTGTGAATCATATTGGAGGCGGTTAAATCCAAACAACCGCCTCGTATATCGACTTAATCGAGGCGGTTATATATCGGCAACCGCCTCGGATATGTACTCGCTTATCCGAGGCGGTTTTCAATATATAACCGCCTCCTATAACGTCGATATAAGAGGCGGTCATAAACAGTTAACCGCCACGGATAATATTAGAGGCGGTTGCTTATTTATAACCGCCTCCAATGTGGGCGTTATCCGTGGCGGTTGCTCCCGGAATCGTTATCTGAGGCGCTAAATTCGTGCTAACCGCTTCCGATATTGGTTTTTCGTGGCAGTTTTCCTAAACCGCCTCGGATATGGCGCCACGGTTAGACCTTTCTGTAGTAGTGTTATATGCTTCCAAAGAAGTTACATAGTTCAGCTACAATTGTTGACTGCACCCTCTAAATTCTGGTTCAAATTCGGCCACTATGAGCCCCGAGCTTGCTGGTGAATATTGAACTTACTCAAGAGAAGCAATGATGACCTTCTACTGCTTTCACCAGCCAAGAACTTACTCGAGAGTGCACCCAACGCGCTGATCACATCGATCGTCACATCGTGGAAGACTGCTCAAGGACCTGGATGTAAAGTTTTACTTTGTTTTGTCCTTTCTGAGTTATTTTTCTCCGTATAGTCTTTTATCTTCAAGGTCATTTTCATAGAAGTTCGGGTGGCTTTATTTGACGATGTCTATCAAGAGGTAGTAAGCCCTCTAGGGCCTTCTTCCTCCCCAAAAAAGAAATCATATCTTCTAACTACTATTAAGTTTGATTTTGAATACTACTTGTTAACAAAATCATCTCCCCTCCATATGGTCTTCGATTGATAGAATTTTAAATTGATAGAATTTTAAACTTTTACAAGCTTTCATAAGGTTTTTGCCTAGGGGGTGGTTCCTATCTGAGGCTTGTTGACGTGCAGTTTTAATCCGATGAAGTCAGGAAACAACGTATATGCATGCGCAAGCAACATTGTAGAACATCTTGATTCTTGAAACTTGACCACCCGGAAGGAGCCTCCAAAATATTATAGAACATATTGAATTTTACAGGGCATATACCCCTCAGCATAAGATTATCTCTTAATTCCCATCATTAATTTATTTTTTTCTCATTTCTTCACGCAACCATGGCTTTTTTCTTGTACAATTTCGGGCCTACTCATCAATCTCCATTTGCATGCTGCATATGCACCATCTCAGCGGTATGCCAGCAAGCTGTGGCAACGTACCACATGTGTCTGCGGCTGCAGGTCTAAAATGGTTTTTTCCCTTACCCAGATAAACTTGGATTTTAGGTGATATTGGCCTTGGGGACAAACATTTACTACCACTTTATGAGATGAAAAATAAACGAAAAGAGGGGCGTGATGCTAGATAATGTTAAAAAAAAATGTAACCCATCACCTTTACGCAGATGAATGTCTAGCTTCTGGGCCCTGGTTTTTCATAATGCTGTTATATAGGGATTGAATCGTTAATTAGCTCTAATATTTGTACACTATACCATGACACGAGGTTACGGATAATTAACTGCCCGGAAAAATTGGAAACTTGGGGCAAACACTCTGCCAGTATTATCATATCTGCTGGCTAAAGCATTGTCGGGCATATCATCTGCCGGGAAAAATATGTATAACAGGACACAACTTCAGCCGGCAAGTTTAGGGTCAGCTCATCCATCGACAATGCTTTAAACTTTTAGTGTCAAACCATCCGTCGGCGGATGAAACATTTGTTGTCACGCTGTATGTCGGCGTAAGTTTACGACAGGTAAAGTGTTGACGTATGCCGGAGTGGCCCCACTGATCAATTGAATCACGCATTGTCATGGGCATTAATTGAAATGTTTCGAGTCTCCACACTCCAACGAAAGTGGCAGTATGAAAAAACACGTGCCCATCCAAGTCCCCAAATACCATGTCCATCTCATATTGCCCAACCACTACCCAAACTCTACCCAGACACATGCACCATCGCCCCAGGATTCGACCTCTTCCACCAGTCCCACCGTCCCTGCCCAAGGTGAATATTGCCGCCCTGCCAGAGCTGCCTCCTCACTCCCCTAATCTCCCACACTTGCAAGCCCTCCTCCCGCTAACCCCGGGTTCAAGGTTAGTGGCACATCAAACGGACCTAATCGTGCTGTCATCTGTTGCGTCGCTACCACCATCTCCTCTACCTCCTACTCCTCGCTTCCTCCCCTAACTTGTGACATCTTGATTTTTTTAGGATTTTAATTTTTTTAAATAAAATGATGTTTCTCGGTGCAAAGTCATATTTGCATGTTTGTTTGGATTTCATCTAAGTTAGTTCAAATAGTTTTGAATAAATTTAGTCTATAAAGAGAGAGATATTTAATTCTCAGTAATTATTATTTTGTATTTTATCCTTAGAAATATTTTTAGTGGATTCCTTATAGTTGATTTGGTTTATGTAATTTTTGAGCTGCAATTAGATTTTATTTTGAATTCCTTCTCTTCTTTGTTTTTGTATAATTCAAAAAAGGAGCCCAAGGTCATCGGGCTTGAAGAGCCGCAACCCATCTTCCCTCCCTAATCCTTCTCGGGCCAATGGCCCACTTCCCTGCTCTCCCTTCCCCCTTCTTCTTCTTCTTCTTCCCTCGGGCTAGGCCCAACTCCTCCACTGCATGCACCGACTGGGCCAGGCCTAGCTCCCACTCGCGCCAACCACTTAATGGCGTACCTCTTCGCTCGTTGCTCCCTCCTCTCTCTCTCGTGCATGAAGGCGCTAAGAGGGGGGCCCCATCTGTCAAGTTCGTCCCCTACCTCCTGACCGAGCACCTATCGAACTTGGCTCTGAATGCACTGCACTGCCACTATCACAAACCACCTTTCTGCCTACTTTTCTTCGCACACAAACAAGGAAGGACGCCAGAAGCTTCCCCCTACCTTATTCCCCATTAAACGACGAATCCCGTTTTGATTCATTTCTTTTAAATGCACAGAATTAGGGCCAGCTGCCTCATCCAATCTTCCCATCAAACCCCTTGATGTCCGCATCAAACCCATCATGTTGCCACCTCGCCTGAAGCCCCAATCTCTCAAACCCTAATTCACACCACAGCAGCCACCATCTTCAAATTGAGCTCGCTGGCCGCCATCGTTTTCTTTGAGCCACACCACCGGAGGTGAGCCTCTCCGGCCAATTCCTCATGCGCACCTCTCTCTCTCTCTCGTCTCCGTCTACCTCCTGGACATGGTCGTCGAGGCGATCAAGCCTTTCGGTCGTGGTCGCACTGCTTTGAGGCGACCACCATCCTCAGACCATGTCACTAGCGTGCACCGAGGAGCAAGTTGACCAAGTCAACTATGTCATATGCATTGCCTCTTCGTCGGGAACCTGACGCTATTCTTTGTTGAGCCAAAGAGCCATTGGAACACTACCGCACTAAGGAACTTAACGCCGTGATCTCTGCCACCACGTGCCGTCGTGCTCTAGCAACTTCCCGACCTCACCGTCGATACCAGTGGACTCCTAGCAGCCTGTAGAATAGCAGTAATTTTTAAAATAATTTGGTAGATTTTGCACTAGGTTTGAAAAGATCTGAATTAGGGTGGAATTCAATCAAATTTGATCTAGTTTGTTTTGTGCGCATATTTTTTGAAAGTTATTTAATTTTCTTAGCATACTATCATGTGTGAGAACTCTTTGGTGCACTTTTTAGGCTTTGATTATAGGTGTAGATTGTCACGAATCTACTCCTGGTAGCCTGATGGGATAGGCAGCAACAAATTGAGGATTCAGAGAAGAGGAGAAAAGGTTAAGAATGTGTCTCTCATCCGTTGCCCCTGCGCAAAGGCAAGGGGTGCCTCATATAGGACACTTAGCTAGGCCCCTGTCCAACTTACATGGCCTACAGGCCCATGCATAGGGGCACAACCTGGCCTGATTCAGTCTGCCACCGCTTAATGAGTCATTAGGCCCAACAACGGGGTCATCAAGGGCATGACATTCCCGTTCCCTTCTAAAACTAGTAATCGTGTACGTGCAACGCACATCTCAGTCATATATATGTAACCTATACTAATTCTTCTTACCCGTAATTCTTGATGTCATTTTTCTCGAGAAGAATTCTGCATATTCTTTCACTACGGCTTTAGCATATACTTGATACAAATAGATTTAAAAAATTCAAAAAATAGTCCCAAAAATGTAAACACACCAACTTTACAAAAATATGATTGCATACCGATACTTTACTATGGACATATGCAGATCAATCAACTAATAAACAAGATGAACCAATCAGGTATTGTGCCATGAGTCAAGTTGCATCATGAGTTGATCATGGCATGCTCCAGCTTGTCCCAGGTTGAGAAAATCTAATTTTCTGTAAAGTCTGGCAACAAATGACTTCTTCAAATCATATAGAACATGAGGGTTTAAAAGAACCCAATTTCTACTGGTGAGAGTCTAGGAGACCGTACAAAAATAATTACTTCTATTTTGTAGACTACAGGTAGGAAACACTTTATTGCATATAGCAAGATTAATTCAGACATTGATAAGAAAATAACCCTATGAAATACAAACAGAAGAATATAGGAAAGTGCAGAAACTTAGTCCTTGTAGCAAATTTATAAGACCATAAGAACTTCTGTATCTTCGTTTTGCATTTTAATAACATAACACACCAAATGATGCTCCTCAATCCTGGAACCAAGCTGACACAATGCCTAGTACCACCTATATTGACACTATATGCTCCAAAGTACTAAAAACAGTCTCTTTTGGTATCGGACACAATAAGCTAGATTATATCCAGAAAGAGTTACAAAGTCCTCTAATTAATGTTAATTATATTCATTCATCAATCAGTAGCACAGAAATACAGCCATGGATCGACACCATTAGCCTGATTTATCCTCCTAACGCCAGCCTTTAATCGCTCCTCAGACTAAGGATCTCCTGTTGGTCAATCAGATCAGGCTCGTCGTCCTCCTCCTCCCCCTCATCATCATCCTCCACCGCATTATCACCATCCTCGCTTCCAACGATGAAATCATCAAGGTCATCGTACTCGTCCTCCTGGAAGCACCGGTTCGCAATCAATGGCATAGGTTAGAAATGCGAGCAACAATCAAGCAAGCGCCCAACTCAAACCGAGATGAAAAATCCTTGTGTTAAACAAAAATAAAATAGATGGAAACCAAAGCGCCACTGCTGGTGCGACTGGCCGTCGGTGGGGCCTCCCTTCTCGCGCCGCCCCTGGCTGTGGCCACCGCCACATGTTTGTTTCACATGTAGATCATTTGTATGAGCACGTAAAGCACAACTGCTATAGCAGGAGATTTTATTCAACTACGTTGAGGAATTAAAATACATGGGATGGCAAGATCATATAGGCAACAGGGGCATTCAGATATCATCGTTCAATGTTTGGATCAATCGATGAACATTAACATGCACCATCAAAAGCAATGCTGCAGGTCAACAGAAATCAGAATGATGGTGAGTTTAAACATGATCTAACAGAAGAGGACATACAATTTTTTTTTCAAAATTGACTTCATTCCATGGGCTAAATTGGAAAGTGTCGAGGCGGAGAGCTAGTACATACCATACTCTCTGCTGCTCCACTGAATAAGGAGACATTTATGCTCTGCTAGCTGCTTCATCTCATACACTTGTTGTTGGGTAGCACATAAATAGCCATCAGAATTTGGACGAAGTTCATCCAGGACATGCGCAAGACCTTGACTATAATTTGAAAAATGGTACCAATCAGTTTATATTTTTCCCTTAACAAAAAAAAACTGAGCTAATGCACAGAATATAAAATAGCAAGTCTAATCATGATTCAATCCTAGTTGTGTACATAATCTCCACTTGTATATTACCACCACACAACAACCTTTATCACAGGAATTATTATACCACTTATATATGACCATGGTACAACAACCTTTATCATAGGAAATCTTAGAGTGAGATATTAATAGCGTATAACAAATACAAAATCTTAGTCGCACAGGAGTCTAGAATATCACCTCTAGATGGCCCGAGGGATTCAGAATCAACAAATTTTAATTGGACGGATCCATGACATCATAATTAGCATTCCTCCTTGCAAAATATAATCAAGAGAGGGGATCAAGGTAAGTAGGGAGAAGAGAATAAGGGAATAAATTACCCCCAAATCACAGCTCAGTGCTTCAGAACTGAGCTGCTTGCTTTGCTTTGATGCCTTCCTCCCTAGGGGCACCTCCACCGTTGGGCTGCTCCAGTACAGCAATGCTCATGTAACTCATCTATTTTTGTCTCTTTGAATGTCCACTTCTTTACTTCCTATCCAACAGATAAACCAAATTAGACAATTACAAAAACAGACAATAAGGTTTGGGAGGAAGCGGGATCACCTTTTGGTCAGCCTTTCCGTTTAGCTAATTGCAAATGGTTGCTCCTGCTCCTCCTCCTAGGCATTCCATATGGCGTATTGGCAAGCCAAGGAAGCACTGCGATCACTTTCAGTTGTTCCATGGTTGGTGATGGCCCAGGGGCAACTTGCCACGGCCTCCCATCAACCACTTGCTGCTGCCGCTTAGGGTTCTGCTCGGCTCGGTAGACCTCAGCAGCTCGACGACTCCGCAGTACCTACTAATGAACGGCAATATAAATGCAACCTGTCAATAAGAGTGAAAAAATGAACAAAAACTCTACAAAAGAACTGAGACTGAAATAACCTAGCACCAGAAGCAGTATAGTATATGGGAAAAGCTAAAGGTCTGAGCATTTGGAAATTCATTCCAAATCTAGCCCAGCCTTTATAGAAGCACCTAACTGCAAGCATAGAATAATTGCAGTTAAATATCCCAATCTAATAACCTGCACTACACCAGATCCATTCCACATCTAGTGGGGAGAAATCGGGATAACGAGAGAGGTGGGGCACTACTTAATGACATTACTCATTGCTAATTTAGGATACAGATAAAAAAATTGTTTGGTCACTTTCTCCGCATTGATGGATTACTTTAAGCAAGTTGTTCTCTTCCAAGAGTTATTATATTGAAACACAATTTTTGCCCTTCGAAGACAAATTTAGCATTCCCCACAAAACAAGAGACCAACTTAGCATTGGCTGATAAGTAACCAATGAAATTTCTCAGTCTATTTCAAACTTCTGGACGAAATCCAGCCATTTCATAGTTTGTTACTAAAGTGGAGGCAAAACGTCGCATAGGTTCAGAGAACTCATTACCAAGAGGAAATTTCTCCATTCAGTATAAGTTAAACACCATATAAGCCACATAAATTTCAATCAAGCTACACTGTTTATCTTTCAACCCATTTGGTCATTCATATTCAATATGGTTACAAGAACCGGATGTTAAAAAAGTTAGCACAAAACAATATTGTTAAGTTGGTCAGGATAACCAAAATAATTAAATTTACAACAGGCTGCTTTTAAGGTACCATCATATTCGAGTTGTAAGACTAAATTACAACCATAAAACATTATAAACCATAATGATCATAATAAAAAGAAAGCGAACTCGCCCTCGCTCCTTAGTAATCAAGTTTTCTATACTACTTGTCTGCTAAATACAATAAATAGTTCTCCACACAAATTATGAAAAAGAGATATACATGCAGGCGGGCTAATAGTTTTATTTTTCATTTCTTTTCAATATTAGATGAAATAGATCATGTAGTTGAAGAAGAGAAAGACTACTATGAGCAAGCAAGATATACATGAAAATCATGTACTCGGTATAACTTAAAGTAAGCAAAAACATGCATAAGAAACACAATCCACTAAGATTGCCAATGTATAATATCTTCCTAGATAGATGAGAATATCTAGATACCACGACTCATACTAAGGATGGTAAACAAAGAAAAAGGATTTACATTTTATTTCAAGAATTCTTTTTGACAGAGTTGAAATAGAGAATTGACAATTCGGTGACAATCTGATTAAAAAAAGACCAAAATGGACAAGTCACTCATGTACCGACCTCAGATTTATTTTTAGATTCCCCTTTGTTACTCTTAAAGTCCACATCCTGAAAACTTGGCACAACTTAGCTGTAAATTACTTGAACTGCAGTGCAATAAAACTTAAGGTGTGCATGAGATTTGCCCACCAGCTTTGCTTCCATTTCAGCCAATTGTTCCGACTCTGCAATTGAAATTAGTTAGTCTCTTAAGTGATTCACTAACATGCCATACATATAATAAAACAAGTAAGAGGTTAACTAAACGAAAAGGCAAATAAGCAGTCAAGCAGATCAGTACCCATCTTGTTTGAAGCCTTCCCACAATGACCAAATGCCAAACATAAAGAACAACAGAGTGGTAATATGATGCATGATGCGTCCATTTACGTGATATCTGTTCCAACAAAATACTGTCATCTGTAGCTTCTTGCAAGGCTAATTTTTAAATAAAATCTTGGCATATCATCACAAGGAAACAGTTGATAGGAACAGGGTTAGTGCTAATGTTGACCACCAGGTTCTGAGGAGGCCAACCATTGGCTCAACTACTATACTTATCCTGTTCAAAAAAACCTATTATACTTGGAAGACTGTAATGACTATTGTTGGAACACTTTAGTAAAAGTATAATCAGGACAAGGATTATGAATGTACTTCTCCATTTCAAATGAAAAATAGACACTTCTATCAAGTATCAACATAAGATATTTTAAGAACTTAGCATAATTTCATTAAAGCCATGGTAAAAATCATATTGGACATGCTCAGCTGATCGAAGCGAAAAGACATGAAAATACAAAAGCCCAGAGCACCATCAACTGAAGAAGCTAAGCTAGAATCTCTTCAAAATTTTTAGAGACAAATATTCATATCCTACATAGCATAAAAAAAATGACAGAGTATTAAAGAAGAGTCAACCTAGCTAGCTCTCGATATCTTTTTTATTTTGCGAAGCTTCTTTGATCGCAATTGGTAAAGGGTAAATCAGATTCTTGTGGTGAGTCCCATATTGATTTCTCTTATTTCTTTACTATATCATCCCACAACACAATACAAAGAGATGAAAGATCTAAACAAAGCTTTCATTACAAAAGACGCAAAGACCTAATGTCACCTAAGGAAAGTCAACAAACTTCATGAAGATATGAATACGAAAAATAATATAAACCAATATTGGCTTCTCTTTTTCCATCAATACTTGTGTTTTTGCATGAAAAGAAGCTAGAAAGAAATAGACCAAATAACTCCATGGCTCTAACATTTTGGTGCACATCTAGTGGGCATGGTTGGGTATTGAGAAGTGGAGAAAAGTAAAACGCTTCTGAATACAGTTACAAATTGGATATAATGTTTAGCACTCACATCCCTCACCTGACTTTTTGGAGAACCTGTTTTATGGACCAATACTTGTTCTCCTGTTTGGCAAAGTAACCATGCATGCATTACAATAATCTAGCCAAATTCACTTTAGCTAACAGAAGGCATGCATTGAAGTTCAGAAGATTATCTTGCTGATTTAATGTAGAAAGCACAGTAGCGTACCTGAACATTGCTTTCCTCCATCAAAATTTCTTTAGCTTTATCACACAGTGCTCTCATCTACACAAGAAGTGTTTATAAGATGATGATAACTCGTGTCAAAGCAACCTGAGAGTAAATTGATTCTTCTAAGCACCAAGCATAAAAAGTAATAAAAATATTAGTACACAGTTCGGTCCCACTGGTTAGGGCCAAAAATTGTAAGTCAAGACCAACTATATCAGAATCTATAAGAAGAAACAGGTACTAGCATTGAGAACCTCTTCGTTATGCCTGTCTCTTCCACTATCCTCACAAGAATAGCAAGAATTTCTACGAATGCAAGCACCATTGAGGAGATGAACACTATACACCATTACACAATTACACAAGTAATCATTCAAAATTTCCTAGGATATTGAAATCAGTAGCAAACCAAACAATTCACGCACAAAATGAACACACCAACTCAAACATTCAATCACCAGCAACCTAGCACAACATCAAAATTCTTTTTTGACCGGGGGAGGCGACATGCAAATGGACCTCTATTTCTTTCAAAGAATTCCTCTCCTCACACAGAATCATGCATATGCTTCATGCATAAACTACTATAGGGGAGTACAAATACTTAGCTTACATTTTGCATATATCTTATTCACTTTGCTGAAATCTCGTAGATCAGCCAACCTGCAGGTAGAGAACGGAATTGCTCTCAGAGATCATAATAGCTTAGAGCAAACTCTCGTGTAAAGTACATTATATACACACTTGATACAGTAGACGGATATATGAGCACCAACCAAATTGTAGCAGATACAGTAGGCGGATATATGAGTAGCTAAGGCAAATTGTTCAATCAAAAACAAATCCTTAGCTAAAGATGCACATAGCGATAAAGGGAATATGAATACCTGAGATTTTGCACTACCACAAGAAGCGCAACTGGATGGATCTCTTCCTTCTCATCCCATCTCCATGCACTACCACAAGAATCGCAACTGGGGCACAGGGGCGACAAGAACAACGCATAGCTTGATCCATGGCCGTGACAAGGACGGCGGGGCAGGCCAGACGGCTGAAGATCAGGGTGGCGGTGGGGTAGGTGCGGCAGGTGAAAATTGGGGCGGTGGCGGCGTCTGAGAGGGTTGGCAGGAGGGCCGCGAGCGTGGTGGTTGGGGTGGTGTGGCGGCCCGTGCGGCGCGGGAGGGCCGAGGTGTGGCGGGTGGGGGTGAGCAGGTGAGCGTGGCGGCCAGGTTGGGGGGCAAGCAGCGGCGAGGCATGCGGGCGGACCTGTGGGAGGGACGCAAAGGGGTGGAGGTGGGCGGGGCGTGCGGCGCGGAGGCCCGGGCGGGGAAAAGTGGTGCGGCGGAGCTACGGGGGGGGGAGGCGGAGCACCGGGGCGGGGGCCGAGCGTGGAACAAGGGCGCGCGGCGGCCGAGCATAGTCCAGGTAGGGGGCAGTGTGGAGGAGGCAGCGGTGGAGAAGATGGTGGAGGCGGAGCAGTGGAAGGTGGATGCAAGGGCTTGCAGGGAGGAGGAGGAGGAGAAGGAGATGAGGCGGAGGAGAAGGGCTTGCAGAGATTGAGATGCTGGAGGTGCTTAGGGCAAATGGAGGAGGATGGCTATGCACGGCTGATCGGGAAGGCTGCATGATCTGGCAGACCGCGAGTTCCACTTCAACCGTTGGATCGGCAGACCATCAAAACAATTAGAGCCATTAGATGCATAAGATCTGAGAGTACTGAATAACCTATTACAATATGTGGGGTGGAGTTAGAAAAGAAAAACTCTCCCTTTTATAAGGTAGTATAGATGACATGACCCTATACCGATGCAGCAGGAAAGCGGTGACACAGATCATCAACATCTTCCCACGTGGCTAGGTCAGAAGACAGACCAGTCCACAACACACATAACCGGGACTTGGTGGCGATGCCATGATGAACCAATGCTCGGTCCAAAATAGCGGCTAGGGTTGGGAAGATGCATAGGTGGGAGAGATGAAAGCAGCAACATCATTGACTTGCACAAGCGTGAGCACATGTTTCCTGAGTTGTGGCACATGAATGACGGGGTGGACCTGACTGGATGATGGCAACTCCAAGCGGTAAGCCACGGCACCCACGCTCGCCAACACCTTGTACGGTCCATAGTACTTGAAGGAGAGCTTCTGATTGCCGCGAGCCGCCACTGATTACTTAATATAGGGCTGGAGCTTCAAGTATAATTGGTGTGTTACAACTGGTGCTTGTCCACTTGGGAGTGTGTAAGAGCTGTTGTGCAGCAAGTCCACCATTTCAGAACACTCTTTCAGCCACATCTCTAGATCAAGAGAGGTGCAGGAGCTCAAATCAGTGATCCCAAGATGCCGTGGAGGATGTCCATGAAAAGTAACAAGGTGGACAATAGATTGGATTGAAAGCATGCAACCCAACGTTGCTGCTAATGTCGTATATATAGTCTTATACAGATTGTTATATAGGTTACAACCGAATACATAGATTACAACTGAATTGGTTAATACCGTTTTATCTATACAACAACCTTCCTATTATCTGGAGATAACA
The DNA here is from genome assembly GCA_019208055.1 of Stipa capillata. Taxonomy (NCBI): domain Eukaryota; kingdom Viridiplantae; phylum Streptophyta; class Magnoliopsida; order Poales; family Poaceae; genus Stipa; species Stipa capillata. The sequence goes on from JAGXJF010000408.1 coordinate 37,191, forward strand.
CGCTACTTTAATAGCCCCCCTCAATCACGACCTTGGTGAACTAGGTTGAGATTGTACCTTAATCTCCTGAACACATCAGTGGGCAATGCCTTGATAAAAATGTCTGCCAACTGGTCACGTGATGTTATAACCGAATCTCAAGTGTCTTCTGGGCTACTTTCTCTCGAACGAAATGGAAATCCACTTCTATGTGTTTCGTTCTGGCATGGAAGACTGGGTTGGCAGCCAAGTAAGTTGCGCCCAAGTTGTCGCACCATAACAACGAAGCCTTGGGCTGTGAGATACCTAGCTCTCGAAGAACTGATTGTATCCACACCAATTCGGCAGTAGTGTTTGCCATTGCTTTGTACTCCGATTCCGTACTCGATCTGGACACCGTAGGTTGCTTCGTTGCACTCCATGAGACAAGATTTGCTCCAAGGAAGACACCAAATCCTCCTGTGGAACGATGATCATCGGCACAACCGGCCCAGTTAGCATCAGAGAATGCACTCAGCTGTAGAGAACTTGAACGATGAATACGGAGCCCATCTTGCTGACTATGCTGTAGAAACCGAAGTATCCTCTTAACTACGCCCTAGTGTATATTCGTAGGCGCTTGCAGAAATTGACAAACTTTGTTCACTGCATATGATAGATCTGTTCTGGTGATCGTGAGACATTGCAAAGCTCCAACCGTGCTTCTGTACTGGGTAACATCAGCTGGTGACAATGGAGTGCCTGTGGTCTTGGACAGTTTCTCTGAACTTGACATAGGCGTAGCTACTGGCTTGCAAGTGTGCATATTGGTCTGGCAAAGAAGGTCTCGGATATATTTGTGCTGCGATAGAGTAATCCCCCCTGGATCTGAAGCCACTTCGATACCCAGGAAAAAGTGAAGGGGCCCAAGATCCTTGATAGCAAAGGCACCATGAAGTTTAACAAGCAGGGCATCAATCGCAGCCGAGGATGAACCAGTGATGATGAGATCATCAACATACACAAGGATGTATAGAGTAAGACCGTGATCCTGGAAGACAAACAACGAACTGTCAGTAGACGATGCAGAGAACCCAAACTCGCGCAGCTTGGAGCTAAGCCGAGCAAACCATGCCCGCGGAGCTTGCTTGAGACCATAGATCACCTTATCAAGTTTGCAGACGTGATGCGGCAAGTGCTTATCTGTGAACCCGGGAGGCTGAGTCATGTAGACTGTTTCTTGCAGGACACCATGCAAAAAAGCATTCTTGACATCAGCTTGACGAAGGGACCAACCCCGGGAAACAGCAATGGATAGGACCAGCCGGACAGTCGCCGGTTTGACCACAGGAGAAAAGGTGTCGGCGTAGTCAATTGCATGCCGCTGACGATATCCCTTGGCGACGAGGCGAGCCTTGTGGCACTCAATGGTGCCATCAGCATGACGTTTCAACTTGAAGACCCACCGGCAGTCCACAATATTCATGCCGGAGATGCGAGGAACGAGGTGACAGGTGTGATTGTCCATGAGAGCTTGGAACTCCTCATTCATGGCCCGCCGCCAATCGGGATGTTGAAGAGCAGCTTCATGGGAAGATGGCTCTACATGCTCGATGATGGCCGCAAATGAACGCTTGCGTGGATCATAAAGAATCGTGCCATCTGTGGGTATCTTCAGGACAAGGATGTTTTGTTGCAAGCGTGTGCGTGGTTCAAGGACTGGTGCAGCAGCGAACTCCTCAATCTGGTCATCCTATACATCCTGCACAACATGAGACAACTCGGGAGCAGGATTAGCCACATTGGACAGAGTAAAGTCACCCCAAATATTTTTACTCTCAACCGGAACAAAGGAGTGGAAGGAGGAGGTGACTGAGGGACATTGAGAGGTTCAGGCAGGGAAGATGTTGGAGTTATCTCGGTCGGGACAGGAGTAGGCACAACGGGTGCTGGAACTGCAGAGGCAGAGAGCGGAAGTAAAGCAGCTTCTGTGAGGATCTCAACAGGACGCGAGAGGGACAAGGTTGCAAAGGGAAACGTGTGTTCATCAAAGGTAACATTGCGTGAGATATAGATGCGCCCTGTTGGCACATGTAGGCACTTATAACCCTTATGCATATTACTATAACTGATAAACACGCATTGTTGTGATCGAAAGGCGAGCTTAGTCGAGTTGTAGGGTCGAAGATTGGGCCAACAAGCCGAGCCAAACACACGAAGAAAGTGGTAGTCGGGCTGGACGTTAAACAGAAGTTCAAGTGGAGTGCGATGGTGAATATTTGGAGAAGGCAACCGATTGATCAAGTAACATGTAGTGAGAAAAGCTTCGTCCCAGAATCGCAACGGAAGGGAAGCATGTGCAAGAAGAGAAAGTCCCATATCAACAATGTGACGATGCTTTCTCTAAGCAACCCCATTTTGCTGATGGGTGTGTGGGCAGGATACTCGATGATGAATGCCATGTTCGATAAGATGCGATGTAAGCCCTTGATACTCTCCTCCCCAATCACTTTGGAGATGGATTATTTTCTTGTTCGGTGCACGCTCAACTTTAGCTTGAAACTGTATAAAGATGTTAGTGACTTCGGATTTCTTTTTCAGAAGAAAAATCCATGTGAATCGACTGAAAGAATCAATAAAACTGACATAATACTTATATCTCCCAGCTGAAGAAATAGCAGGTCCCCACACATCTGAATGAATAAGCTCCAAAGGAGCGGATGCAACAAAGTTTGACTCTGAGAATGGCAGCTGATGTGCCTTACCTAATTGACATGCATCACAAACAGAATGTGCATTGTCATTATTGGAAACAAAAGGAAGATCATAAGAGCGTATGACTCGATTCAGAACTTTAGACGACGGATGTCCTAATCGGTGATGCCACTACGTGGAGGACAACTTTACGGTCAGCATAGCTGCTGGAGAGGAAGTGGACTGGGACGGCTACAAGGGATAGAGTCCTCCTCTACATGTTCCTCGAAGAAACTCCATCTTCGTGACTCGATCCTTGACAACAAACAAATCGGGATGAAACTAAAAAAAAACCATTATTGTCGCGAGTAAAACGATGAACAGAGAGCAAGTGTTTGGACGTAGCGGCAGTGGCCATGGTCGCAACAACAATGGATACAACGGCGGACGTCGTGGTCACGGTCGTGGCGGCAGTGGAGGACGCAACACCAACAACACCTCCTCTGGCGGTGGCTATCACAACAATTCCAGAGGGCACGGCAACAACAACTCCAGCAATCGTCCGGTTTGTCAGATCTGCTCGCGTCCTGGACATGTAGCACTCTAGTGCTACGATCATTTCGACCACTCCGTTCAGGCAGAAGATCCGCGTGTAGCTCATTACACCAATAGCAATAATGCCGCTTATCAAGTCGACAACAACTGGTATAGCGAGAAATACAACGGGAAGGAGCACATCCAAACCGCTAATGGATCTGGTATGATGATCTCTCATATTGGTAACTCTCAACTGTGTTCACCTCATCGTACTCTTGCACTCAATAATGTCCTTTATGCTCCTGATGCGTCCAAACACTTGCTCTGATACCATGAAAAGTAACAAGGTGGACAATAGATTGGATTGAAAGCATGCAACCCAACGTTGCTGCTAATGTCGTATATATAGTCTTATACAGATTGTTATAGAGGTTACAACCGAATACATAGATTACAACTGAATTGGTTAATACCGTTTTTTCTGTACAACAACCTTCATATTATCTGGAGATAACACGCTACTTTAACAGTCCATACTGTACCTCGAAAGGCGTACACCCCAAAACGGAGTGATAAGTGGAGTTATACCAACATTCTGCCAACGGTGGCCATTCAAACCATTTGTGAGGACAGGAATGAATAGCACACCTGAGGTAAGCCTCGAGGAATTGATTGAGATGTTTGGTCTGACCGTTCATTTGCGGGTGGTAAGACGAACTCATGTGGAGTGCCGTATCGGACAGAAGAAATAACTCCGTCCACACAGTGCTTGTAAAGATGCGATCCTGATCGGAGATCTACACCTAGGGCAGTTTGTGGAGCCAATAGACTTGGTTGATGTAGAGTTGCGCCACTTGAAAAGTAGTAAATGGGTGCGCCAAGGGAAGGAAGTGACCATATTTGGAAAAAGGATCAATGAAGTCCAGACGAACAACTGTTCAAGCCTACGTGGGAACTGGAAGTGGTTGAAGGAGATCCGGAGCTTCACATGTTAGGCCCTGTTTGGATAGCCGGTATTCGGCCCAATTCGGATGTAAAATACAGGCCTGTATAATATTTCGGGCCGGATTGGAAATGATTGTTTGGAAGCCCGGTTTTCGTTTTAAAATACAGCCCATTTACGGCCCGTTTTCCCCAATACCAGTGTAAAATGAAACACTGCCTCGCCGGCCCGTTTTCTTTTCCGAGATTTATCGGGAGACAGCTCCCCCGTGCGACCCGCCGCCGAGAGGGAGGCGATGCCGCCACCACATCCTTGCATCCGGCCACCGCGCCGAGAGCAAACACCGCCCACACAGGTTCGTGCCCCCCGCCGCCGCCCTTCTCCTCCCCAGATCCGATCGCTGTTGTTGTTGTGGGTGGGTGGGTTCTGGCGTTCGGGTTGATGGATTTGGATATGGCGTGCTTGGATCTACGCGGGCTGGTTTCGGGTTGGTGCGGGGCGAGCGCGGAGGCGAGCGCGGAGGAGGCGGTGCCACGCGCGGCGGGCTCGAGGGCGGCGGGCGTGGAGCTCGGCGAAGACGCAGCCGGCGCTCCAGAGGTCAACGGAGGGGTCGTAGGCTGTGGCGCCGAGGAGGAGCTCCGGGGGGCGGTACCACAGAGTGACGACGCGGCTGGTGAGGGGATGCGGCGAGGGTGAGGGGGAGGTGGAGAAGAAGTTGGCGAGGCCGAAGTCGGCGACCTTGAGCTCGCCGGAGCTGCTGCGAGGCCGAAGTTTCTACGGCAAATTGCTCATGCTCTGAGCTGTTCCGGGGCTACTATAATGTTTTTATGATGCAAAAACAACCGCATCGCCCATTTGCCTCTTCTTGGATTCTCATCTGAATTCTCGTTTCTTTTGTTACCACAAAGATCCTCATCTGAATTTTCTCTTCTCTGGTTTTAAGTGTAAGAATAATCTGTTTTATGTTGAACTGTCCAATGGATCACGTATGTGCTGGATTGATAGTATGACTGATCTTCTACATTTAGAAACATGGCTCTTGCATCAGTGACTGCTATGTTTTGTATGCAAACAAAGAGGGAATTGTTAATGCTGATTTACAAGGGTTTATCCATCTCTTGCTAATTTACAAGGGTTTACCCAAACAGCAATTTACAACCGGAAATAAATACCCTTGTATTTAGGGGTTTTGTTAGGGCCTTGTAAAATACCCTTGTAATGTGATTACAAGTGTATTAATTTCCAGACCTCCCAAACAGGGCCTTATGGTTTTGCCTGCTGGCAGACGTGAAGACCTGTAACAAATTGCTGCACCGATTGCTTGAGTTTGGGCCACGCAAAAACATACTTCCTTCGTCCCAAAATATAAGGCGCATATACATCCTAAATTTACAACTAGACTTATAATATTTTAATTATGTAACAAAAAAATAGTATTATTAGATTCGTTATTAAAAACACTTTTCAATGATATCATTTTTCTGTCACATAACTAACATATTATAGATCTAATTGTAAATCTTAGGATGTGTGCGCGTCTTATATTTTGAGACAGAGAGAGTATTAATGTGGTGGTAAGTAGCAAGCACTCTACAGTGTCGACCGACACCACTACTATGCAATGCGTTGCTGAGCAATGGAATTGTGATCCACCCAAATGCGATCCTTATAGCGCAGAAGCCCATCCAGAAGGGAAAACCCGGCTACATTGGAATGAGTCGGCGCCACACTGAATTCCGTCAAAAGCTGGTGCACTTGAGGATCATCACAATAACCAGACTGCAAGTTCTCCATCCATGCCGGAGTAGCACTGGAGATCGCGGCAATCGAATTAGGCTCATGGCGTCGAGACAGAGCATCAGCCGCAACATTGGTGCAGCCTTGTTTGTACTGAATGCGAAACTGCAAACCCATTAACTTCACGAAGGCTTTGTGTTGGATACAAGTGTGGAGCTACTAATCCATAAGATGAAGCAAACTTTGGTGATTAATAAGGATGATGATCTCCTAATGTTGCAAATAAGCACGCCACTTGTCCGCCGCTAAAATGATGGCCATGCGCTCTTTCTCGTATGTGGACAATGTTTGGTTGTGAGGACAGAGAGCTTGACTCAAGAAGGCAATGGGGTATTTCACTCATCAATCTCACAGGACAAAAGTCTGCTCCGAAGGCATGGGGTGTTTCACTCATCAGTCTCCGGGATAAAAGTCTGCTCAGTCTGGTAAGGACAACACGGGTGCTTGAGACATGGCCTGTTCAGGGCCGGTCATAGATACTGGGGGCCAAAGGCGAGATAATGTATGGGCCTTTATTCATATCTAAATACTTAGAAAACTTTATATTACAATAAAAAATAATATCATACATCGTATCAATTGATGGTTTCTAAACTTAAAAAGGAGCATCTCAAAATACAAAGTATTTTTTTTTCTAATGCTCAAGAAGAAAGCTATAGCTGAACTTACATTTGTTTTCAGATCGTTCCCGCTTTCTTCTATGAATAATCAGTATCAAAACACTCCATGTTCTTCACCCCGAATGTCACGGACCCGGGAATTCCATATGATTAGGGGAATGATTAGTCGCCAAGGACCGAGAAGTCACCCAACATACCATACGCGCGTACGTCGTATGTATCTATCACCATTGGGTAACCCGACACCGGACCCACATACCATACGCGCTTACATCGTATGTATCTATCACCGTGGGTCAAGCTGGCCGGAAGCGATTAAACTTCCCAAAACCACATACAATTCCCTGATCCTGTGAAGATTTAGAGTCGTTCCCAATCCCACTACGCAAAGCAAGATCGGAGGAGCCCGCAATTCTACCCACACCCTAACCTAGCTCGGAAGCTAGTGGGTCGCTCGAAAGCCCGGTAGAATCCACCCACACCCTGCCTGGCCGACACAGCATCACAGCCAGCGGGTCACTCAACCGATTCCTGCTCGACTTAGTGAAAAGAGGAACAGCTTTAACCCTTCACGGCATACCCATATATTTCATTTCATACACGCATTGCATATGGGCAGCCACTGAAACAACTTGAATACCACAGATCAAACTCTAAAAGGAGGAGTTATTCAGATACATAGTACATCTCTTATTCAAGGAAGGCTGTGTTGCATACACATATGACCTAGAGGTCATTTACATGCCATTAAACTCCAAAAACAGCAGCAAACCCAAGTTTAAAACCCTGAGATGGCAGCCCTACCATCTCCATAAGAACATACAACACCCACAAGTTCGACCACAGGAGGATAAACTAAACTCTAGGCATCATTATCAACATTCTCTGCGTCGTAGTACTCACCAATACTAGGATCTCCTGCAACAAGTTCAGAATTGAATTCCGTAAGTACTTTCGTACTTGCAAGCCACATTTATATACTCATCCCATGTTAATTTCAGCAAGGCTATTAATCAAGAGTCAATTATTAACATGTATGTCTAGGGTAAGATAAACAACAACATGGACAATATTGATAAACCGATATCAACAAATATCACATGAACAAGTTTATCTTCAGATTTGCATACGAATCAATTCAAGCGAGAATTTCATATCCAATAATCACATCAAGTCAAACAAGACCATTTATTAGTGGTTGCTCCAACCGAATGTTTAGTCAGGCAAGGGAACTAGAACTTGCCTGACACGGGGAATGAATTGAGAATGCGTAAGTTCAAGGTTGGCCGACCATGAATTCCCACAAGACTCAATTCAAACCCTGCCGTGGGTGACAGGTAAAGCCCTACGATGCCGGTATCGATCAAGTTAACCACCTGTCGATCCATCTGTAGGTGTCGGTACCCCGGCCCTCACAACTCTCCATTAAGGTTTCATATTGCATTAGTCCGATTAAAAGATCTTCGCTAATCTTACAACACATTCGAACCTAGCAATACTAGTGATTCGCCATCACTATCACATTGCAATTGTTTCCACAATACAAGCTAGCAATTAACTTTAACCAATAGCAAAGCATGAAATAAACTTAAGAGAATCTTAGCAAGTATTTTTGTGAACTTGCCTTGTTGGTATTGCTCTGGATCAAAATAGTATTCGCCCTTGGGATACTCTTCGTTGCTCGGCTCTACCCAAAATTGAATCCCGAAATACCGAAACAAAATAATAAAAGGAGTTCAATTAAAACCAGCAAGGACAAAGATGCAAAAATGCATGAGATGCATCCTAACATGTAGAGAATCGCAATATGCAACTAGCACAATTGGTTTCGTTCAATTTGGAGTTATAGAATTAAAGATATGATTTCTCTAGGTTTCATATAGCATTTTCCTCTTTAGGGTTAATTAGCTTATGCATTAAACCAAAATTAAGCATAATGGTAATCATTCATGGAAATGATGTTAGGGTAGTGTATATGAACTTAAGAGTGGTTGACACTAATTATTTTTATGTTGGGGTTAAGCTAGATTCCCTAATTATTGTTTCTCAATATATAGTTTACTAATTTAAGCATATATGTGAAATTCTTATATGATGATTTATGAATATTATGAAATCGGAGAACAATATATCTCAAAACATAAGTATTGACGCAGCATATATCCTATTTTGAGTTAGCATGATTTTTCTAGAATTAATATTGCAACATTAGGGTTTGGGGGCACATTAGTCATTTCCACAATTTTACAGCAATGTATCATGAATCAAGGTTATTCCATGTTGTTCTACAGATTAAAAGAAGAATAACAACAAAAAGAATCATTCGAATTGAAGTTCATATGAATTAGTTATGGATTTTTAAAGTTTAAGCAAAATTCAATACTTTCTGCAATTTTCAGAATTCGGGAATTAACCCATTTTCCTTTTATCACTCGGCTCAGCTCTACCCTCAGACCATGACGCATGGGCCCAGCAAACCCGGACCCATCTCTTCTATTCCCCCTTTTTCTTTTATCTCTTTCGGCCTATTACAATCGGGTCCCGCATGTAAGGTCACTCTCCCTCTTTTCTTCCCTCCTCTCAACACTACAGCTTCGGCACCTACAGAGGCGGTGAGCGGCGGCGGAAATGCAAGCACGAGATACAGAGGGAAAGACGGGGAGAGGAACGCACCAACAACTCAATCGGCTCTCGGAGGCCTCGTTTTGGTGCTCGGGTGAAGCAGTCGGGGACGGAGCAGAGGAGGTCATCGGCGATGGCGAGCGACGGCGTACGGTATCAGCGACGAAGGCGCTCGGCTACAAACCGGGGACGAAGGAAAGATCAAAAAGGGATAAGCGGCCCCCGGGAACCTTGTAGAGCACGTAGGAGGGAGTAGGGCTTACCGGACAGGAAGAATTTGGCGGTGGCAGGGAGAGGACCGGCGATGGGGACGATGAGAAAATCCGGGGATTGGCTGCCAAGAAAACCGATTAACTCCGGCCGTGAGCTAATATGGCGGGGACGAGTCGACAGAGCCAAGAAAATGGGAGGATGGTTCTCGCCGTGCGTGGAAGGAGAGGAAGACTCGCCGGACTTGGAGAAGGAGACGTCGGTCCGGTGGTTCCGCGGTGGTCCTGCGCAAGGTAAGCACGAAAATGAGTTCCTTGCGAGATGAGCAAGCCCATGCGTGCATTAGAAAGGTAAGGCAGTCTCGCCGGACACGAGAACGAATCCGATGCCGAGGGCGGCGCGTCGCCGGAGCTCCCGATGTCGTGCGGTTTCCGGCGAGAAGGAGAGGTGGTACGCGCACGAGGGCACAATTAGCGAAGCAACCGAGAGGATGGCCGAGTGGGGGGAGGGACAATGCCGGGGAGATCGTTGGGGCGTCCTAAGGAGGAGCTCGGGAGGTGAGTGTGTCCGTCAGGGAAGGGTCGCCGCGTGGCGGGGAACTCCTGCCCGTGGGCCTGGCACGTTAGCAGGAAGAGGAAAGCGGAGGGAGGGGAGAGCGCCGAGTGACTAGGGAAGGCGGGAAAGAAAATGCGCCTTCGGGCACAGGCGGTAGGGGAGGTTGGCTTGGCCCAGCGCGTGGAAGGAACGGGCCGGGAGTCGGCCCAAAGTCCAAAAGAATTAGTTTTTCATTTTTCTTTTTCCTGTTCTGGCTTTTAACTATTGGATTAAATTCAGTTTTGAAAATTGGTTCAAACTCAAAATTTCAAAGTGTATAACAGCTAGGTTAAACAGACTCTACCACTAGTGTGTTTTGTGATTTAATTCAAACGGAATGTATCACTTTTTTGGTTAAATTTCATGTACGTTTCAATATAGTTTGGAACTATAGGTATTCAAATGTTGTCTAAAAATATTTAGAAATGTTATTAGGAGTTCAGGAAGATATTTAAGAACTTTCAATATGGAATTTTGTGGCATTTGGTTCCACCATTTCATGGAATAGTTCCGGGGTCAAAGTTAAAGGTTCTTGGCGTATGCAGGGTCTTTAGATGATGTGACAGACCCAGAAATTATATATGAGCAGGGGAACGGATAGTCGCCAAGGACCGAGAAGTCACCCAACATACCATATGCGCTTACGTTGTATGTATCTATCACCGTTGTGTAACCCGACACCGGACCCACATACCATATGCGTTTGCATCATATGTATCTATCACCGTGGGTCAAGCTGGCCGGAAGCGACTAAACTTCCCAAAGCCACATATAATTCCCTGATCCTGTGAAGGTTTAGAGTTGTTCCCAATCCCACTACGCAAAGCAAGACTGGAGGAGCCCGACGATTCTACCCACACCCTAACCTAGCTCGGAAGCTAGTGGGTCGCTCGAAAGCCCGATAGAATGCACCCACACCCTGCCCAGCCGGCCAACGCATCACAGCCAGCGGGTCACTCAACCGATTCCTGCTCGACTTAGTGAAAAGAGGAACAGTTTTAACCATTCACGGCATACCCATACACTTCAATTCATACATGCACGGTGTATGGGCAGCCGCAACAACAACTCAATATCACAACAAAACTCTACGAGAGAAGGGTTACAGGATAATAGACACTTCCCAAACCTAGGATAAGTAATTATTCTGCATACATGATGACTTAGAAGTCGTTTACATTAAACACGACATTAAAGACAGCAGCGGAAGATAGAAGGAAACACCGAGATGGCAGCCCTAGCCATCTCCAAAAGCTCTACCCAATTATTCTCTTGACCAAGCTGGGCAATCCCTGCAACTCAAACATCCAAATCGAAGTAATCGGAGTCGTAATACGCTACGATACGTCAACAACCTGCAGTACTTTCGTACTCGCAAGCTGCTAATGTGCTCATTCCAGGTTAATCTTAAACTTAGCACGGCAATTGAAATGATAATGTGAATAACTCAACATAACATGGAGAATAAGCTACACAAGCTATCAAATTTAGCATACCATGTCATGTTTCATTCTACCAAGTTAACCACTTGGTAAATCATGCAATTAACCATCCCGGTTCAGATCTGAATAAGTATGAAAAACAATCATACTCATCCACAGATTATCACATTTAAGCCATTCAAGTCAAGTTCTGGAGTTGGGTTAAACCACCCAAATTCTCATGTCACAAAATCATCCAATTTCAGATTTAAAGGCATGGAGACAACCATTGCAATCAAATCGTATTATTCTCCCTAAGCCACATAACCTAGGGAGATGCCGAATGGGTTAAACCGCCCAATTCGAATAATATATAGTGAGGGAGGGTTAAACCACCCTAGCCTCACGTGAACAAGTATTCCAATGGGTGTGGGTTCATAGTAGGCCCACTATGACCCTCCAACTCCACTCGCTAACACTTATCGCCGTGGGTGACAGGTACCGCCCCTACGATATCGGTATTAGTCTAGGTTAAACCACCTGCCGATCCGTATGTAGGTGACAGTACCCCGGCTCTCACATCTCACAGTAGGGGGTTCAAGTGTTAATTCGATCGATTTAATGGACACATCCATTGACCACAACTCAACAAACCCTGCTCATGCTAGTGGTTCACACATTCCAATCATCATTCAATCAACCAAGCCTAGTAAAAGAATAACCAGAATATTATCAACAAGCCAGCAAGCTTGCCTGGTTGTTCTGGATCATGAGCTGGTTGGGGATCAACTCCAAGGTTACCCTTGTTGCTCGACTCTTATTGGAACGGTACCCAACATCCGAAAAAGCGACGAAAGGCATAAATCAAGACCAGAAGAAATCAAAAGAATAAAAGGCATGAAATGCATACTAATGCGTATCAGATGTTGTTGCGAAGCTAATGCCATTGGATTGGTTCATTAGAGATTAGATTATGAATGCCCAAGTTGTAATGTTTTTAAGGTGTTTACAGTTGGACTTGGGAGAGATTCGTAACTTTTAAGGATTAGCATAGTTGTGGCATGTGGGAGCAGGGTGTCAAGATTATACACCAGTTTTCAGACGAATTATGACACCAAGCATTTTGAATTTGACTGTTAAGCTAGATTCTCTAGTATATATTATTAAACCTAAAGGTGTAATTTAATTATTTCTAAAACGTATACTACAATATTGTGCAAAACAATGGCATCATTAATTCTACAAGTTGAATCAAGTTTAGCATTTTCTGTCTTCTTCTCAGTAAAGAACATTAGGTTGAGTATCTTTATAGTAACTAAAAATATTCTTGTGGTAATGACATATGCGGTCGAACTGATGTCCCTTTTATTTCTTTTTCTTATTTCCTTTAGTGTTGAATGATGGTTCCAGTCTGCTATAGGGAGAGAAGTATTACTTGATGCACTAATTTTGCCCACCTATGATTGATCGTACTTAGTATCGGTTAGCTGAAGAAACCAAGTTTAATACGTGTGATTCCTACAACTGAGCATCATCTACAATTAACTTGGTACTAATATTTTACATGGATGGAGTCCACTATTCTGCCATACATTAGCTCATAGTTTTAATCAATGCATTGATGGAGTAATTCTCATAGGTATCAACATTTGCTAGTTGCATCTGAATGGAGTTCACATGTATAAGAGGTATATGGCATTCTAAGGTACAAATTATGATCTTAAAGACTAAAACAAGGTGTACTGAGTTTAGGATTCAATATATTCCACAGAGATAACATGGATGAGGAAATAATTAGAATGCCGTAAATAGCAACATGGGTTTAAATCTCAGACTTATATAACATGCATGCACCCTTTTTCATATAAGTTGAATGACTAGGTTCTTGCATTAACATGGTTCTTAACATTGATTAAAGTTGCACATTTTGATTAAAGGTGAATCTGGCCAGCCGGACGATTTCGGCCATGACTCATGAACGGCTTGTCAGAAAAATGCAAATAGGTATTCCAACCGAAGGTATCGAAGATGCCTACGATTTCCTTGTTAAGCGCAACTCATAATAGCTAAAGGAAGGGCGTCAAACTATACGCCGAATGCATCATTCTTCAATCAATCAAAATGATTAGCAGTTGATAATTAACCTTAGTTAACTAGCTGTTGGTCCATTAGCTACTAATTGTTTTCCTCTTGCAGTTGGGGTCAATGTCTAATTACTCAGTTAATGACAAGGCTTAATATCAATCTAACAGCTCCATTAACGCTTCAGTAGGATTATTGAAATATGAGGGTGATGAGTAGTTTGTTAATGGCAGGTTAACCCAGGTACCAGTTGATCCAAGGTCGTTCACTGTTTATTAGTTATACATCCTTAAGATCATCACAGAAATTAGATGAGCGATTACAGGGTAAATAATATCCATTTAGACTCGGACTGGTGTTTTGTCCGGATTCAACGCACGCAATTAGCTGATGAAGTATTGATGCCCTGTATTACTTTGCCACAAATTTTGACAAGTCTTAATTAGAGATTACAGGGGTTGCTGGCTGTTTGGAAATAGCAACTAATGAGCTCAGATGATTAACTCTTACCCTCATCGGGAATTGAGCTAAGTAAAGGGAAAAATTGGCTGAGGACCTCACCACGAGATGGACTGGGTGTCAGCTCGACGCGGCGAGGAGAGAGTTGTTGTGGCTTGGCTTGGGATGGTCAAGGCTCGGACGATGGCGGTGATGGAGCAGCAGCCGGTGGCTTGAGCTTGAGGACGAAGAGCTTGGGGTGGCGACGATGCCGAGGGCGGCGCGCTCCAACGGCTCGACAGGAGGGGAGGAGACCGGGGGTAGCGGTAGCCACAGCCGTCGGCTTGCTGCCGCGGCGGATCCAGTGGGGACGGAGACCTCGAAGGCCGGCGACAGCGGTGAGATGGTGGAGGTGCCGAGCGCGGCGTGAGAGGCAGCGTCAGCGAGGGAGACCCGTGCGGGGCGGAAGGACGAAGGGGGGCCGGCGGTGAGCTCCGAGGCGGAGAAGACGGCGGTGCCATGGGGCGAGGAAGGCGGATGGAGAGGAAGGGCTGCGGGGGCAGTGCCGTCGATGGGCTGATGGGGAACGGCCACGGCGTCGTCGGCGGCTTGGATCCAGTGGGCGGCGCAACTGCCCTAGGCGGCGGCGTGGTGGAAGACGGAGGCAGGCGGCCGGCCGGAGGTGGCGATGGCGTGGAGCTCCGGCCTTCCCGAGCTACGGCGCGAGCTCGTCGGATGGGAGCGGCGGCAAGAACGATGGCACAGAGGGAGATGGCGCGGCAGGGAGGAGAGAAAAAGGGGGAGAGTAGCTGCCTTGGAGAAATCGGTGGAGGGAGAAAAGGATTGGGGGGGTTTGAGGCCGGCAAGGGATTGAAGAAGATGGGCGCGTGGCGTGTTACGTGGGGAAAAATTGCTGCAATCGGGTCCCACGGCAGGTAAGATAGGTGAGGTATTTCCCCCTTTTTTTTGTTATTTTCCTGTTTTAAAGATAGGTTTAGAATAAAATTAAACCCCAAAGATCAATTTGAAATTTGGTGGAACTTGCTCATCCCATATATGATTTCCCAGAATCTTATTAGGGTGAAAAGTTTTACGGTTGACAGTTATTTACGTATAATTCGGAGGAAAGAAGTTTGGAAAAACATTTACGAAAATATGCAAATCCGCTTCAATTCACTTCGGAATCTACATATTATTTCCCAAAGGTAGGTAGGACCTAAGGAAATAATTCGGGGAAGGTTTTAACGAAATTGATTTCACATATTCTTTTAAAGTTGTTTTTATGTCGCGATACTAGAGTTTTCGATCGGGGCCAAAATTCAAATGACCTAGATGTGCGCATGCATTAGAAGAACTCCAATTATTCACGACGGCCTTCATGGGTCTCGTGTATTTCGAATAGGGTCATTACAGATGACCTATGTGGTGTTATGCGATGCAAAGAATCCAACTCTATTTCCTTTAAAACTTTGAGAGTTCTAAAGTTGGATGAACATGTTTACAGAAAATGGGCCCTTACACCGAATAACAGCCAAGCTTTTCCAAAATTTCCTACATGAAGCATAGTAAAGCAATTGAGTATAAGAAATTTATACTATGATCTCAGATCTTGCAATTTCTTCTAACACTTCTGGAAGCAAAATCATTGATAATTGTATCAACATCTATCTCATCCAACTTATCCTTCTCAATGCATAAAGTAGCAAGACTGTTCAACCTTTCTTGTGACATTGATGATCTCAAATAGCTTTTCAATAATTTTAACTTTGAAAAGCTTCTTTCGGCTGATGCTATAGTCAAAGGTAGAGTAAACAAAATTCGATAATCAATTGAAGCATTTGGAAAGCAATCTATATTTCTAACAAACTCAAAAATCTCAATAGCGCACATCGGCACATCTGGCAAAGTCATTTGTAGCAATCTTAATTCATAAAAAAGAGCTTCCAACTCCACGTCGTGTGAATCATTTCAAGAAAAAGTTTCTACAAACCTTGCACAACATTTGTGTAGCTCAATATCATCCAATGACTTCAAGTCTTTTGAGCTAAGTAAGAAGCCGAATATACCTTTAAAGACCTTAAGTTCTTCAAATTTGTTACTCAGTGAGACCTTTGCAATATCAACCATAACTAAAAAATAATTAACTTCAAAAGTTTTCTCAGTGGCTAATATAATTTCTTCATCATGATCATATTCATCAAATTGTTTTTTTCCTAGTGGCACAACATTTTATTAGAAATGATGGTTATATACCCATATCAGATGCAAGACCCTTGGCAATTGTCAAACTAGATGCAAATCCTTCATTTCTGTACTTATAAAAAAATTGCATTATGCCTTCAATTTGCTGCAAGGTAGAGTCAACACACATAGATTAAGATTGCAACTTCTTACTCACCATGTTTACAGCAAATAAATATCATGCCAAATAATCATACCAAGTAAAAACTCAAAACTGCTAAGTGCATCAAATAAATTTTGTGCACCGCTCTTTGACTTAGCATCATCACAAGATTTACATAACTGACTCAAAGCTGACCTAAGTTGGGGAGCTTGATATCTAATAGCCTTAACACTTTTGATTCGGCTCTCCCATCGAGTATTAGATAAACATTTCATGGTTAAACTTGGCACATGTTCAAGGAAAACTTTTCATCTTTTAGTAGAACTTGAAAATAATACATATATATGTTGCACAATTCTAAAAAATGAAACAGCTTTAACATAGGAATTTGCCATATCACATAGAGTAAGATTGAGACTATGACAAGCACATGGCATATACAGAGCTCTAGGATTTATATCAAGTAACCTCCTCTGTACCCTTGGTGTTTCCCTTTCATATTTGAACCGTTGTCATAACTTTGGCCCCTCACGTCATCAATATTTAGGCCAAAAGATTCCATAGCATCAAGAAGTACATTAAAAAGGCCCAAACCAGATGTGTCATCTACCTTCAAGAATTCAAGAAAGAACTCTTCTATTTTAATTTTGTTATTTGACATGTTAACACATCTAATGATTAGAGTCATTTGTTCTTGATGGCTCACATCTGGAGTACAATAAAGGATTATGCAGAAATATTTGGCCTCTTTAACAATTCTTATGATGGAGCTTGTAACACTAGAGGCCAAAAAAGAAATCAGCTCATTCTGAATCTTGTGACTAAGATAATGATGATAAATTTCATCATTTTGAATGCGTCTAAGATGTTCTTGCATCACTGGATCAAATTCTGCAATCCATCTCTATGCATGCTAAGAAATTACCATTGTTGTGTTGGTAAAGTTTCTCACTAGATCCACAAAATGCCAAGTTATGTTTACCAAGATATTTCACAATGGCTACTACTCTTACTAGAACTTGTCTCGAATGTTCTTTCTCCTATGTGATCTGTTGCTACAAATCCTTGTCTATTGTTTTATTTTTGGCAGGTCTAATTTTTAACTCATTCCAAGGTGTTCATATTAGTGATATGTTGCCTCTCACCTATATGTTTCTAATCTCTTAATCCATTACCTGCTAATGAACTCTTATTGCCATGGAACTTGAAAAGCTTACAGCAAAAGCAATACACTTTGTCGACATGTTTTGAGTAAACTAACCATTTTCTGTCATGTACCTCTCCACTGCTCAACTTTCTAGAATAATAAGTCCGTGAAAAATGTCAAGAACTATTATCCAATGGAAAAACAATGTTCTCTTCTCTTACAGGACCCTTCTCAACTAAAATATCCCTAGCCTTATCATCCAGATTATCCCAATGTCATGGATCATATATATCAATAGTGAAAGCTAGTTGTTCATTAACATTTGAACTTTCCGTAATTGGTGAATCAACCAGGTTTTCATGCGCACTTGAATTGCTATCATCATCTTTGATATCACCATCCTCAACTACATTCTCATTTGGTTGTTGTTCAACATCAACTAAAGCCAATTGCAAGGAATCCCTAGAAGAACTAGCAGTTTTAAAAAATTTGTCAATTGCTCCTTTTTGGGATCCTACCGACGCATCTATCTGTTTTCTTTTTTTTTCTTTTTTCACTACCAGATAAATACTTTCTACAAGACATATCACTAGTTCACTACCTGCTCAGCATACAAATGAACAAAACAGGCTGCCTGTTTGAGAGTATGAGAAATATCTTGTGAGCTACCTATTTGAGAGTATGAGAAAAATCCTTTCTTCAAGAGCTGAGTGAGAGGATGAGAAATAATCCCATAGTGTTGAATGAATTTCCGATAATATCTTGTGAGCCCCGAGAAGCCATGCAACTCCCTAGAAGTGGAAGGTGTAGCCCAACTGACTACTGCTTGAACCTTGCTGTGATCAGTAGCCACACCTTGATCCACAATGATGTGGACCAGATATTCCAATTCTTGTTGGGCAAACGAGCATTTACTTCTCTTGACCAACAAATGGAACCTTGCTGTGATCAGTAGCCACACCTTAATGCACAATGACGTGTACCAGATATTCTAATTCTTGTTGTGCAAACGAGCATTTACTTCTCTTGACCAACAAATGGTGTTGCTATAGGAGATCAAATACCATGAGAAGATATTGGACATGATCGTAGAGAAACTTGTCATACACCAAGACATCGTCCACAAATACCAACACACATTTCTACAAGAGAGTTGCAAAAACGTGATTCATTAGACCTTGAAAAGTGGCAAGCGCATTTGTGAGGCCAAACGGCATAACCAAGAATTCATACAATCTG
Organism: Stipa capillata; assembly: GCA_019208055.1. Lineage (NCBI taxonomy): Eukaryota > Viridiplantae > Streptophyta > Magnoliopsida > Poales > Poaceae > Stipa > Stipa capillata. Next base: position 55,837 of record JAGXJF010000408.1, read on the forward strand.
TGCTGAGTTTTGAAATGTTATCTTATGTTGCTCCCCTTTGGCCAAGTAGATTTGATTTTATCCCAAACAGAGCTAGCTCCAACTTAATAGAATGAATTACTAACCTTTGATAATCTTAATCTCAACTAACTACGCTCAATTTCAAATCAGGTTATCGAAATCGCCCGAATCACCCACCAGCCACTGGTCCGACCTAACAAATCTAGAGATCTATCAAGTCAGGCTCTGGCCTTATTTAAGGTTACACATCCTAGATTGTTCAAGAAATAAACCATCTAGGATGTGAAACAATAGTAGGCGGTTCAAGTAGCACATCGTCTAGGATAAGGGCACATCCTAGACGGTTCAGATTTTCGACCATCTCAGATGTTATCCCAGACGGTTAAAAATCTGAACCATGTGGGATGTGGCCTTATCTCAGACGATTCGTTCTTGCTCCAAGATGTCTTATCATTTGTCAGACGGTTATCCTCATGGAACCATCTTAGATGTCTCTAATCCATGACGGTTTCCTTTAACCGTCTAAAATATTATGTTTGGGATAGATGTTTCTATACTATAAGAACTTTTTTCTAAATCTAACATATAACAAACTCGTACATATATTTAATACATACTCTTATCTATGAATAATCATACCCCAGACAAATGGAGGAGCCTCTCAGTAACTGGCAGTTGCGATCCGCATATTCAGACGGGGATCGAGATAACCCTAGGTAAACAGGGCTTGAGCTCTAGGCGCAAACCCAAAAACCTGTATGTATCTTTCTTGAAAATATAAAAAGTCTGAAAGTGTATATTGCCTAGGCTAGCTCCGCCCCTACAACCGACTCTGCCACTTGATTCACATATGAACAAGCCGTGCGCTAAATGCACTTGACTTTCATTAACTACAGACGGACGACTTTCAGCAAACCACAGGTGGAGGCGGGTGCAGATATGCATGTGTCCATTAAGCATACGGTTAGATCCACATCCTGCCACTTACAACTATTTTACCATGATTGGGAAACACACGCACACAAATATCTTCAAGCCGGCCAATTTGCCTTGCTCACAGTCTCATGGTTGGTATTATCCACAAATTCTAATTCTTCTAGAAGACACCACCAATTTTTATACACCACGCAACTAAAAATCCCTGGAAAATTTTGTCATGTCTGTTTCTTTAGAAATAGTAGACCAGTAGATGGCGGCGAACGACTGGTTATGACAACGCGTATACTGTTGAAGCTCATTTCGAAGACTAAACCTTGACGCACGGTTTTCTCCAAAGTTCACTACTGATGCATACGCTTTTGTCTTTTCCTGCCAGCGCAGAATAAAAGCAACCGAGCTTGATGATCAACTAACCTCCACAAGAACGAACTGTCTCTGTGCAGAGCTCCAGCGATTTGCCATGGCAGACCTAGTACACCAACTCATGCAAGTGACGCCTCCACAAGCATGGTTACTGTTGCTCTTCACCCTCTTGCTCTTACTTGTGCACTACTCGTTCACCGCAAAGAGGGGTAAGCTGAAGCAAGACCACACACTCCCGCCTTCGCCGCCGGCGCTGCCCATCATCGGCCACCTGCACCTCGTCGGCTCCCTCCCTCACGTCTCCCTCCGCAGCCTCGCCAGGAAGCACGGCCCGGACCTCATGCTCCTCCGCCTAGGCAGCGTGCCGACGCTCGTCGTGTCGTCGCCGCGCGCTGCCGAGGCGGTGCTGCGCACGCATGACCACGTCTTCGCGTCGCGGCCATACTCCGTGGTCGCCGACATCATCATGTACGGCTTGTCCGATGTCGGCTTCGCCCCATACGGCGAGTACTGGCGGCAGGCGAGGAAGCTCATCACCACGCACCTGCTTAGTGCAAAAAATGTGCAGTCTTTCCGCGTCGCCGTTGCTGAGGAGGTAATTGATAGGTGACTAGCGTTTTATACCAAGTCTAGTCTAGTTCAAAAGAGATATTCTTTTCTAAACAAGACGACATTCAGATATTTCTTTCCCAGATAAGTCTGAATTTCTGACCTTCCAATCTGCTTGGAGATTCGCATCTTGTTTGTCATCTTCGCGTTGCTGGATACGCTGTGTAATGTCTAGCTTCACCGGACCGCGATGCAGAAGGATGCATGGGGAGACGGCAGACCAGCGATGGGTGGCGGAAAAAAATTCACTACATATAGGATATGAGTATGTCATTCCATAAATTTTCAAATCTAAATTCAATTCACAGCTCAAAAAATAAAAAAGATAAATTTAAATACGAATTGTAGCGAATTCAAATTGGACTGTGAATTGACCCATTGTCATTATCAGTGCTGGATTTCTCATTTTTGTTTTCTAAGCTATGTGTTAAATTTGGATTTAAAATTTTATGACATGCTAAACACTTGGTGTATCTATGTGGTGAATTTTTATTGAAAATTTTCATCACTTTTATGAGGGGTGTTTTGAGGGTGGACTAGGCGGTAGAGAGAGTTAATTTGCAGCGGGGTAGGGTTACGAAGGCAGTGGAGGGAGAAGTCTAAAGGGGTTGATTGACCAGAAGTGGAATTGATGAACCTAGGGCCATACAAATCTATCATGGCGACGTACAGCACATACGTACAATTTAACAAGTTTCCTAAAAATATCATAGTACTAGAACGTGTTAACATACGTATACATGTAATATTTGAATAAAAGTATGACCATACGTGCACAGTAGAGAAAAGACAAGAGTATGAATAATTAATATTTTTTTGTTATACTGTATCTTCTTCCTTTTTTCAACTACACATGATCAATGTTTTGCAAAAAATATTACGTGTACACATAGTTGTAAAGTACCATTAAATTTTTGTACTTTATCTGATTGTACAAATACCTAGACATGGACGTGTTCATATGGCCCTACGTACGTGCATAGGTTCATCTACTATATTAGACCTGGATCCAAAGGGCAGCGACTGACTTCTAAATGAATAGTCGACCGAGGAATAGAGGCCTAGAATCGCATGCTGTTGAAGTTTACGTCTCAAGATGTTTTGTTGGTAATTAGTACATTTCCATCGGTGATATCCCTTTTGTAGATTTTTTTTCGAAATGCCCATCTTGTGCTAAAATCTTGTCATTACCGGCAAATGGTAAAAGAGAAGGGAATTGCTAGAAATCTGCAGCATTTTTTTGGTGCAAATCAAACATATTTATTGCAGTTCAACGTGTGTAGTGTGCACCAGCACCAAACCTCTAGGCTACGGCGGGCCCGGCTGCCGTCATCATCATCAACATCAAACAATCACTAACACCACAATGATTTTCAATTCTTCTGCAGGGCTTTTCCTTCTTCTTCTTTTTCTTTTCCTCTTGTCTTCCACGTCGCCAGCGAGCTGGCCTCCTTTTCAGTTTTTCAGTCACCAGAGGCGGCGGCCATTCGCGTCGTTAGAAGCAGGGTAGGACAAAGGAGTCAGCAGAGGAGGGGATGCCAGTCGGAAGAGCATGCGGCTGTAGTGGTGTGATGCGTCGGTAGCTGCTGTGTGGGGAGGTCAGGGATGGCGTAGAGTTAGAGAACAATTGCACAGAGAGTCACGGCCACTGAACCCAAATTCGACAGTCCAAAAACCTGATTGGTTTAGATTCTAAAATTTCATGTGACAATTATGTAGCCAATCCAAAATTTTGACCAGCCAATAGCTACTCTAATATTATCTGGTCTCATACTTTAACATGTGGTAGGTGAGCATAGTGACGGACAAGATCACTGAGGCGGCAGCCACAAGTGCAGCAGTGGACATGAGTGAGTTATTCAACTTTTACGCGAATGACATGGCGTGTCGTGTCGTTTCGGGGAAGTTCTTTCGAAAAGAAGGAAGGAACAAGCTGTTTCGGGACCTCATCGACGATAGTTCACGGCTGCTAGGAGGGTTCAACCTGGAGGAGTACTTCCCAGCCTTGGCTAGGATTGGTGTGCTTAGGAGGGCAGTCTGCGCCAAGGCGGAGAGAGTGAAGAATAGATGGGCTGATCTCCTAGACAATATAATCGATGACCACGAGAGCAATGCCATTTCAACAAGTTACCAGAAGGATGTCGATTTCGTAAATGTTTTGCTCTCTGTTCAACACGAGTATGATCTCACCAAAGAGCAGATGAAGGCTATCCTAACAGTAAGTATAACTTAGCCTCTTAACCACACATGTAAATTTATCGTGATCTGATATTTTCTTGAATAATATGCACAGGATGTGTTTTTTGGGGCAACGGACACATCATCGCAGGCCCTCGAATTCACCTTTGCTGAGCTCTTGAGGAGGCCACATCTCATGATTAAGCTACAAGATGAGGTGAGGAGTATCGTTCCCCGGGGACAAAAAATTATCAGTGAAATTGACCTGAACAACATGGAGTACCTGAGAGCAGTCATCAAAGAGTCGCTCCGGCTGCATCCTGTGGCACCCCTCCTAGCTCCACACCTTGCCATGTCTGACTGCAACATTGATGGATATATGGTCCCTGCTGGGACGCGTGTCATGGTCAACGCTTGGGCAATTGGCAGGGACTTGAGCTCCTGGGAGGATGCAGAGGAGTTCATTCCTGAAAGGTTTGTAAACAACAACAGTGATGTGCGATTCACTTTCAGGGGAAATGATTTTCGGTACCTGCCATTCGGGGCAGGACGAAGGATATGCCCTGGGATCAACCTTGGGATCGCCAATGTCGAGCTCATGTTGGCAAACCTAATGTATCATTTCGACTGGGAGCTGCCCTTAGGGATGGAGAGAAAGGACATTGATATGACGGAGGTGTTCGGGCTAACGGTGCGGCGGAAGGAGAAACTACTCTTGATTCCCAAATCACGTGTGTAGCCACAATGATATATTTGCGTTACACATGGCCACACTGCTAGAAGTGGGTGCTATTGATATTGCAGTTAATTATAAATCTTGGATATTTCTAGTGGCTACAGTCCAGTTGATAAAGGTATTTAGCTACCGCTATCTTACTTTCTGAACGTATTTAATCTCTTACTTGTTTTGCGGTTATCGGATTACACCTTTGTGACGTTGGTTCTATTAGAAGTAATCGTCATGAGACTCTCCTCAAGCCTATGGATAAGGCTACCTTTACAATGGCTTTGAGATAATCATCGAATCAATGACCGTCAATTAGTTCTAGTAGATCAATTAAATGTTCAGATTGCATTTACTTTGTTTTCTCGCTTTCTATATTAAATTCACTTTTCTATTTGCTATATTGTGTTTTTGGAGATTAATCTAGTATGATCTAACGGATGTCATGTATTAACACGCTTGCACCATCTTGTCCACCATCCCCGACATTGCCACGGTGGCAAATAGCCCTGTCAGCAACACACACCACTACATTGTGTAGACCGTAGCGGGTGCCACCACGCCGATGTGCCACCCGGCACAAGCGCATGCACGCTAGGCAAACCGTGCGCCGCGCAGCCACACTTTCCAACCTCATAGTCTAGGCAAGGGAAGGAAGGCGGGTGGGCCACGCCACATGCTGGCTAGTTGCGCTTGCCAACGTAACAGGCTAGGCGGACCGGCGGGCTTACAATAGGCCAGGTGGATCATCCCGCCATGTGCCGCAAGCCAAGCCGATTGGATGCGGGTTGGGGTGCACGAGTAGACCTCATATCCCAGCCATGCTTGCTGGCATGGCAGGCCATGCGAGCGAGCAGGCTGCAACACATGAGCAAGCCGCAACACATGAGCAAACTAGCGACCCAACCGTGCTTGACGTCCTTGCAGGCTAGGTGGGCGTGCGGCACATAGGCTAGCTGCGCCACACTTGCTGACCTCGCGGGCCATGCGGGCACCCTCCCGCAATAGGCCAGCTACTCTTGTTGGCCTCGCGGGCTAGGCAGGTGGGTGAGTCGCCGCAGCAGGCCGCACTGCGTTTGCCAGCCTCAATGGCCAGGCAGGCGAGTGGCCACAACACTTGCACACGGAACCTAGCTAAGCTTGCTGGCCATGCGGATTAGGCGGGCAAACATGCCACGCCGCCCAGCCGCGCTTGCTGGCCGTGCAGGCCAGGTGGGCGGGCGAGCCGTGGTGCAATAGAGAAAAACCTAGCAGGCAGGTCGTGTCATGCTTGTTGGTCTCATAGATTTGGCGGGCAGGTTGCAGCATGCTTGCTGGCCAAGTTGATTTGGTGGGCTGGTGGGCAGAAGATTTTGCCAAAAACACCAAAAAATAAGAAATTGCACAAATTCCTTGTGTAGAGAATCTTACTATGGACTCCCTGTACTTTACTAAATTCATTTATAGTCACTAAATTACATTGTCATACAAAATCACATGGCTCCATTTTTTCGCATTTATTTCTTGCATATTATGACCCTCTTTGGTTAGGCTGTGGAAAAGCAACTTATGGCTGCGTGCTGTTTGTTGTGGAGATGTTGTAGATTGTTTGGCAAACTGGTTGTTAGGTTAAGCTAATTGAGGTATTCAACAATAAAAATTCAGAAAATTGGACATTGTTACATGGTAGACAAGTCATGAAAGCTAAAAACCAAAAGCACATATTTGGCTTATAAGCCAAAAACCAAAAGCCAAAATCCGAAACCTCTAATAAGTCTAACCAAACACCCATATATGTATTGTTTGGCGTATTATTCAATTCCTTTGCTTTATTTAAATGTGATTGCTTAGGAAAATACTAAAGTTACTTAAGAAGATTGTACCATTATTTTGCATACTACTCATATATTTTTGCATGAAATAACTTATGTATATTTTGAATGGACAATGTAGGATGTGTGGTTTGTCGAACAAGAAGTTCGCTGAGCTTGCCTCACATGGTGAAAACTATCTGAAACGGAAGTCCGATGTGGAAATCATCTTAGACGTTAATGACTTTGGTATGGTCATTCATCGGGGTATAGGGCCCGCGTCATCTATATAGAGGGACCAAGTACTGCACTGCCTCTGCCACCACGTCTCACCCACTTTGAAGGATGAGTACTCTACGGAGAAGAACCCAATGACATTGTGGACCTCCTTAGAAGAACGCTTTCTAAAGCTCAAGTATGTGCTCCTCCCCGAGGCAGAGGAGGCATGACAAAACCCCCCTTCTAGGACTACAAGTCTAAGGCTAAGTACAACTCTATTCTGCATAAGATTTATACTACCCTTAGGCACTGTGGCAAGGAGCTCACAAAAAAGGAAAAGATAGACAAAACCTCTCCACTTCCATGCTAGCAACATGGTACTGCAGTGCCAGTATCGCCATGATAAATGTCATGCAAGTTGCCAAACAACAAGATGAGATTATGAGAAAGAACCATAACTCTCATTCCGTAGGAACCACGATTACACATGAAGCTCATGCCACCGGTTACAATGTAGAAAAGGCCACCTTCAAGAAGAAAGGCCAGAAGGGGCAAAAAGAGAAAAATTCTTATAAGGCACAACCTTACCCTCAACAGCAGAAGAGGGGAAGGAACACTAAGGAGGGTTAGTAGGCATATAGTATGCAGGACTATACTTACTTCTGTTGTGGCATGTGGGGACATTGCTCTAAGACTTGCCACACCCCCAAGCACATCCGCGAAGCTTTCTATCAGAAGAAGGGAGAGCAGAAGAAGATAGAGGCCCACTTTGCTATCACTAAGGAGATGGACATAGAGCAGAAAGCCCTTGCCCTTGAAGGAACTCATGAAGAGAAAGTTGGGACCGCTATGAACATCGACGATGTTGATCACATGGATACTGAGATGGCACCCTTTGATGGGGGGAACCCATCCGGGTAGGCCCAGCACGGCGAGTCAGCCCAACGGGCTCGGGGAGTTCCATGGAGGCCCACTCGGATGAAGGCCCAAGTAAGGCCCACACGGACGTAACGTCCGGGTGCCATCAAGGAAGGCGTTATAACCTCATCAAGGCATGCGTTTCGCCAACATAAAGACTGGCGTTACTCGGACGGTTACGCAGAATGAATGTGTCAATTAAATTGTGCGGTTACTGTAGCTCGGTCGACTGGCCGAGTCGGCACATGTACAGGCTATATAAGGCAAAGAGCCCCATGCAAAGGAGAGAGTTTTTTCCATAGACTAGAGGCTAGGCATCATCTTCAAGCTTCTGTAATTTTTCTCACGCAAGACTAGTAATACAATCAGCAGGAGTAGGGTGTTACCTCCGCCATTGGAGGACCTGAACCTGGGTAAAAACCTCTTGTGTGAACCCGCTTGAATCTTCCACGTGCGCTTCCCAAATCCTACTAGAAATGTATATTGCCGCGAAATCCCCGCGACACCCTTGGTGCCCACCCATGTAGGGGAGCCCACGAACGCTCAGATCCAAGAGTAGAGGTCGAAGCGTACTTCTCCGAATCAATTTAAGTACCTACACATAATTTAACAAATTTTATCAGATATTCTTATAGTGGTTTTCATTCAAAAATAATAATGGTTTGTAAGCTCTATAAGAGAGCATATTCTTAGGTTCCTATGTATGCTCGCAGACTTATTTTATTAGTATTTATAATAAGTCGGGTTCTATTACTAAAGTTTGTTATGTTATGTTGCTTCTGCTTCTACTGCATATTTGTTGAATTTCAATTCTTTAATATAGAACTTGTGTAGTATACCACTACATGTGCGCAACACGAAGTGTGTATAATATCCATGTCTTGGAATGATGAGAAAATAAACAAAATGATTCCTCAAAGTCAAGAAGACTTTACATGTGTTATTTGCACACTAAGGACCAACTATCATCTTTTCACATGAGAAATGAACTTGTAAAAATATTGATCAATGAAGATTTATATACCAATATTATGTTGAAGACATGCAGTCTTGTATGAAACAACTCTCATTAATCTTAAGCAACTAGTGTATAATATCAGTATACCTTACAATCTAGTTCTAGAAACGCACCCTTGAATTTTAACGTTTGAAGATTTGGACACGCTATGCATGTATATGTCCCAAGCAAACAATGAACTATTGTGAAACCCTACAAAGAGGGATTAAAGCACCTAGGGTGTCTTGTTCTTTCGATGAGATCAATAATCGATTGGTGGAGACAACTTTGATGATCCAGTTACAATTTTACGACGACATTGCGCCTAGCCAATCCCTAAACTAACTCTTCGAAGTTATTGACCTTGAGGAGTTGGTTTAGGGGAGCACGATCAACCTGACCACGAAGGTATTTTTCTGCAAGCAATCAAGCCAGCAAGAACAAAACATGATGCCATACTGACTAATTAAATCCATAACTCATTATACAAGAACTTTCTTAACTGTACAAGTGTTATATCTGAGTGGCTATAGTCTGAGACTATCTTTTGCATCATCTTTCAAACTAAATTGACTTTCTTGATGGATATACTTGTGAATTGAAATATGATTGATATACTTGTTTAATTTTTAAATTTCTATCTATCTAAGAGATCATTTGTGAATTAAAATGTGATGTGTATCTCAATGATCTGGAAAATCTAAAACATATATGTATATATGTTTCGTATTATAGGCTAGAAACTGGTTAGGATAATCAACTATCCTAGTCCATGTAGGAGTACATGACAGCATGGCCCAACAGTCCAGCCAACCTCCACTCCCGACCTGGTCATATGTACGTTGACCATGACCTCATGTGTGAGCTATTGTAAAATTTCGAAATTCAGAGAAAAAGAAAAACTGGTTTCGGAGAGCATATTCACTAAAATGATTCATATATAGAGTAATGCTGCTTGCACCTGAGAGCATGTGAGGGAGAGGTACGCTGATTTAATGAGAGAGAGGGCCTGCTTAGCAATTCGGTCTGCTGTACTTCTGTTATTTTAGTTTTTTGGACTCAAGAGCAACTCACATATTTCAACTAAAACTACTATTTCTGAACTTGCTGAATCATGTCCTTTTGCAGGAAGGACTGGGAGAATGTAGCAAGTCCACGCCACATGCTGATTGAAGATATCTTGTGATCGCTTTTGTTCATAACATGGTCCATTCATTTTGTATTTTGTGCACATGGAAGCCGATGTGTATGTAGTGCTCGAAGACATCGTCTCTTTGGATCTTGGCCGTCAAATTTTGTAACAGTGGTTGACTTGTGATTGCTGCTAACTTGAGTAGAGAAAACTAATGAATCAGCTATATATGTTTAATGAATGCATGAATGAGTGTGATATTTTGTGAAAACTGACTTGAAGGAATAGAGGAGTGCATGGTTCAGTTTGATACCATGTGGTATATACAGTACAGTGCTGATTGATTTGGAGGCTTTTGAAATTGTTATTAAATACAATGAATAATGCATGTGCAATTGGAAATATATTGTTAGGCTGTATTTATGATTTTCAAGCGGAAATGGAAATTCCTGTTAGATAATCTGTCGGCAGTGATACATTTTACAGTCAAATTATCTGTCAGCGTGCACAATATATGTCGGCAAAAGCTCGTTTGTCGACAAAGATATCAGCAAAGGTCCACGTTACATCATCATACTATCTGTCGGCAGAAGTTTACCAGTCAGAAAAGACCTTGGCCGGTAGCAATATAGGTGACATCCGCTTTCTGTCGACAAAGGTCTTTGCCACCACAGTTCGTCATGATGTTGTCCGAAGCCTCACGTGCAAGTGGAGCAGAACTAGAGGTGAAGCCAATTGGTGCCGCCCCTTCATCATTGTTACTCCATACGGGGGGACGCATGCTGCAATTGTTGCATATCCCACTTTATTATCCACGTTAAGGTTTAACGCTTAATACATCTCCATCCATCGCCTAAGATGGTGGAAACCGTGGTGGAGATTTGGCAGAGTTGGAGAAGACTGTGGCACACCACGATGGAGCAGAGCAGTAGTGCAACCATCAACCTTTAGATCTAAATAAAGTGCATTCAATAAACATATTATATGTACGTGGTTCCTCGGTGACATAGGAACAACTTAGTAGTATATTTGGAAAGGTTGTGTACATAATAATCCAATAACCAAACATCATTCAAGCCCATCCAGCAATGATTCTGTTGTCGTTATGGAAACGACAAAGAAAAGGGGATGTCGATAGTATGATGGTTATGTCGCAATAGTTTGTGTCGTGTAAGATGGCCTTAGAAGGTCGTCATACACTCAACAATATGAGACATGTCGATATTTTTTGAATAGGTTCGGTCACCTCGTGGAGCATGGCCTAGTCCTATGTCGATAAAGGATCCCCATACGAGGCTTGGCTAGTGACTTGGACCATTGATGACTTCCCAAGACCTCCACTAGAGTTCTCATTCGAGACATGGAGCTCTTGGTCTCCCTCCATGAGATTTCTCATTTATGGATGGGTTTTACATTCCCCATGGGGTATTTATATAGGGAAGAGCTTCATGAAAAAAGATCATGAATGCCCTTGAGGGATAAGAAAGAGAGGGGTAGAAGGGTTAAACTTAGTCCACGAATCCACGGTGAACTAGAGAGGTGGGATGGTGATGGTCCATGGTATTAGCCCACTCATATATCTCATAATTCCTTTGACTTGCTATTTATTTGTTGACTTTCTAACTTTTTGCCACATAGACGCCATGTAGGCCGCCCATATAGGGATTATAATTACCCCAACAGGAGCCTCCTTGAGCTGAAGTAATGGTAGTGGCTCTAGGTCAAACCATCAGATGCTGGTAGAATTCCTTCTTCTAGCTCTTGGATTAAATAACAATTTGCTTGATTCTATCGGAAACTCTGTCTACTGAGGATGTTCCTATCTTGCCAAAGATAAAGAGGAAAAGGGCTTCATAAGGAAAGGTCAGACCCCGAGGGTCCTATTCTTCTTTTTTTGGATTTCCCTCTTCTCTTTTTCTGATTTTCTTGACCTTTTGCCAATAGATTGGCGAGGCAAAAGGAAAATGGCCTAGCGCGGTAGCCAGACTTGGCCCACGGAGGAGAAACCAACTCGAACCCAGTCCAACTACGCAGCCACCAGGTGTGGGGCTCCCAACCTTGGTCCGCCCTTCCTTTCATGGTCCGAGGCCTTACAACCCATGGGACAAGACCCGTCTATAGTAGCATCGTGATTCGAGGGATTGGACAGTTGGCATGACGTGGTTCTAGTTAGATCAGACAGCCTTTGTGCTTCTTCCCCTTGCGAGTGGGCACGCGTAGGGTTCCTCCACCAAGCATCTCTATCCACTGCACTTTTGGCACTGGTGTCATTTTCACCAAAAGCAAGAGCTGGTTGATGACTGGCGTACAGCCACGTGGCCAACATCTAGCACCACGGCATGGATGTAGAGGGGGCTTCTGGTCCATATAAAATAGACAACAGCCTATTAAGGGAGCTTGCGCCCATCTTGTCATTCTCGCGCTATACTGAAGACTCCGTTGCTGGTAATTGCCTAATTGGACAGGGGCTACGAGGTGTGCTGGCCCATGGATCGTCGCCCAAGGGACAGCTTCACAACCTCAGAAGGTGCTGGTCGAGGATGCCACAGACTGAAAGGGAGCGGAGCGTGTTGCAGCTGCTCTGACATGTTGGTTTTGGCTCGGCGGCATGTGCAATAAAGGGAGGGCAGGTGTCCCGTTGGACATGGTGATTCCTCAGTGGGGGAGCGGTGCTTCTACACTGGCTAGACGTCAGATCGAGAGGAGGTGTCCGAGGTGCCTTCAATTGGACTTAGAGCGAAGGCGTTGATTGGTGAGCCGCATCCATTTGTCCTCCTTCCTTTTCCTGCACCGTGGCATGGGCAGTGTGATGTGGACTGGCATGTGCTCCGATTCTTTGGTGGTGGCGCCTTGTGCGTGCCTAGGCATGCTCTGGGCATGACGCATAACAGCAATGAGGTGCTGGGATGGTGCACGAGGGCGCTGCAATAGTAGGTACCTCAGGTTTGCACGGTCCATGTGTGCGAGGCAACGGTGCTACAAAATGTGGAGGTCGGCTAAGTGAGAAGTCCGACATGGCTATGACTCTGCTCTGATGTGCCTGGTTCATGGGTTTCACACGGCGATGGTGTCACCGACGAGTGGGACGAAGGTGGGACGGGGCCAGCATGGCACGGCACCGAGCGTACCCTAGGTGCATTCTTGCACAGGTGTGCGTGTGCCAGGCATGCCCTGGGTGCACTGTGCGTGGGTATGTGCACGCCGGTGTGCCCTGCATGTCCTGTGAGGCACTAGGCCTCTTCCTTTTCTTTATTTTTAGTTTTGGCTTAGCGCGCTACCATGTTTGGCCTAGATGACCCCTCAGAGGGCCCCCTAGTCTTGCAATGTCGGGAGCCATAACGTCCTTGTGCCCAAGCCCATCAAGGAGCAGTACTTGAGCCTGCAGCCTCGCGTATGCACTGATCTGATTGCGCCCTTCGCTTAGGGGCCTCGTTTCTTCGACCCGAGGTTGCCCTTTGGAGTAGGTGCACAAGCCAAATGTGTGGGCCATGGCTCAACGAGGCACAACAACCTCTTTGCCAAGGCTGATGGAGGAACAAAACTCGGACTCAGTAACTCGGTGCATGGGCTAGCTTGTTCCTCCCACCTTGCTATCGTGCATGGCCCCTTGGTTCGGTGATGATTGGCCTGACGTGGGTGCGCTGGTTGTGCATGGGGCACCGTCCTGATGTGTCACGATTGAAGCGGCTAGGCTAGGTCATAGCTAGCCAAGGAGACCAGGTGGCTTCTATTAGCTCAGATTCGAGCCATGCTACCTTGGTGTGCAAGCCATGCCGGTGGGTTGTGTGCAACTGAAGGAGGGGTCACGACGTTTGAACCCGACCTTCCCTTTCTCTTTTGCCTTGCATTGTTGTGGTGTTTCCTCTTAGGGTGAGAGTTATTGCTTTGTATTTTGCTAATTTTTCCTTTGCTCTGACTTGAACAAGTAAAATGGGTCGTGACTGTTCTCCCTATTCGTCTGAGAGGGTGAGCAGGTCAGCGAAGAAGTCCAAAGACCTTTCTCGCAATAGGGTGCCTCGGGACACTTCAGAGGTGTCCAAGGTGGCGAGGAACAGATCTTCGAGCAAACCGAGAGGTGATCGAGCATCAGAAATGGAGTCATCAGCCAGGGGCATTTGTGTACCATGATCTCTTGGGGCCAACTTCGATGGATATTGAGCAACTTGGATAGCTGGAGGATGTAGGGTACTTGCCCCGAGGGCATAAGACCATTCCTGACGCTCACAAGCAGCGCTACACGGTGGGGAGCCACCAGGAGGCTGATGCAGTGTTTGTTTCTTGGTTCCATGTTGGATTATGCGCGAGTTTATCAAGGATTTTGGTATTGAGCTAGTGCAACTGCACACATCCATGATCTCAAGCTCAACTTGTTCAGGTGGTTGAGCGAGATGATATTGGGAGAGGATCTGCCCTTGAGGCTGCATTTTTACTTCTTCCAGGTTGACTTCAAGACTAGCAAGACTCTTAATGGCATCACCTAAAGTGTGTTTGGCATTGTCTTCCTGAGGCTTTGTTTAGACTATGTCGAGGGTTTCCCAGTTGTCCCTAGCAAGTGCTAGTCTCCCTTGTGGTAAGAGTGGGATTCTCAGTGGTTTTACCTTTATCTTCCTGGCACCCGTCTTTACCACTCTGGTAGCTGCCCTAAAATGAGGGTCAGCTTGGTCTGAAGGATGTTCCTTAGACAAAGCTGAATCATGTGGAGAATGCGAAGATCAAGGTGGCGAGATGTGAATGGAGCTTCAGGGACATGATGAAGGAGATGTTCATGGCAAACCACTACATGATAAGGCCACACAGGAAGAAGGACTTGGGGATTCCTCGTGACTTCCATTCTCTATGTACTGCTAACGGCCGTGAGTTCCTACCCATACCTTCATTTGCTTCATCATGTGAATTCAAAAACTTATGGCTTCTTTTTCTAGCTTCCTTCCCCTACGAGATGGCAGCATAGTGGGTGGATCGGCTAATTGACCCATACAATGCCGAGGACACAAGGTGTATGTCACCGCCATGGATGAGAAGATGTACACAACAACATAGCGTGGTGCTTCAAGATTGTTCTTCCCGTGAGAGAGGATCCCTTACTTGGCCACTGTTGGGGGAGTCCAGCCACGTCGTCGGAGCGAGGTACCCCCTAATGTATCTTATGCTTGATAACTTGTGCTGTAGCTCCGCAGGGACATCCAGCAGACCCAGGCGAGGCCACGTCGTCCTCCGGAGGCGAGGCCCCGAGCGAGTAGCCCCCTCCTCCCGGCCGAGGTGACCAGGAGGACTCGGACCAAGTCGCCCGTCTCGAGCAAAGCCGAGGACAACATCTCCCCGGGACGAGGCGGAGGAGGAGCGAGCTCAGTCTGAAGTAGAAAACAGCTCCTTGCCCATGAGAAGGCGGCGAGCACGGTGGTGGGCCGTACCGACGAGGCGCATCGGGGATATGCCGGCGAATATAGTAGGTAGCGGTGAGGACGAGAGTACTGATTCGCCCGATGTACGATGACACAGATTAGGATAAGATTGTGATCTGTCTAAGGGCAGCGATGTATTTTCACTTGTAAGTCGGTTTTGCCTATATAAGGGCGAATCGACACCCCATATGAATCCAAACTCACTTCTTCAAACTCCAACTCCATTTTCCACTGCAATTCCCATATTAATCTTCGGCGGTAGTTTGGGACGGTTCCCGTGGTCACTAGGCATCGTTCCCAAGTTGTCCTCTTAGCACCTCGGTCCTCCGACCCGGGGTGCCCAAGTTTACTGTCCGAGAGACATACTTCTGACCCGGAGCTTCACCATGCCACCTCGACCGAAGAAAGGGGCGACCGCAACCAGGCGGCAGGCGGCGGCGAGCGGAAGACGTGAGGTTCAGCTCCCTTCCCCTCCAGCAGAGGGCGAGATAAACGTGGAGGCGACGAGCGCCGCGCCGGTCGGACCCGATCGCCCGGGCGAGCTTACCTCCGGCGTCGCGGTGGATGGGGGGTCCCAAGCTGCGGTCCCACCCGTCAGGGGCGTAGGCGCCACTAACGGCGGAGGCCATTGAGGGCACACGGAGTCTGGCGGACGAGGTGGAAGGCCAGCGGCGGCAGGCCGAGGAGGCGGCAAAAAGGTCGGCGGTGCTACAAGCACTTCTCTAGGCAGCGGAGTTGGAGACGCTAAAGGCGAACGCCCAATCTCAACAGGTGGCCGGTCTATACCGGGCACAGCTCGAGGCGACACGAGTCCTGGCGACCCCGCCCCCCCGCCCCGCCGGAGGCCCACGCCACGGAGGAACTGCGCCGTCAGCTAGCCGAGGGTCACTCCGCCGCCGTGCGGAGACCCTCATCCCTTCCTCGGCAGCCGAGGCTCTCCTTAGAGACTTGGACGTGGCGTGGGTGCGGGCGGCAGCGTACATGGGCGAGGCAAACCTTGAGGCGGCGCGTCTCAGGGTGAACATACTGCAGAACCAGCAAGCTGCCCGAGAAACCATCCACAACTGCGAGAGCGGCCTGAGTTTTCAGGGGCACCCACATATCGAGCAGCGTCCGGGCAAAGCACATGTCAACCAACAACAACCAGAGCACGTCGTCCGCCACCCGGAGGTCATCGACCTCATGAGCATGGCGAGCCCATTGAGCCCGGGGCTCATGGCAGTCCTTTTTCCCGCCCAAGTTTCGTCCCGCCGACCTCCCAAAGTACGTGGGTACAACAGACCTGGTCCTGTACACAAGGGTGTACGAGGCGGCGGTGATGGCTTCAGGGGGTGGCGAGGCCATCATGGCGAAGAGCCTGCTCCTCACCCTCACAGGCATCGCCCAGGCGTGGTACCTCGGCGTCGAGCCTCGCACGATATACTCCTGGGAGCAGCTGCGCGACAAACTGCATGGCCATTTTCAGGGGTGCCGCAACAAGGAGATGACCTCGACGGACCTCAGCAACCTCCAGCAGCGCCCGGACGTGACCATTCGAGCATTTCAGCGTCGATTCTTTGAAGTCCAGTGCCAGGTGAAAGGGGTCACCGAGCAGACCATCTGCGAGGCCGCTCGGTGAGGCATCAGCAATGAGGCCTTAGCTGACAAGCTTGAGAGGAAGCGGCCGAGCTGTGTCGAGCAACTGTATGACATTATGGAGGTCTATGCCCGTGTGGAGGAAGGGCAAATTCTGCGAAGGGAGGAGGCCAGGGCATCCCAGGAGTATGTGGGGATAGAGAAGGCAGAAGGGCGACGTCCAAGGCGCCACGACGTACATCATGTGTCCGAGGAGGATCGGCAAGACGAGGAGCGTGCTGAGTACGAGGAGGAAAAGGGCCGACCGCGAGGATCGCATCAGGCTCAAGGACGACAGGTAGCTCGTTTCCCGCCGCGTCAAGGCCCTCCGCTCCGTGAGTCTCCGCGGCAGCACAGGAGGGAGCCCTATGTTCGGCTAGGACAGAACTGAGGCGGAGTGGATCATCGTCAGCGGGAGCCGCCTTGGTCGAGAGGCCCTCACCAAAAGTACTGCGAGCTACACAAATTGTGCTCGCACTCGACGGCCGAGTGCGAGGTCGTCGCCCAAGCTCGAGGCCCCTTCCGCCCCCACTCC
Organism: Stipa capillata; assembly: GCA_019208055.1. Classification (NCBI taxonomy): domain Eukaryota; kingdom Viridiplantae; phylum Streptophyta; class Magnoliopsida; order Poales; family Poaceae; genus Stipa; species Stipa capillata. Next base: position 73,257 of record JAGXJF010000408.1, read on the forward strand.
AATGGGCGAAGGGCAGCATGCACAGGAGCCCCGGGTCGAGGCTCCCCTAGGGCTCCCCCTCCGCCCCCGCGACGTGGACCGCCTGCCGGTGGGCAGGAGTCGCGTCGCGTTGTCCATGCGATCACCGGGAGAAGCGCCCACACCTTCCCGTCGAAGCGTCAGCACAAGGAGTACGTCCGCCGAGTCCAACATATAGGGGCATACCCCCCGACAGAGCTCCCCGCCTGGACGAGCACCCCGATCACCTTCGGCCCGGAGGATGCCGCGGGCATCGTCCTCCCGCACCACAACACCCTGGTCATCTCAGCCATCATATCGGAGGTGGAGGTCCGGCGTGTGTTCGTAGACGCAGCTCAGCCGATATCTTGTTCGCTTCCGCCTTGGACGGGATAGGCATCCCGCGCTCATGCCTCCAGTCTCGGGGCGTTCCCCTCCTCGGGTTCGGCGGTGAGCCGATCAGGGCTGTCGGACGAATCGAGCTCCCGGTCAAATTCTAGGATGAAGGCGGAGAGCCGCCGAGACCGTGCTGCTCGACGTCATCGACATGCCCTACCAGTACAATGTGATCCTTGGACGGATGGCTCTCAACAAGTTCGGGGCGGTCCCTCACCACGCCTACCTGTGCATAAAGGTCCCCGCCCCCACCAGAGTCATAACGATGTATGGCGACCAGGGCCTATCTCACCGTATCGAGGAAACCATGACCTCAGCCATAAGATACGTCCATGACGTTGTCCTAGCGGTCGAAGCATCTCGCCCGGCTCCTTCGGCAGCACCGCCTCGCCCAAAGCGGGCGAGGTCCTTAGCATCGATGTCGCCAGTGACCAATTCATGTCATCAACTACGGGATGGTGGATCCCCAAGCCCAGGCCGGACGGGGAGACCCGATCGGTTATGCTGTCCGAGGACAAGCCACACAAAACTATATTAATTGGGGCGGACCTGCCGGTCGAGGTGGAGCAGGCACTTCTTCTTACCCTGTGAGCTAACTGTGACATCTTCACGTGGGAGCCCGAGGACCTGCCGGGCATGCCTTGAGGCATAATCGAGCACAAGCTGAAGGTCATGCCAGGGGCTCGCCCTGTCAAGCAGCGCTTGAGGAAAATGTCGGCCGACCGATAAGTCGCAGCCCGCGAGCAAGTCGCTAAGCTGCTCAAGGTCGGGGTCATCCGTGAGGTCTTGCACCCGGAGTGGCTGGCGAACCCGGTCCTCGTCAAGAAGGTGAACGGGCAATGGTGAATGTGCGTGGACTACATCGACCTCAACAAGGCGTGCCCGAAGGACGACCTCCCCCTCCCTCGAATCGACTAGCTAGTCGACGCCACGTCCGGATGCGACCTCATGAGCTTCTTGGACGCTTACTCAGGATACCATCAGGTGTGGGATGACTGAGGAGGACGAGGAGAAGACCAGCTTCATCACTCCGTGCGGGACGTTCTGCTACCTCTGGATGCAGTTCGGTCTTAAGAACGCGGGGGCAACGTTTACCCGATTGATCGGCAAAACCCTCGTCGATCAAGTCGGCAGGAACGTGGAGGCATACGTGGACGACATCGTCATCAAAAGCGTCCTCGCCCAGACTCACGCGGCCGACATACAAGAAACTTTCTCCAACCTCCGGAGGTCCAGTATGAGGCTGAACCCGGAGAAGTGCGTCTTCGGCGTGCACGCTGGAAAGCTACTGGGCTTCCTCGTCTCAAAAAGAGGGCTTGAAGCCAACCCGAAGAAGATAGACGTAATCCTCAGCATGCAGCCGCCCACCACAACCAAGCAAGTGCAGAAGCTGGCGGGCCGACTCGTGTTCCTGGGGCGATTTGTGTCCTGGTCAGCCGAGAAGGGGCTCCCATTCTTCAAAGCCCTGCGAGGTTCTGGAAGGTTTGAGTGGACTGAGGAATGCCAGTCAGCCTTCGAGGCCCTGAAGAAGTACCTTACCTCGCCCCCTCTCCTCCAGAGTCCATCGCCCGGAGACATTCTCCTATTGTACCTCGCCGCCACGACCTCGGCCGTCATCGTCGTCCTCGCCAGGGAGCAGGACCGGACCCAGAACCCGGTTTACTACGTCTCCGAGTCATTGCAAGGGGCGAAGATACGGTATACCGAGCTTGAGAAACTGGCGTATGCATTGGTCATGGCATCTAGGAAGCTTCGCCACTACTTCCTGGCTCATCCAATACGGGTCCCAACTTCTCTCCCGATAGGCGAGATGTTCCGCAATTGAGAAGCCACGGGTCGAGTCAACAAATGGGCGGCCGAGATTGCTCCGTTCGCAGTCGAGTTTCTCCCCAGGACTGCCATCAAGTCGCAGGTGCTGGCCGACTTCGTTGCGGAGTGGGTACCTCGGCCAGACCTCGCACAGAGCACAGAAGACCCGACCTAGAACCTCTACGTCGATGGTTCCTGGTGTGCAGAAGGAGCCGGGGCCGGCGCGGTCCTAGTGTCCCTGGAGGGAGCCAAGATGTCGTACTTGGCCCGACTGAATTTCAAAACGACGAACAATGTCACCGAGTACGAAACACTTCTGCTCGGGCTTCGCAAGGCACGCGCGGCCGGGGCACATAGGCTTCTCGTCAAGAGTGATTCGTAGATGGTCACCGGGCAGGTCGGAAAAGACTACCAGGCAAAAGACCCAGAGATGGCTAAGTATCTAACAGCGGTGAGGGCCGTGGGGAAGCACTTCAAGGGAATTACCGTCCAAAGCATTCCACACGGGGACAACACTGAGTCTGACCTCCTCGCCCGAGCAGCGAGCAGTGGGACCACTCCGCCCCCTAGAGCATTTGGCAAGACTCTGTCCACCGCCTCGACTGAGGACTGGAGGACTCGATCGAAGAGTACCTCGCCGCAGAGAAAGAGCCCGAGGACCCGATCGAGGCACATCGGCTAACAGCGCGCACCCGGAGCTTCATCATTCATAAAGGCCCTCTCTACAAGCAGGGTGTATGCGCCCTGTTCTTGAGGTGTGTCTCGACAGAGGAGGGCAAGGGTCTGCTCAAGGAAATCCACCTGGGGCTCTGCGGCTCGCACCTCACCCCCAGGTCCCTGGTCGCCAAAGCCTACCGCGCCGGATTCTATTGGCCCACGACGTTGAATGACGCTCAAGACCTGGTGAAGCACTACTTGGCGTGCCAATGGATGGGCCGAGGCACAAGCAGACCAGCGAACGCGATGCAACCCATCTCGTCCTCCTGGCCCCTGGCACGTTGGAGAATCGACCTCGTCAGTCCCTTCAAGACGGCGTGTCGGGGCGCCAGGTTCGTTGTCATCGCCCTGGACTACTTCTCCAAGTGGATGGAAGCAGAACCTCTAGTGAAGATCACCTCGGCCGCCGTGCAGAAGTTTGTTTGGAAAAGCATCGTGTGCCGGTTCGGCCTCCCGCGCGAGTTGACCGTGGACAACAGGACTCAGTTTGATGCGGCAAACTTTAGGAACTTCTACTCCGGCCTCGGCATCAACCTGTGCTTCGCATCGGTCGTGAACCCGAAGGCTAATAGCGCGGTTGAGAGAGCTAACAGCATTATTCTTTCAGGCTTACGAAATGTATGTTTGAGCTTCCTACATGGAAATGGCGGATGAGCTCCCGAGCGTGCTATGGTCGTCCCGCACATCGGTCAGCCGAGCGATGGGGTACACTCCGTTCAAACTGTTGTTCAGCGAGGAGGCCGTCACTCCGGCCGAGGTGGAGTTTGAATCCCTTCGCATCGCCGAACAGTCGGACGATGCCAACCACCTGATATCGCTTGAGGGGCTCGACGAGGTGCGACAAGATGCTTCCTTGCACATCGACCGGTACCAGGCCGCAACCGCTAAGTACTACAACAAGACGGTGAAGCCGATGCCCATAGCGGTGGGCGACCTGGTACTCAAGAAGAAGCTCAACCCCGAGGCCGACAGCAAGCTCAGCTCCAAGTGGAAAAGCCCATACGAGGTCATCAGTTCATCTCGACTGTCGTCGGTTCGCTTGCGGGATCTCGATGGCGTCGTCCTCAAGCACAGCTGGAACAGCGACAAGCTCAGGAAGTACTACATATGATCGCACCAAGACATTTGGCAACACATCGCCAACAGCTGCTGCGCCAGCTTAACGGGATGTCGTCCTTGTGATGGTTACCTACTTTTGTTAAGAAACACCTATCTTAATGCAGTATCCGCTCGCTCGTCAAAAGGTCTACAATCCCGTCTTAGGTGGCAACTCGGCCCGACGCTGCGCCCCTAAGGAAGATGAGCAAGCCAATCCCGTCTTAGGTGGCAACTCGGCCCGACGCCACGCCCCTAAGGACGATGAGCATGGCTATCCCGTCTTAGGTGGCAACTCGGCCCGACGCCGTGCCCCTAAGGATGATGAACAATCCCCTCGGGACGATGAGCAAGCCAATCCCGTCTTAGGTGGCAACTTGGCTCGACGCCGCGCCCCTAAGGCCGATGAGCACGGCTATCCCATCTTAGGTGGCAACTCGGCCTGACGCTGTGCCCTAAGGACGATGAACAATCCCCTCGGGACGATGAGCACGGCTATCCCGTCTTAGGTGGCAATTCAGCCCGACGCCGCGTCCCTAAGGACGATGAACAATCCCCTCGGGACGATGAGCAAGCCAATCCCGTCTTAGGTGGCTGCTCGGCCCGACGCCGCTCTCTTAAGGACGATGAGTTACACTGCGATCCTCGCCCTAAGCGGCGTCTCGGACGTATTAGAACTCCTACTCTGTACCCTTCGTAACCTCGCCCGCGGTTGAGATCAAACAACATCGCTCACCAGACAAAGGAAAGAGTGGTTTAAGAGGTAAATCGAAGTTTACAAACGACAGGTTCTCAAATACACGATTACAGAACGGGGCGACCACGAAGTATTCGTGGTCGCCAGTTATTTTGGTGGGAGGAGGGTAGTGCCCCCCATGCTAAGTTACAGCAATCGCAACTGACACGATGGCAAATTTAACTGTCCCAGATTCTGGGACATGCGAGCTAACATTGGACGACATAGGAGAACCAGTCGATAACCCCCTAAGTCTCGATATCTTCGGCCAGGTCGGCGGCGAGGTCCAGGAGGAATAAGTCGCTCCCGCTGCCTTGGGCCGTTGCCGGGAGGACGCCTTCCCCAACCTCCTCGCCAACCACGGCGAGCAGGTTGCCCCTGTGAGCTTCGACCGTCGCTGGGACAATGTCTTCCTTGACTTTCTCCCCAAATACACAACGCTCCCTCTGCGCAATTGGCAGGCTAGGGGCGGTGCTCATGCGACATGGCCATGAGGGGACGAGACCCACGTCGCCCGGCGGGCGACTTATATTGTGAAGGCTCCCTCTGCAAACAAGCACAATAAGGCGAACATCGTGACTTTTTAACATAATCAAAGCGCAATGTCGCACCACAAGGCGAGTTCACAAAATGCCACACGCGGCGAGGTTACGTCGACGTAGTGACGGTGGGGCAGGACTTCAAAAAAATTTAAGACTGGCGGCCGGAGCAGGCTCTAAACCTTTGGCTGCTGGGACGACGTGGCGGGACCCCCTCCCGAAGTGCCTTCAGCACTCTTCGAGCTTCCTCCGGTGGCCGACCTTTTTTGGGACTTTTGAATGCCCTCAGTGTACTTCTGCTCTTTCTTGTGAGAGCTCCAGACTGAAGTCATGAAGGCGTCGGCTTTGCCTTTGAACTTGTCCCGGATCGCGACCACCTCGGAAGTCTTCGGGGTGACGTAGCCCGGGGCCGAGAAGACCGATGGCTCGAAACGGGGTCGCCAGGTAGGAGCAGCCAAGCGTGAGCTCCGCGGAGGCCCGGGCGTTGTCCTGAGCGAAGACGAAGCTGGCGAGGTGGACGTCGTGACAGACCCGAGTCGCCCACTTGATGTCGTCCACGACCGTCGTCTCCGGATCGGAAGAGTCAAAGGCATTGACGTCGAGACCAACCGCCTCAGCCGCCAGGCCCGCAGCATGGCACAGGGATGAGATGAGCCGGTAGGCTTGGGTGTCCCGATCGGTGAAACGACCAAGCCTCTCATACACCAGCGAGAGATCATCTTGGAGTTTGGCGGCCTCTTTCTGGGCCGCGGCGGACTTGCTCTCCTCCGTGACGAGTAGCGCTGCCGCAGCCTCGGCCTTCCCTCACTCAGAGGAGAGCACCTCCTCCACCTCAGCGGTTTGTTTCCTCACCGCCTCGGCCTTCTCCCACTCAGCAGCGAGCTCCTCTTCGGCATGGGCGGCGCGAGCCTCTACCGCCTCGAGTTTGGCCTTGAGGAGGTCCACCTCGGAGGTCTTGTCCTTAAGGTATGCGGCGAGCTCGGTCGTCTTCTTCGCCTCGGCGTTAAGGACCTCCAAAACATCGGCAGTGCGAGCCCGCTCCTCAGCCAGTGGACCCTCGACGTCGGCTGCGCGTGCCTCCAGGAGAGAGAGCTTCTCCACGACGAACATGCGCTGGAACAGAAGATGTCAGTATGCTATAAACGGTAGAACGAAAAGGCGAGTCGGGATTACCTTCAGCGTGGTGGCCCGAGCAGCCGCCCCGACTTGGGAGGCCATCATCCCAGCGAAGCTCGATGCCACATCCTCCTCAGATAGCCTCGCCCCGGGGTGGCTCACAAGCTCGAACTCCAGCGGCGAGGCGGCGAGGAGATCTGGTCCGAGTAGACCGGAGAGCACCACTCGGGGGCGAGAAGGCTGGAGGGTTGAGCCAAGGGAGCCCCGACACTTAGCCTTGTCCTTCGGGGTCGAGGAGGAGGATAGGACCGTCACCAGCGCACCCGAAGGACGAGAAGCAGGGGCTCCCTCCGCAGTTGCAACCCGGGGAGGAGAACGCCCTAGCGCGACATCGCCACCCGATGCTCGCTCACCCGCAGGGCGAGGCGAGGTCTCCCCTGCCGCCAGCGCGGGCGAAGGGGGGCGTTGCTCCGGCGCCACATCTCCCTCGGGCGAGGCTCCGCTTGGACGAGCGGCCTTGGGAGGCGGTGTCACCTCGGGGGCTGGAACGTCCTTCCGAAGAGACTCCCCCGCGGCGTCCTCTCCGATGATATCGACCATCTCGTCGATGTTCACGTCGAACGAAGACGAGGAAGATGACTCCTAGGATAACTTTTCCTGGGCCATGGCCGTTGAATGGACCACCGCGAAGAGGCTGCCTATCAGTCCTTTGCCTGCGCCTGGGCCAGGTTTCGCGTGCGCGTCTGCTTGCTTTTTCGCGGGAGGTCGCTTGTCGCTCCCGATGCGCGATCCCGCCTCGGACTCCTCATCGCCCGAGTCCTCGGTGTTCGCCCCTCCCGGGGTGGACAACTCGCGACGATCACTGTCCGCGTCGTCCTCCCAGTCCGCCAGCTCCTGGACGAGGCTCTTCGGCTTCGCCTTCTGCAAGGACGGGGCAGTCCGCTTCCTCTTGTCGTCCGTCTTGGTGTCTCCGGCAGGGGCGATGTCCGGGCGAGGAGGAACCTCCCACTTGAAGAGTTCGCAGGCCCGGTTCCGGCACCCCATGATCATCTTCGAGATGATCTTCGCCTCAGATGGCAAGTACCGGCCAAGGAGGAGGTTCGCCTCCCTCTCCGCTCGGGCGAGGTCGTACCCCTTGGTGAGCTCGTACCCGTAGAAGGGGCATGGCCCGAGGGGCCTTCCCTCGCTAAGAGAGAGGCACTTCATTCGCCAGCCGGTGGCAAGCGGGCGGATCCTCAGGAGGAGGAACTCCTTGACCAGATCCCGCGACGAGAGCTGATGGCTCATCTCGCCCAAGGCGTCGCGTCTCGCTAAGTCGGTGGAGGTGACGACGAGCTGGCGAGTTGTGTAGCCGGGGGCGGTCTTGTCGCCGGTGAAGCCGAGGTCGCCTACCTGGTAGTAGAATCACTCATTACACCAGTTCTTCCACTTATTCTTCAGTGCCATCGCTGGGTAGGTGGCGTCGGTCCCACGGCTACCTCGGAACCCGATCGTCCCGAAGAGGGAGTGGGCGCTGTTGTGGATGGGGGATGTCGTCATCACGGGTTCGTGAAACATGGCGAAGCAAGTCGCTGTGCTCTCCAGCCTCATCGTTTTCATCGCCCACTCGAAGATAGCCAGGCGCGAGATCGCTGTGGGGTTGAGGTCCGAGATTTCCAAGCCGAAATGGTTCAGGACGAGTTGGACGATGAGCGCGGCGGGGAAGGTCAGGCCGGCCCTGAACTGATTAGCGAAGACAACGATATGCCCCTCCGGCGGGGTGGCCCGCGTGCTCCCCTCCTTGGGGAGGACGGGACCATGCTCGTCCGAGTCAAGGGGAAGCACCCCGCGGCGCTGAGGCGAGCCAATGTGGTCTCGGACGCTTGGGTCGTCCTGAGCCATCGAGTGTAGGTGACCTTCTCGGCCGCCTTCTTTCCCTTTTGTTTCATGGCTGTGGCGGCTTTGCTGGTCGACATGGTTCTCCTCTCCTGCTCGAGCATTAGGTCGTCCTGAAGGTGTTTGAGCGCGATCTAGGCCGAGCGGCGAATTGTGCTAGGGCTAGGAGCCGAATGCGGGAAGCGGAGAGGTGCAAGTGACCGAGGCGGAGGCGTGTGGGGTTGCGAAGGGGAGGCCTAAGGTGATCCGTAATTCGAGGCGGCGTAATGGGTGGAGGCGGAGCGAATGGATCCGGCGGTTACGATCCGAAATCAGGGGCAGAATGTTCAGGAGCCCGGGGGCACCTCGTCCCGAACTCCCCGTCCTCCCACTTAAGGGTTCGATGCAGCCGCGAGCGGCGTCGCTCCCCTCGCCGATCGCACTGCAAGGGGCTACTGTTGGGGGAGTCCAGCCACGTCGTCCGAGCGAGGTACCCCTAATGTATCTTATGCTTGATAACTTGTGTTGTAGCTCCGTAGGGACATCCGGCGGACCCAGGAGAGGCCACGTCGTCCTCCGGAGGCGAGGCCCCGAGAGAGTAGCCCCTTCCTCCCGGGCGAGGTGACCAGGAGGACTCGGACCAAGTCGCCCGTCCCCGAGCAGAGCCGATGACAACATCTCCCCGGGACGAGGCGGAGGAGGAGCGGGCTCGGTCTGAAGTAGAAAACAGCTCCTTGCCCATGAGAAGGCGGCGAGCACGGTGGCAAGCTGTACCGGCGAGGTGCATCGGGGATATGCCGACGAATATAGTAGGTAGCGGCGAGGAGGAGAGTACTGATTCGCCCGATGTACGGTGACACAGATTAGGATAAGATTGGATTCTTCGTCATTTGTAGTTTCATATATGGAGTATGTTAATTGCTTAACTATACAAATAAATTCTAAATGATTTGCAATATTTCTCTGGGATGGTTGAACCCTAGAAGAATTACTAGGTTGGTGTTTGAGGTTGTATCTCCTTTAGGGTTTCGATTCAATTTAACTACATGTTAAAATTTTAGGGTTTCAATTCTGAATCAGGTTTAGGTGATCTACATGCATGCTTGAGATGGTAGCAGGCGGGTTTTAATTCCCCCCATCTGTTCACGAAATCAAGATTACGCAATTGGGCTATGGGTTGTGGGGGAAAAAGTAGAAAACAAGGAAAAGAAAAGAGGAAGAGGAAAAGCTACGTTTTATAGAGATGTGGAGGAAAGTTGTGGGGCGTTGCCGAGGTGGACGAGGCAGCGGGAAAAGCGGCGGCGGTGGCCGACGTGGCGGCACCGTGCACTGTGTGCATTGCTACCGTTGTTGAGCCCGTGCAGGCCCACGGGGAAGCAAGCGGACGCAGCATAGGAGCGGGAGTCCAGGTGGGCACCCTGGCTAGGCGTGCGCAACCCAGGAGACGGGGTAGACGGCGGATGTTAAATTAGTTCAAAGACACTTAAATTAATTTGGATATAATTTAAATAAAATAAGTATAAATATTATATTTACACCGAGTGACATTTTTTATAAGAAAATGTTTTTGAGAGGTGGAAAAAAGTCGAGGCTTACACGTAAAAGCTAGAAGGAAGGAGGGGAGAGAGATCAGATGGATATCGTCCCTGCATCCGACGGTGGAGGAGGGGCCAATCAGGCCTCTGATCACAAAATTGATAGATCCACCGACCGGTGCGAATCGCCCACCAGATCACGTGAGCCACCCCATCCCTTATCTCTCGAGCGATTTGTCGCCCGTTCCACACCGACCCGAACCTCAGAACCTTCTTCTCTCCCTGCCTCTCTCTTCCGGTCGACGCCGACGTCACCGTCCTCCCCACGCCGCCTCCCCTTCCCCCCCCTTCCCCTTTCTTCTACGATGAGCGGCCATGCCACGGCCGGCCGCAGCGATCGCCATGGCTCGCCGCAGCCGCAAAGGAGGTAGGAGGCCGCAAAAGTTGATGTATTAGCGGTGAAATCTGCGATTCATTATTTATTTATCGCATTAAGATACTCTCATACTGTTTTCTGTAAAAAAAAATTCTGTCAATTGAAAGTTGTAGTTCATCAAGTTGACAGTTGATTTTATTGGAAGCTGGAAGTGATTAATTAGAAAGTTGATTTATCTCGGTTGAAAGTTGTAACAGAATTGGTTGGAAGGTGAATTTTTGGGCAAAAAGATGCAGAACAGGAATTGAAAGTTGTTTCTTTTTTCTCTTTCGATTTTGATCATCTTCCCCGTCCTGGCGACGGCGGCCGCGCCGCAATCCTTTGCATTACACACTGCGGACTACGCTTGAAGATAGCATCATGATCGTTTTCAAGGCGCAGTTTCCTTGTTTACACCTCATATTATTTCATGTAACTGCCATGTTCCCTTGTCGGCATATTTTGAAAAATTGTCGGTGGGTGACTTTTTGTTTGATTCCAGTGCAATGTTGTGCGTGGTGATGTTCAGATGGAGCATAAAGGGTACGCTGATGCCCTGGTGAAATTGCTCAACGTGTTCGGTGAGAACTTCAAGTCTGAGGATCATCAGCATGCTTTCAAGATACTTCAGGTTTTAATTCCATTTCTTCTTTTGCGCACACTTTCTCTGCTTTATTCGTACCAGTGCAATTCAATATATGGTGCGTGCTTTCTTAATTACCAGTTGAATATTATTTAGGATGTTTATGCTCTTTTAGTTATTTTACGCCAAACAAGTAAAGAATTTCATGTTAATTCATGGCATGTAATATAACTCAACTTTCTCTTACTAAATTCATGGATCCAATGGTACATAATCTTACTGAGCCGAAGTTAACAAAATGTTCAGTAAATGTCATATGGTCTGTAGTTGGCCCTGTAGAAACATAAATGCTGTTCAGCAATGGAATTTTTCTTTGGTAATGCTCTCGAAAAAATATAGTAACCAAGAGGCTCAATTTGCTGGGCACCCAATTTATACTACGAATTTCCCAATTAACCTGCAAATTCCAAAAAGAATGCAACGAAACCCATCTTGTTAATCTGAGTTGAATGATGGTTATGCTACGCCATTCACTATGTGCTACCTTTTCTGTATTATATGATACATACGTACATCCTTTGCTGACACCATTTAGTGTTTCCTTGACCTAGCTGTGTCATCCATGTAAATTTAAAGCACTATAGTGTAATAATAACTTGGAACTCAATATCTTGGTTCATTTGCACTTACCATATTTAGCTGCATGTGTAAATTTACATGTTTAGGGACCTATCTTTTAGCACAAGTTGATTGAGAGATCTAAATATTGAGTTCCAAAAGGTGATAGACCTAAATGAGCATATGTGTAACCTTAAGAGCCTACGTTGCAATTTGCTCCCTTACAAGGCTCAGACCAGCATATTTGTTTTCTTCTTAATATAGACATATCGTGCTTCTTGTTCAGGATATCAGTGGAGTAAAGGACTGTAGTCTCCTTGAATGTCATATTATTCTCTCTGAACTTTTCACTTCTGCAGTGTCCTCTCCAAGGTACTCAACAACGATACCATCTATGTTTTATTGCTTGGCTTTAGGTTTGCTTACTTTTATGTCTGTTACAGGTTCAGAAAAATAGAGAAGTTCTTTACTTTGTACTTGATCCTTTGTCAAAAATCTGAACCCAATCAGAATGGGAGACTAACCTGACAGATTCATTCTGCCGTCGTGAATTCAGAAAATCTGTCTCTAATATTGTCGTATTCTTTGAGAAGGAGCTTAATTGCATCTAACGAAAGAATCTAGTGAAGTAGATAAGAAAGGAAGTATAAGCTATTAAACTTTGACTACCCTTTTACCATTGATACTTGCCCCTCTCTTAAGGTAAAAGACCATCAGAACATATCACTTTTTGTCAATTGTTACTGTGACCATAAGAAACTTGTTAATTCTAGTTGTTTTATGTTTCAGCTGCTTCAATATGTGCATGCACTCTGGACGATCTCACTTGATTTTGATCTACCGGAAGAACTCGAAGGTGCTAAATACACGGCGTTCTCTGAAGAGCTGGAAGAGTCCGTAGAACTGCTAGACATAGATGATGAAGAATGGCAAGAAGATGAAATAAGAGAGTGGCTAGAACAAACCCGTCGAAGTGGGTATGTTTGCTGCTTGTGAATCTGTCATGTTTTCTATGGATTATTGAACATCATAGGTAGAAAAAAGATGCAAGCATTGTAACTTCATCAATCATCCAAGATTCCAGAGTACTCTCTAGATTTTGTTCTGTATTTTGTTTGGGAGGTTGCGTATCTCTTTAGTTAGCTACTCAGCTCCAAAAAGTACTTCATGGGTGTATATTTCTCTAATTGCAAACTTTTCTAGTAATACACTAGTGAAACCATCTCGAGGTTAAGTATAGAACCTGTCCAACAAGTTTGCCAATAGTTTTGCTGTTTAAACATCATTCATTTACTAATATCAATTAAGGGAAGCATGCGAGTTGCAGCACATGTTTTTGAAATGTAATGAGAAATGGCTGGTGAGTTGACATCGGTTCACAGCTGTAAATATCTTTTAAAATCTATTTGAGTTCAAGCTTCACCTTAGTCTTGTGCTAGCATAGCAGGTGCTAGTTGGGAAATTTTCTAGGGAGTTAACATAGTAATGGGGTATTTCGATCATCTATGCTATGTCTAACTACTTCTTTTTAGTTTTGTGTTTATAGATATGTTAACAAATCACATGCTGTAGGTACAATGTGATTGGTATGTGTGCACAACTTGACGGGGGGCTTTCTGGATTCTTAGATAGCTCAGCTGTTTGTGGTGCTCTTATGAAGGATCTAAATTCAATGGAATTTCATCATCTTTCTTTAATTATCGAATACACAATTATTCCACTGGTGAAATGTTGTCCCGCTGAACTTTGGACGGAGTGGATAGATGGTCTTCTATGCCCGGTGTTTACATATTTTCACGATGTACTCTATGGCTCATGGCGCAGCCTTCTGCACGGAAACACAGTGCAATTCCTGATATTGATTATATTTCTGCCTCGAAAGAAAAGGCTGAGAAATTTGGAATGGATCTTCTTATCAAGTTAACTCGTGCAGCATCAGATTTGCTTGCCGTAGTAGCATCTCCAGAATTAAATGGTGGGGTAAAGGATTTACATGCTATCTGCACAACAACATCTTCACGGTTGGAACTTATTCGTTCGAAGTCTCTTGTTGGGTAATACTGTTCAACTTAATTTACTATATATATGTATGCTTTGAGTTACCTTTTGTTATTTATGTCAGTTTTTGGGTATTGGATTTTGTTATTTTGAAAGAAAAATTTATATATGTTATTTCTGTAGGTATGTTCTGTATCATGATGGCCTTCATCTTCTAACACTAAGTTTAGTCAGCTATATCTTTGGAGAATGGAAGGATCGTGAAGCAATGATTACATCAGTGCCATTTTGTCATAGGATCATTCAACTTGCTACTGCTACACAAAGTGACATAATTGTATCTTTTCTCCAAGATGATATAATTCCCCATGTTATTCAATGTTTAACTCTCGAGTCAAGTTCGGATAGAGATACTCTTTCTAATCTTTGTGAAAAGGCATATGACTGTTTTCACAAATCAGGTAATTCATCTGTGCAACTTGGTTGAGAAAGCAAATGCAAGTTGTCGTTATAGAAAACACTCCATTTCATGAACTGGAAGAATTTATATGGATATGGGAGGTATTTCCCTACCCCTCCTCACTTGATATTGATTACCCCCCTCCCCCCTCAGTTGATATTGATGTGTTACTTTACCATGTGTGAAATGTTCTCCTTTTTTTAACAACATGCTTTTTTGTTGTCGTCAGATTGAAGAAGAATTTATGGATTATCTTCCTGCTTATATTGACATGTTGCATCAAGTGGATGAAATGGATGACTGGTTGGAGGTAAATTAAATATATTGAATCAACACTTCACTGCAAAAATTCGATCCTTTCAATGAACAGTGGTACAAATGAGTTTTGGTCATATTGTGATGGTACTTGTGGGATCTGAAATAGGGAACTGATGGTTCTTGCCAATCAATGCTTTGAAGTTTGAACTTTACCTTTGATGGGATATACAAGTAACTTTAGTATTAGTGAACTCGCCTGCACAAAAGAAAGAGTATCAGTGAACTAAGAGTAGCTTTGAGCATTTATTCTTAGGAGTAGCAACTTTGATGGAGTAGGTAGGAGGTTTCCTGCACATTGTATATACCGTCAGCTGTTTTTGTAAGTAGGATAAAGTTTACTATGTTGGTCACTAGGATTAGATTAATGGGATCTACTGAATATCTAATGTAGTTAAGGTGCTAGATTATTGCTTCTATGTAGTTGATATCTGAAATGCAGGGTTACAAGTTGTACCATCTCGAGTTGTATTACCAAAGAAGGGGAATTTGCTTTCCTTTACAGTGGTTTCCCCTGTACACATGAAATCAGGTTATGCTAATGCTGGAACCACCGAGAAGAACGGCACCTATTGAGTTCTGTATAGATCAGCATGAGTACTTTACCATTGGATACTGATGGTCGATGGTCAGTGACTGTTCAGTATCAGTCAGAATCAAAACCTAATGTTCAACTAATTTACATGAAACTAGTGTTCCATGGAAAATTCGTGCCTATCCTGGCCTGTTTTCATGTTATTAATGCACTAGAAAAACATCAATTTTGCGGTTTTCCAAGCCTGCTTGGAACTTGACTTGAAGGGGCCAAAGTTCTAGATGGCCACAGTTGCTTTCTGTTTTCAGGTCTTGATGCCTTGCTGTTCGGCTCTAGTAGTTTCAACTGATTTCAGGCTTGATACTACAGTAATGCAGTTATGGCACAGGAATATGTACTAGTAACGTTGTATAGATAAGACTTCCATGTGCCTTATGTGGTGGTTAGAAAAGTTAAGTTTTTGATTTAGTTAGGAGGAACTGGTTCATCATTTGCAATATCTGCATACTGCAACAAAGCAAGCTAAGAGGACATTTTGCCTCTCTTAGCACCGGAAAAGAAGAGGTTTTAATGTTTGAGTAAATGAGAGATCACCACTTCACTAAGAAACTTTCAGGCTCATTAATTATTTTTGGATTTGATTACGATTCCGTATACTGTATGCATTTTGGAGATTCACAAAATAATAGAGTTTATATGATCCTGTTTATTTAGAGTGTGATTATTCTTCTCTGTGGGATCTTCTTGAGAAATTAAAGCCTGAATTTGTATCCAAGTATGCTATTGATAGCGAACATGGTTATATATGGACCATGTCAAATATACTGTCGGTAAGTGTATTGATGTACCCACATGTGTTACTTTTACCATGTACCGAACATTGTTAACTTTCATTATATAGGACATTGAAATGGGCCACCATCGTGCCTTGACGCCATGATTTCAATGCACGAATTTAACTAAAATTTGGGTGTATTTTCCGAGTAGTAGTATACAGCAAAAAGTAGCTCTAATGAAAACTTTTAAGCAATTCGTAGTGGAGTACCTTAGACTTGCAATTTTAATATACTGAGAAAATGATAAAGAAGTATAACAGTATCGTTTAAGTGGTATATCGGATGTGGGGGTATGTACTCACAGGAGTAAATACGTTTTTTTGTTTGCATATGTCAATATATTGTCTAATGATTATTTTATTTTGTTGGTTCTGAAGCGCAAAATCTCTTCAAAGTACTGGCAGAGACAACATGAGCTAATGTGCAAGTTTTTTTTGTGAACTCATTGATGTTTAAACCCTGTATTGAGGTACTTATGCCATTTCTTATCTTGAGTGAGTTAAAACAGAGTAAAGATGCTACAATACATACCAGAATTACAATAATATGTATATCTGGATGCCTTGCAGCATTCTAGTTATGATAAGAGCATGGTGGAACTTGTGAAAAATTCAGAGGTTCCTCATCTTGATGACTTGAATAGGAATTCTGCAGTTGAGGTGAGTAATTTTCTAAATATTAGTGCTTGCGTGCAAATTGTTTGAGAATTACTCTGACCACTCTCCTCTCTCAGGCATCCTGTGCAATATTATCTTTATGGGAGCCTCAGTTCCATCCTCTGATACGTAAGGTAGGTAACATGCAGAAACTTTTCGACTGTGAGTTCTTTTATATATGTTCTCCTGAGTTCCTCAAATTAAATTACGGTTTCATTATGCAGGGTCACAAGGATGTGCTCACTGAAATATTTCATCACTTGACTTATCTAGGAAACATAAATTTTCTGCAGGTATGCTTTTCCCCTTGTTTTCAGACTTTGAGAAATATTTAGTAACATAAGTGTTCCTCTTTTTAGCCACTGCAACCAGATTTAAAGGATTTTCCGGTGCATTTGTGGTCTTATGCGGGGAACTATATCAATACCAAGAACAAAAGGGTATTTGCAATCACATTACTTTCTAGTGCCTAAAGTCTTCCCCTCTAAAGTGACCTTTTTTGTTGAGCACATTTTGTCTACTTGTTTCTATATAAATTACTTTGCACTGCTGTTGGTAATGACCTGAACAAACTCTTCGTTCCACATTGCAGTGTATTATATGATATGCAGATTGTCTCTATTTGGAGTGACTTGCTACACATCTTTCATTGAGATGATTGAACCGAATATTTCTTTGAAGCGAACAATAAGGGAGAGCCCTACTGAAATTTATGTATTAGTATAAAGTAGAGATTTCGCCAAAAAAAGTGAAATAGAGGAAACTACGCAAGAAAAATTACAAAAAATCTAAAAGAGAAAAGGAAAAGAAAACAACCTACCCGACCTTTAGGAAATGACAGCATACACAGGAGGTTTTATCCTTTAATTATGTATCTGTGTGAAGTAACTTTTTCCCGTCTACAGATAACCTTTTGTAATTTTTTAACCTTTACGTTTCTAACTACTACTTGACAGCTTGATGTTTTGAATTAACAAATATTTAGCAAGCTTGTTGCCGAAAATGAAGTGCTCTGTTGTTTTGTCAAACAAAATCATGCTCTCATTATTTTTATAAGAATAAAAATACTAATCTATTCTTGCTCATGATGTTCCACTTTGGCTATATTGTCTTATGTCATGAAAATGTTGCTCTTTCCAGTATCATAAGGCAAAAGAACAGGCAAAATTGCATGAAGAATTTGATACGTATTTGGCTTCAGGTGCATTCGATCATTATATTAATGTTAGTTCTTCAATGGTAGGAAAAATGTTGCATATTTATATGTGCCTACAAATATAACGCTACACATTTTGCTCAACTGTTTGTTAATCGTTGTACCAATGGTTCACAGGGTGATGCAGTTAAGGCTGTTCTTGAAGATTCTGTACCTAGTCAGTTTTCAGATCTGGATCATGCTCTCATTAACTTGTCTATTGAGGTGCTAATTGTTTTTTGCACAATTCCTTGGCTAATATGTTGCCGACGAACTGTTATTTTCGTAACAAGTATTTTCATGAAAATCTGTCCGTCACAAGTTTCTACCTCTCTACAGAGAAGATCTGAACTTATGGGTAGGCGAGATCAACTATGTTCATGTTCCAAATATTTGAAACACGTCGCTGACAATGAGCAGGTGTGCGATCTATTTGTTTTGCTTGTCCTTGATTTTGCCTAAGTTACTTGTAGTTTCTTTTCCTCACGTTACTTGTGTTGCTGATGCTACTTCCTAGGCATAGATTCAAGGTAATTTGCATTTACTTTTAAGTATACATGTGTTGCTGCGATAGCATGCTTCGATTGCATCAAATATTCCTACAATTTTATGCCTCGTAGGATGTGCATCGGACATATATTGTGAAACTGTGGTACCAGTAACCATCAGATATTCCTAAATGAATTGCAGGAAAATTTTCATTTTTGCGTGGTTGGATATAACAAAAACAGAGAGCTGCTATGATGCCACACAATAAAGTCTTGCATCTCCCATTGTGGTAGCACCATTTTCTTAATTCCATGAACATCAACCGGGGGAAATTGGGCTGGTGGGTGTCCAAGGGTCTCGCCATATATTAATTTCATATGTGCCCCCTAGCTGCCAAATACCTTCTTGAATGTTTGCACCCCTGCCATGATTCTTTGCGAAGTAAACGATGCCTCCTTCTCCAGTTTAGTATTAGGATTACCTGAAGGGAAGTATTTCACCAAAAGAGCTTGAGCACAGTCACCCGGGGTTTGTCAAGAGGCGTCACCACTGTTTTGCAAAGCATAGCTATGTTGAAGTAGTGCAGATCATGGAATTCCGGCCACCCAAACCGGCACAGAAGAGCCTACATTCATACTGGCTCTAATTCTGGCCATTCAGGCTGATTTTGGCCTTTCTGTCTGGAATCAGGCGTTGGCTAGTTCAGTAGCTCTCTCGGATGTGAGGCATTTTGTAACATCCTCAATTTTTGCGGGCTTGAAATTTTTTTTAAAGAGAAGAGGATGTGCAACCATGTAATAAACCTATATGTATTTTAATTGGATTTTATTTCAAATTAATGCTTAAAGTGATGTTTTGAATTTTTCATTTGAAATTATTTTGGAATCTCTCTCTAAAAATATTTTATTTGGATTCCTCATGTCTAAATTGATTTACTCGAATTTTTCCATAATTTTTGGAGTCCATTTAAATCTGTTTTGAATTTTTTTTGTTGCTTTTCTGCCGCACCTCCCCTGTCTGGCTGCCCAGCTGCGTCGGCTGGCTGTGTCACAGCCGCGCCTGGCTGTGCCAGCAGCTGAGCGGCCGCGCCGCGCGATTAACACCGCGCCGCCGGCGATTAAGCCAATTAAGTCCGGTGTTTTTCCGTTTTCTTCCAGTAATTAGCCCTGTAATCAGTGTCTTCTCCTCTCCCATCCTTCTTCCCTATAAAAAGGGACCCCTTCCCCATATTTCTCTCCTTTCCTTCCTCTCCAAAATTTTCTCTCCTCCACATCTTTTCTTCTCCAACTCCGGCGACCAATTCCGGCGACACCGGTGCACCTCCACCCGAGGCGTTGCTACGAGTAGCTTCCCCACGCCGACGCGCACCTCCTACCGCAACAAATCGCGAGCTTCATCCACGACATAGACTGTACCGCGAGTTCTTCCTCAACTCCGGCGATCTCCTTCTCTCCTCGTTTTCTTCACCCACGGTGAGTTCCTCTCCAATCCCTCTCTGAGGTAGTCTCCTACCAACCTCTAGATCTTTTCCCCTCCACCAATTTTAGACCAATGTTTATCCATGTGTGCAGCCATGAATTCTTGTTTCTCTACTGTTTTGCCCTCTGCTACAGTAGTACTACAGTAAACTCTATGCCACCTCTCTATCCAAATTTTGGACCCCTCTAATCTTGGTCTGATTTTCGATCTCAGTAGTAAAATGGAATCGTTGGAACCCCATGAGTCCAATGGTGCGATCGGATTTTTAATCCGACCGCTAGATTTTGAATTATATTTAAATTTGGATGAAATTTGAGCAAATTTTGTTTTAACTTTGCACTGGATGATTATTTTGAAATGATTTTTTTCTGTAGTTAAGGAGCACTTCTAGAAATTTTCATAATTTTTAGACTTGCGTAGAATTTCCTAGAATTAAATTAAGCTCTGTTTTAATTATTAAAAATAGAAATAATCTCTGTTATTTATATTCAATTTTTGTTTAGAATCAGAGAACACTACAACTAATTTACCATGTAAGCCAAAACATTTTTCCTGCAAGGGTTAGAGCTATAAAAATCAGGATGTGCTCTAGGTTGATTAAAAATGTATATTTCAAATGCTGAATTAGCAATAGTGCCTTTATAAATCTGTTTTGGCCTTTAAAAATTCATGTCCAGTACCCAATAAATCATGTTATGTTATGTGAATGTTGTCAAGTCATGGGAACCCATTTAGTAAAATTAAATAATATTTTTCGATGCTTTTAGGGTAGATTTCATGCTTAGAAAAATAGTAATAATCACTTGAAATATATTTCCAGAACACTTTTAAACATAAAATGTCTCTGAAATTGGTATTATGTCATGAGAATCCAATTGTATGATTTATTGATGTTAATTAGTATTTTCTACTTAATTGTTACACTAGAAATGCTAGCAATTACCTTAATTAAATAATGTTCAGATTTAAAATTATTATTAAATCATTTTTGGTACTGTGCTGGTACTGTAGACACACGATAGGTTAATCCATGTTTAATTAGTTGATACTAATGGTAGAGAATAGCTTTTATCTTAATTTCTAGTCTTTAAGATAATAGAAAAGCATGTGTAAATATGATTAGATGTTGTTAATTTATTCTTTACTGTTATTAACCATTATAAATACTTAGGATTTACCTAAATATTTATTTGTGGTTAATTGTGAATTGTTTTGTCCTTTTATCATGATTACTAGCATGTTAAGGTGTATGTTGTGTGTATATATATGAATATCTGCTAAATTACCCGGTAAGGGATATATGTTATTTCTATATGTTATATGTTGGTTATGGCCAATCCTAGTAGACCTATTCTTTTCTTCGTCGCGATGACGCTATCGCGCCATCGTTCCATTTCACCCTATCTTACCTTCTTCGTGCTTCTTTTTCGGGTTGCTTTTCGGAATATTTGTTGGAGTTGGTTATTTATTTGTTTCGTTCTGGCTTCGTTGCGACGATAGGGAGTGAAGAGACCGACCCGGTGACCCAAGCAGCTGAAGAAGAAGAGTACTAACACGAAGGCATGCCACTTTTCTTGATCATATTTGATCCTATATTTTTGAAAGTCATTAATATTTTGTCTTTTACAACCATGCATGCTGTTTTTAATCTAGTAGCTAGCGTGTCGATTGACACACCTTTTGCCCTGTTCGCTTGTTGCCCTTTCTATTTGATACCCTGAGTAGATTAATATGTTTTATTCTAAATAGAGTAGAGAAATGCTTAGCCATGCTTAAATTCATCTTTAAATGGTTTTGTTTTGCCTCTACGGGTCGATGATCCTTAAATTGAAACTTGTTATTGAGCTCGCTGAGCTAGGGCCGGATGCCCAATGTTTCCCTCTTGCTCTATTCTTCCTATTCTACTCTGGGTGAAACTTACCATCTAAAAGGTGCGGACGACAGCTGGATCACGTGGTGAAGGAGTAATGGTCGTTCTTCATGTGATGAAGAAGTCATTAGTCGTCCGTATCGAATAAGACCGAAGTCTTGGATTTGAGATTTGTGAAAACAGTACAACCACATACCATATGAGCACTGGCTTGGTTAAGTATGTTAGTCGAGTCTCGGTGTCGACATTGCCGTACCGCAGAAGGGTGGACGTAGCTACGAGGACCTCGGCACTAATGGGGGCCACGCAGGGTAAGCGGGTGTATCGCTCCTCCGTGTCGAAACCTAGTGGGCATGTCACATCGGGATGAGACTATCTAAGAGACCTCATCACGGTCACCCTACCGACACACCGATGGGCGTGTGTACAAGCCCGATCAGCTTGGCATAAGGGGATAATCGTGTCATGTGGGTAAAGTGTACACACTCTGCAGAGTTAAAACTAATCGATTAGCCGTATCCACGGTCATGCATGGCACAATGATCTTTCATGATGAAAAGGACTTGTCCCTCTCCCCCTTGCTATTTCCCTCTACCCCTTTCCTGATGAATCCTATGGTTGAACTAAGGCGGGAGTCCTTGCTCGAGTCTGTTGGTCGTGCACCACACCTGTTGAAAACCACCCCTGTTAATAAAACTGGTTTATATTAAAATGTTGCCTTTAAACCTATTAAAGTAATTCAACTAAAAGATTGATTTACGCAACTAAGCCAGAAAGCCTTTCTTTGAAGTCTTGCATGTAGTATGATAAGACCATCTGCCGCCAGGTGGCTTGCTGAGTACGTGAAGTACTCATCGTGCATGTGTTTCGTGGCGGTGTGCAGAAGAGTATGCTGAAGAAGGCACCGATGAAGACTACTTCTATGATGAGCCCCGAAGAATGAGGTCGCGTAAGCTACGTCAAGTGCCTGTGGCAGAGTTGGAGTCGCTTCGCTTTTATTTCTGTTGTTTCCTCTGATGTAATAAATGTCGTTAAGACATGAAACCTTGTAAGCCGTGTGGCATAACTTACTCAAGTATAATATTTTTATCTTGAATGCATATGATGTTATTCATTTCGCTTGTGTACCGTCAGCATGATCCTGGGACTGACGAGGATGTACACAAGGGGGGGTCTGATAGTTAAAACCAGGTTCCCACAGAAGTGGTATCAGAGCATGCATTGACCCTAGGCACGTGACCTTAGCTTAGAATGGACAGAGTTAAGGATTATGTTATGAAAACAGTATTTGTAAAATTATTAAGTCTCTTTTGCTCTCACTTCTCCTTCTTATACAATTTTAAAAATGTTACTTCTTCTTTTCGAAATTTTGTTATAGATGGCTGCCCGGACCGTAGCGAACATTGAAGAGGAGAATGTCTTCGGCAAGTTGCTCAGTGGGATGATGAAGCAGGTGGGCCTCTCGGAGATCGACATCTCGGGTTACGAGTACCCCCTTCCTACCGAGAAGTCTCGCTGGTCGCTTACCGTCAAGATCTCACCCCGTGAGGAGCCAGCAGGGAGGCTGATCGAGTTCTCAGTTAAGGGGAACAGCTGGGCAGACGCTATTGAGCAGGCGGCTCAGCAAGCTCTTAGCACGGTGGCTAACTAGTACCACCTGGACCTGGCAGGCACCCCGTACCGTTTCTTCCCGAGGCGGAGGACCGACTTCATGATCCGTCCAGTGCGCAGCACCGTTGGAGAGGCTGACGAGACCATCGCCCTGATGGCTACTCTGGTTCAGGCACTGGAGACCCGTGCCGGCAACCTGAAGTACGAGGCCGACACTCTTGTCATGGAGAAGAGGATGATGCTTGATGAGATCGCCGAGCTCAAGAAGAAGATTCCGAGGATACCAGAGCCAGAGATCGGTACTACCCAGCCCCGCGGCCCTCGCATCAGGCGCACAGCTCGGAAGTCTGTGCCTCGCCACCCCGTGCAGATCAAAGAGATGGCCTAGTTCGAGGAGCCCTTGGAGCTGCTTCCCCCACCTGCCCCAGTGCAGCCAGCCGCAGACCCAGTACCGCAGGAGCAGCCAGCCGCAGACCCCGTACCTATAGAGCCTTCAGAGGAGGAGCCTATGGAGGTCGAGTTCGAGGAATCCGAGGATTCGCTCGAGGACACGGCGCAGTCGAAGTTCACCCTGACCTTCGCTTCGGCTACAGACTACCCTAGTCCCAGTGTCTACCCCGGCGGAGGCCGCGGTGGTGGTTTCCTTGAGGAGTAGTGGACCGTAGTACCAACATATAACATATATTGGTACGGCAATAGCAAGGGGGAGAGGGACAGGTCCTTTTCATCATGAAAGATCATTGTGCCATCCATGACCGTGGATATGGCTAATCGATTAGTTTTACATCTGCAGAGTGTGTACACTTTACCCACATGACACGATTATCCCCTTATGCCAAGCTGATCAGGCTTGTACACACGCTCATCGGTGTGTCGGCAGGGTGACCGTGACGAGGTCTTTTAGATAGTCTCATCTCGATGTGATATGCCCACTAGGTTTTGACATGGAGGAGCGATACACCCGCTTACCCTGCGTGGCCCCCATTGGTGCCGAGGTCCTCGTAGCTACGTCCACCCTTCTGCGGTACGGCAATGTCGACACCGAGACTTGACTAACCTACTTAACCAAGCCAGTGCCCATATGATATGTGGTTGTACTGTTTTCACAAATCTCAAATCCAAAACTTCGACTTTATTCGATACGGACGACTAATGGCTTCTTCATCTCATGAACAACCATCATTGCTCTTTCACCACGTGATCCAGCTGTCGCCCGCACCTTTTAGATGGTAAGTTTCACCCAGAGTAGAATAGGAAGAATAGAGCGGGAGGAAAACATCGGGCATCCGGCCCTAGCTCAGCGAGCTCAACAACAAGTTTCAATTCAAGGATCATCGATCCGTAGAGGCAAAACAAAATAACCTAAAGATGAATTTAAGCATGGCTAAGCATTTCTCTACTCTATTCAGAATAAAACCTATTAATCTACTCAGGGTATCAAATAGAAAGGGCGACAAGCGAACAGGGCAAAAGGTGTGTCAATCGACACGCTAGCTACTGGATTAAAAACAGCATGTATGGTTGTAAAAGACAAAATATTAATGATTTTCAAAATATAGGATCAAATATGATCAAGAAAAGTGGCATGCCTTCGTGGTAGTACTCTCCTTCTTCAACTGCTTCGGTCACCGGGTCGGTCTCTTCACTCCCTATCGTCGCAACGAAGCAAGAACGAAACAAATAAATAACCAACTCCAATAAATATTCCGAAAAGCAACCCGAAAGTGAAGCACGAAGAAGGTAAGATAGGGTGGAATAGAACGATACTGCGATAGCGTCATCGCGACGAAGAAAAGAATAGGTCTACTAGGATTGGCCATAACCAACATATAACATATAGAAATAACATATATCCCTTACCGGGTAATTTAGCAGATATTCATATATATACATACAACATACACCTTAACATGCTAGTAATCATGATAAAAAGACAAAACAATTCACAATTAACCACAAATAAATATTTAGGTAAATCCTAAGTATTTATAATGGTTAATAACAGTAAAGAATAAATTAACAACATCTAATCATATTTACACATGCTTTTCTATTATCTTAAAGATTAGAAATTAAGCTAAAAGCTATTCTCTACCATTAGCATCAACTAATTAAACATGGGTCAACCTAGGGTGTGTCTACAGTACCAGCACAGTACCAAAAATGATTTAATAATAATTTTAAATCTGAATATTATTTAATTAAGGTAATTGCTAGCATTTCTAGTGTAACAATTAAGTAGAAAATACTAATTAACATCAATAAATCATATAATTGGATTCTCGTGACATAATACCAATTCCAGAGACATTTCATGTTTAAAAGTGTTCTGAAAATATATTTCAAGTGATTATAACTATTTTTCTAAGCATGAAATCTACTCTAAAAACATGGAAAAACATTATTTAATTTTACTAAATGGGTTCCCATGACTTGACAACATTCACATAACATAACATGATTTATTGGGTACTGGACATGAATTTTTAAAGACCAAAACAGATTTATAAAGGCACTATTGCTAATTCAGTATTTTAAATATACATTTTTAATCAACCTAGAGCACATCCTGATTTTTATAGCTCTAACCCTTGCAGGAAAAATGTTTTGGTTTAATGGTAAATTAGTTGTAGGGTTCTCTGATTCTAAACAAAAATTGAATATAAATAACAGAGATCATTTCTATTTTTAATAATTAAAACAGAGCTTAATTTAATTCTAGGAAATTCTACGCAAGTCTAAAAATTATGAAAATTTCCAGAAGTGCTCCTTAACTACAGAAAAAGAATCACTTCAAAATAATCATCCAGTGCAAAGTTATCACGAAATTTGCTCAAATTTCATCCAAATTTAAATATAATTCAAAATCTAGCGGTCGGATTAAAAATCCGATCGCACCATTGGACTCATGGGGTTCCAACGATTCCATTTTACTACTGAGATTGAAGATCGGACCTAGATTAGAGGGATCCAAAATTTGGATAGGTGGCATAGGGATCCAAAAATTTTTTTGTTGCTTTTCTGCCGCACCTCCCCGCAAAAATTGAGGATGTTACACATTTTGGCAACATTCATTGAACTGGTATTTGTCCAATCAAGTCCCTTCCTTGAAATTAGATATTTTGGGCGTACCGTGATGTATATGAAGTAAGGTTACACATTGAAGTTGTTCATAAAGTTAGACATACATATATTAAGATCTAAATATTATTCTTATACCTTGGGATGCTGGCCTGGAATGGACCCATACCGGCATGATACATTCCAAGAGCAAAACTGGAATGACCTCCAGAATGGAATTTGACAACTATGATCACATCCACCAATATTTGGACGCATCAGATTTCATCAAGATTGGAGAGTTATTGGCAAAAAAACCAATACTTTGACGCATCAACCTTCACCAAGATTAGGTATTCATTAGCAAAAAGTGTCAAACGAATGGTGCATTTCTGCACACATTAACCCCTTGGATGCCACCATTTTCTTCCTCATGAGTTAGCAAGCTTGATAGCCTTTGGCACATAAGAAAAGAGACACGGGGAGAGGGGGATCCCTTGTCTCAGTGGAGTATCTGTTTCTATCTGTTCAGTTTTATGACTTGTGTCTTTTTGTTAGGCTTCTATATTATTCAGTTTGTAGTGGTGTATTGTTGTTTCGATAGACCTCCTCGTGCTGATCTTTTTTCTTCTCTTTTATTTTATGTATGACATACTATTCGGTTCTCCCCTTCTGTTTCCTTCTTAGAAAGACAATAAAATCATATATCGGGCTTATGCACTAGTGACCAGTCCTTTCAGTTCCTTCCTCGCCAGCCTCTCTGGCTGAACTGCTACCTGGTCGCATTTGCAGCTTTATTTGGAAATAAAAAAAATTCAGAGTACAGGAAACAGAAGAAGAGCAGGGAACATTGCCTTATACATAATTCGTTAATTTCTCGCCTCGAAAAGCAAAACACTCAGGACTAAGGATACCTTCTAATTAACATAACTGTTGGTAAAAAGAGTTACGTTCCAGTGCAAACAGGTGATGAAATTTCAGCTGCTATTCCAGGCACGCTTGCTTGATATGCCTTGGAAGGAATTGTTGCTGTCAGTTGGCGTTTTACTTCTAATGAGCCAAAGCAACTGGTAGGCTGCTGCTTGGCTACACCATTTGCAGTTGCAACTGAATTTCTGCAAGCCTATTTTAGTTGTCCATAGTTGAACTGTCGTGTGCATGGGGCTGGGCCTGTCCAATTTGATGTGTCCAGCATATTTTTTGCATTTGGTTGTTGATCTTTTAGAGATAATATTCCTTTGAGATAGGATTATTGATTATTACATATAGGCCAATTGAGTCATCCCTATAAGAGGGACATGATTTATCAATTATCAGTGAATCAATCAATTATGAAAAAGTATTCCAACTCCCTAATCCTTTCTCTAGGCTGGCTATTTTAGACCTATTATTCCTCAGTTGGTACCCTCCTTCATCTGGTGCCATTCTACTTCAAATTGTTGCCATCCAACGTCTCTTCAGTGATGTTTATCGTCCGTAGGAACGTGACATGAACCAATTTGATTCTAGAAGCAACTTAGCAGTTAGCGCAGATGGCAATAGTGTGCAGGCATGGCAGGCTTCTGCTAGCGCTAGCAGCCATGTGTAAGGCTGTGTATCAATTGATTTCGTTTTGTTTATGCATGAAATCTACATAATAGTCCCTCCGTCCAGAAATATAAGGCGCAAATTTTTTCCAAGATTTTCTTTTGAACATCAATTAGTTGATCAATATGTGGATTATGTGATAAAACTTCGATACCGTTGGCTAATGGTATCAATTTTGTATGCTATAATCCACATATTGTTGAACTAATTGTTGGTCAAAAATAAATCTTGGAAACGTGTGTGCCTTATGTTTTAGACAGAGGGATTACTTTTTTAGGAATAAACTGGTAACTAAATATATGTCGAATCATTGTCTTATTACACATGAATGGAGGCTATAGTGGTTCACATTCAATTTTAAGGACTTCAAGAAGATTTTAAATTTGATGATAAGTGAGCTATATTCTTGAAAATATGAACCAAGCGAGGAAGCAGTACAAGGACCTAGAGGGCAATCTTCATTTACCTTCCAGATTTGACATTTGAAAAGCGCGTGGAATTCAACTTGCATTGATTTGTGAAGTTGCAATATGCACTTGTGTGCTCCCTTTAACCATTTGATTATGAATGCATCAACTTTCAGATGAGAAATGGACTTCAAAGTTTGATGTATGAGCTGGAGCATGAAGGTTTTTTCAGCATTGCCGATGAGTCTATCGATTGGGTACTTGTAGCATCAATAAGTGCTTAACCTGTGCTCAATAATGCACGCAGAATCAACACATGCTTTATCTAGTTCTGTAATGTTTCCATTGTTGCATGTTTGTTTTTGTAGGACAATAGATTCTTTTCAGAACTTGTGGAGAAATTTGGCAATGAAGTTTTTGCTGGGCTTCATCTTCCAAAACATTATGTTGTTCGTGGAATTATGGTTTGATCCTTTTACATCACCTTTTTTTGTATTTCAAGTAATCGGCGAACCTTAATTAAAAATGTATGAATATCAGGATTATCGGGCAATGTCACTTATGACGGATAGCTCGTGCTCATGGGACCATGCTTTTGCAGTGGTAGGATGTTTAATCTCTTGGATACTTGGATATTATTGTATATTTTCTTATGGATCTTTTAATAATCTAGTAATTTATGTTTGATTATTGGTCTATCAGGTTGTTGGTGAACCATGTCGTAGGTGGATGCAAAACCTTCCTCTGGTACTGAACTGTGCCTTTCCGCAATTTCATTGTTGGTAGTGTACAAGTGTTGTTTATTTTGTCTCTCACTTGATCAGTTTTGGATGGAGACAAGATACTATGAGCATGACTACTATGACATCATTCGACAACCATTGCAAAAGGTTAGGTAGTTACTGTGGATATGCTGCCCTATTTATACACCTAGATGTGGCTACTAATTTCCTTATATGTTCATAAATGCTGTGTACGAATATATTTCTACTAGTTACCATAATAAATAGAGGCTGTAATACTGCTTAGCAACAAATGGTAGTTTGGTATTTCATAACATCATCGACCTTTAGAGGAATTTCATTTCATGCGTACCCTCAAATCTTACCAACAATACTATTTGCCAAACCTTTCCATTGTGTGAATTGTAAATACCTGGAAAATCATGGGGTAAATTAACCGTACAATCAGTATGGTGTCTGATGTATTCCCTTCAGATGCAGTAATTCGTATATTGAAATATTCAAATGCAACAATTGATTCATGTCCCAAAAAATTAGATCAACTTCAGTTGTGCGTCATAGAAAATCGGGGATTGTTAGATTAATGACCTGCATTGTTGGACTTGCTGTAAAATATCCCAAATGATGTGTCCGAGAGGACACGAAACTGTAATGCTCACAAGAGGCAAGCTATATAAGACTATCCCGAATTTTTTTTTCTCGAACACACATCAAAAGCACGTCATTTTGTATTAAGGAGAGCATCGAAATAACGCCAAGATACACAACATCCTAAAAGCCAAAAATCAAAAAACGAAACCAAAACCTAAAGCTATCTATCTAAACCTGCAAAAGAACAAAGAAGCAAAAAACCAAAAGCAACCTAACTAGCCAGGGGCCTGGTGTGGACCGGCAACCGGTGCAGCACCTTGGGTCCAGCAAGCCGCCGCAACTCTGCTTTGTCAAGGATGGAATTCACAAGCTCTTGGCAATTCGGGGTCGCACCATCGAACACACAGGCATGAATAGCCCCTTTTGGTCCACTAACTTAATGAACTCAACATTCATGTACTTCAATGTAGTAATTATAGGCCAATCTAATAGCTGAGTACCTTGCAAAAAGAACTGACCTGGTATTTCACCAGCGCTCATTTCTGCTCAATCTTCTCCTCCTGTACCAGGAGAACTGATCTTTTCCGTAGTGGGTGGTGACCACTGACCAGTCCTGCTTCTTACATTCCCTCCATAGTAGGGGCACGATAACACATATGCCAGCAGTGCAAGTGCTGGACAGGTCCATGATGGTCACACGTCTGGTGGAGTCAGACGACATTGATTGTCCAGATAATCAAGATGATGAGCGGATAGCAGCTGGACAGCAAAGCAGTGGAACGTCCAGAGTTGGAAAGATCGAACCTTAGGAATGAGGAACTGAGGATGGTACAACCTGAGGAAGTTGGTGGCGAGGTGCAGCAGTGCCTACTCGCTCTGATAGTGGAGAGGCGGTTGGCTCACACCACAAGATGAGATGGATTTGTGATATGGGAGGATGGGATTGAGAAGGGATCAGAGCTTGTTGTACTATCAGTTTAGTTATTTATGCCGGTTTTCAATAGTTGAACTAGCCTTGAATCACTTGTGCAAGTTGGGCCCTGAATGTTTTGAGATCTCAAGTTCATGAAACTATGTTGTTGGTTTTTGTTTTTGTCAGTGCAACTAAGTGGTCCATCCATTGAAGAAAGATCTAAAGTACATATTACTCTGGAACAATTCATGACACTCCGGACCGAACCATATCATAACTACGCAATTTATTGAATCGAAATAGATAAACTTAACATCGGCATGGAGAACAAACCTCCCTTAGGAGGTTCTTGAAAATGAATTATCTTATTTGAATTATTCTTACAGCAGATGGAACTTCACTGGAATGGTGATCTCAAAATTTCAAGCCTCATAAATTTTTGATAAAGGGCGCTCCAAAGTTGTATTTGTAATGCTTAACTTGGAATAATAGCGAAGTTCCAAAATTGAAATCAAATTTTATCATTGAATTTTGTTGACTTCTGAGTTTTTGTTCTTTGTTCCCAGTTTCAAAATTTGAACTTTTTCCAAGATGATATGAGCTACCAAATTGAAGAGAAATTCTGGAAATTACTTGTAAGCTCTTACCGAGAGCATACACGGCTGATGTTTGTACTTGAAAAAGTAAATCCTTGAGAATTTTCACCTTTCGAATCGTAATTTCCAGATTTTCTCTTCATTTTTCTTCTGGAAATCAAAATTTGCAAATCCACCTTTCAAATCATTCAAAATTGGCATTGTAGTGCTGCATAACCATTTTTCCTGTCAGCAATTTAGTATCGAACTGCTTAAGTTGATAAATTTCCTACAAATGGCATTATAATTCTCAGTCTAAATTTGAGTGTTCGACAATCTTGTTGGACATGCATTTTGTGCCTTCGCTGTTTTTTTCCTGCTTGGCTCTGTTGCAGAACTTTAGAGGTAATCTAGAATGGAGGTATAATAATGCAGATATTTTCTGACATTATTCATTCACGTTCTTTGTTATCAGATATGGACAAGAATTAGAAGAGTAGATTCAACTGGAGCAGAATGGATGGGAGTACAGGTGATACTATGTTTTTCATTATTTTCCTTTAGTACTATATATACAAATACAGACAACTAGCGAGATTCAAGGAACCTCTTTCGCTTTAAGGCAAGAAAATCTCAGAGTTATTCTAAATAAGAAATAAAAATCCTGGAAACTCTATCTTATAGCAAGACAAAATGAGAAGAATCTACAATGTTTAATTTGATGTATCCAGATTATAACAGTGAAGATTAGTCACACATTAGATTTGGAAGAGGTGTATCATAAACATAACTATCTTTTCATTGATAAACATTAGATTTGTATGACTAGTGTACATGCTGTTCAGATCCTTCTAATGTTCCTCATCAGTAGGTAACTAAGACAGGAAACCACCTGTTAGTGCTACGGTGGCACAAAAAACTCTGAAAAATCTTGACAAGATTAATACAAGATGCATCTATCATGCCAGAAAATTTCAAATACAAATTCAATCCACGCATGTAGAACGAAAAGGACAAATTCCGCTGCGAACAGTAGCCAACTCAAATTCTGCTACGGATACTAGCTTTGGCTACTACTCATATTGGTATGTTTTTTTTTGTGAATTTAGATTTGAAATTTTGTGGAATAATGGATGCATCATGTGTCAATAATGTATAAAAAAGGATTTCTCATGACTTTGGTGGTGCCAGAGATACTATGCTTTGGTAGCACCGTAGCACCACCAAAAAGGACTCGCCATGAACTCCCATCTGTTCTTTTCTTATTTTTGCAAGGAGATAGGCAAGCAATTCAGTGAACACGTTCGCATATTGAATGTTTGGTTTAAAATAACTCTTGTTTTTGGACGTGGCAGGACATTAACTGAGTACTGACGCAAGACTTCTGCAACACAAATTGGATGACTGATTTAGAGCTAAGCCACAACTGATATGCACAGTGGTTTTGTTAGGCTAAGCTACATGCCCGCATATGCGTATAACTTGACTTTTGACTGATATTTATTTGCCCCTATGTATCATGTATGGACGGCTAGTTCAATAAAACTATGGCTAGTATAATGAATCATCGTTAGATGCTTTTAGTTCAATTTGCAGAACGAATTGACCTTGAAAAAACTATGCAATTGTAGCATATATGGGGAGCTTTGTTGGGTGTAGTTACTCAAGTATCTGCCGTCTATAGGCCCCGAGATACTGCCGCCTTGATCCGCTCTACGTATGCGCTTGCTATACAATATAGCTTCCTTCTTGCCTAGTATTTATTTATGAGTAAAATGCATGTTGTCCGCGTGATTCAAATTGGTCACTGTACTCTCGAGACTAATTTACAGTCATTATGTTAGCTTAAATGTGTCAAGTACGGTCATTAGCTTGTGTATTTATCTGAGTGCAAAACAGTGTGGGTGCTTATTCCTCGCTAGCTCCTTCAAGGCACAAAATTCCACCTAATCTTCTTCCACCATGTTCGGGAATGCTTGACAAGGTGATTTATTATTCTTCATATAGTCCAGCCTGTACTTAAAATTTTGCTAACACTGTCCCGCTGTTAGGATAGTAACTCAGTCGAAATCGGCTTCGGCTTCCGCTGGGACACTGAAAGATCGTTTCGCTTTGGCCAACAGGTCTCTCTACTCTGCCTGTGTTAGCTCACCCTAATCTTGGAGGGTGATTCTAACCCTTGAACAGATGATGACCTCACATGTGGTCTTTCACTTTTTCAGGGTTTCTTCTAACTCAGGAACTTCGGTCACCGGGTCCACGCTCTCAACAACTCATGTGCCATTAGGCCTCATTGAATGCTTCCTTGGTTTGCAGAGAATCTTTCCTAAGGATGATGACGGTCTTGGCGACCCCGTCGGCGATTCCAAAGGGGATAACGAGGCGGAGTTTGTCTTCATAGTAAATAGAACTAAATAGGAAAGTATTTGTAGGAAAATATATATTATATATATACCCACACATGGCAGCGCTAATATACGCGAGAGCACAGAATTACTTAATCTGCGCTCCGGCCGAAACGCGCCAGACCGAGCCAGCCACAGAACCAACGAAGGAAAAAATGGGGCAGTATTTTATGTCTATCGAGTAGTAATTTTCGGACGAGATTTTACTGCTGAGATTTTAGTGTGATTCAAAATTACTACATTTTGTGATAGATTTTACGATATTATATACACAACTTTACTACCTCGCGCATCTCGACAGTAAAAAACTTCTGAGTTTGATGACTTTTTACTATATTTGGTGATAGATTTTACGACATTGTAATACCCATTCATATTTGGTGATTTCAATCGATGCATTTCTTTCAGCATACCATGTCATCATCTCCGCATGAACTCTTGCATAAACTCAAATGTGGAAAAACTATGTTTTATAGAATACGTACATATCTCATCTTTCGTAACTAGTTTTAGCAAACATCAATCAACTTATTTGAATAACCACAACCAACATCAATAGCAGTAGGTAAAGGAAATTGGTGACGCATTAGCTGGATCACTATACAAATGTTCTTTCCTCCATTTTATCCAAAAATATTATGTTTTGCTAGCTCAAATGAAGTATTTGAATTCAAATAGCTAAATGGTAGAACTGTAGGTAAATGCTTAGGCTATATTTCTGTGGGTGAAAAGCCCTGAAAATTTATATTTGGCTATGAATATGGGTATTCTAGCTACATATAAATTTTTGGACTTGTTGGAAATATTTAAAGCCTAGCTATAGTTCAAACCCACTTTTGGGGTAGATTTGAAATTGAATTCAAAATTAGGTCAAAATATTTTTAAATAATCTCAAAATTTTACTGTAGGCTCTACATGCCACTTTATAATTTGCGTAAACTTTTCATATTTTTCTGAGCTCATTTGGGTGTTCAAATGAAAATAACAAAATGGTTCGGTTTGGAAAAAGAAAAGAAAAAGGACCTGGTTTCGGGCCGAGGCTTTTGGGCCGCATTCGGCCCAGCCCGCTAGCCCCGGAACCCGCCTTCCCTTTGCCTGCTCCCCGTCTTCGCCTCTGGAAGGCGCCTCTGGCCCGTTGCGCCTCCTCCCTCCCCTGGCAGGTGGGGCCCACCTATTGGGTCCCGACCTCCACGTCGCCGTTGCCGGTAGGCAACGGTGGGCGGCGGCTGCCACCGCGGCGAGCCCTCCGGCTACCCTATTTAAGCCGCTTGGCTGTCACTCCTCCCCTTTTTCCTTCCTCCCCGCAACCCTAGCCGCCCTCTCCTCTTCCCATTGCCGGAGCCCACAGCGCCGCCGCCTTCTTCCCTGCCACCGGCCGAAGCTCCAGCGAGCTCCTCCTCCACATCCGGTGAGCCCCGACCTCCCCTGCCTCACTTCTATGTGTTTGGATCTTTGATGGTGTACTGGGTTGTTGGCTAACTTGATTGCACTTTCATTATCACAGAAAAGAAGTACTTGATTAAAAGATATGTTGAAATCTTTCAAGGTCTGCCTCATCCATAATAATTGAGCACAATAACTACCAGCAGCTATATACTCAGCTTCTGCAGTGGAAAGGGCTATTGAGTTTTGTTTTCTTAGATGACCAGGACACCAAGGAGTGCCCTAGGAATTCACAAGTACCTGAGGTGTTTTTTGGGTCAACCTTACACCCTACATAGTCGCTATCAGAATAGCCAACTAGCTCAAAGTTTGCACCTTTGGGGTACCACAAATCAAACCCTTAAATTTGAATTAAATATCTTAGAATCCTGCGTATTGCCACTCTGTGACAGTCCTTAGGGTTGGCTTGGAATCTAGCACACATGCATACACTCAATATAATATCTGGCCTAGATGCACACAAATATAACAAAGAACCTATCATGGATCTAAATTCTTTCTGATCAATAGATTTACCTTCAATGTTTAAGTCCAGATGACCATTAGTTTGCATGGGGGTGTGTATGGGCTTTGCATCCTTCATGCCAAACTTGGTGATGATGTCCCTGGTGAATTTTTCTTGTGAGATAAATGTCCCTTCTCTAAGTTGCTTAATTTGAAGTTCTAGGAAGTATTTGAGTTCTCCATCCAAAGACATCTCAAATCTCTTGGTCATCATCTTGCTAAACTCATCACTCATTGAACGGTTAGTACTACCAAATATTATGTTATCGACATAAATTTGGCACACAAATAAGTCCTTTTCATTTCTCTTAGTGAATAGAGTTGTGTCTACTAAACTCATTTTAAATCTATTTTTGATCAGGAATTCTTTCAATGTATCATACCATGCTCTAGGTGCTTGTTTTGGACCATACAGTGCTTTGTGCAATTTGTAGACATGATGTGGTTTCTTAGCATCTTCAAAGACAGGTGGCTGCTCAACATATACTAGTTTAGAAAGTTTACCATTTAGAAAGGCTGACTTCACATCTATTTGGTAGAGCTTGATGTTATGATGAGCAGTATATGCAAGTAGAATCCTGATGGCTTCAAGTCTTGCTACTGGAGCAAATGTTTCACCAAAGTCCAAACCTTCCACTTGAGTGAAGCCTTGAGCAACTAGTCTGGCTTTGTTTCCTCACCACCAGTCTATTTGTGTCTTGTTTGTTCCTGAAAACCCACTTGGTTCCAATGACATTGTGGTTATGGGGTCTTTCCACCAGGGACCAGACTTGATTTCTTTCAAACTGGTTTAGCTCCTCATGCATGGCATTTATCCAATCAGCATCCTTGAGAGCTTCATTTATGGTCCTGGGTTCAACAGTGGACACAAAAGAGTAATGTTCATAGAAGTTTGCAATACGAGAACGAGTAGTCACTCCCCTATTAATGGCACCAATGATTTAGTCAACAGGGTGATCCTTCTGCAGCCTGCTAATCACAAAGGGGTTTGGGGTTAACCACCTGTGTCACAGCTATTAGTGTTGCCTGTAACACAGCTGGTTCTTCCTGTGACACAGCTCGCTGAGACAGGTCCTCGGCATCCAGTTGATCATTGGTTGGGTTGTACTCGAACTCGATGTCTTGCTCTCCAGTGTCTTCACACAGTGGTGGAGTAGGTGGTTCATGATCACTTTGTGAGGCAGATTCCTCCTTAACAGTAGGTCTGATCTCACCAGTGGATTTCTTGAGAATATCCTTACTCCCTACACCATTAGCAACTTGCTCTCCTTGGGAGCCATAAGAATCATCAAAGTCCACATCTATAGATTCTTCAACAACCTTTGTGGAGGTGTTAAAAACTCTATAGGCATGAGAGTTAGTGGAATAACCAAGGAAAATACCAACATCAGATTTAGCTTCAAACTTAGAGAGGCGTTTGCCTTTTCTAAGTATGTAGCACTTACAACCAAATACCCTGAAATATGAGACAGTTGGCTTGGAGTTGGTGAGCAGCTCATAAGGGGTCTTCTTGAGTAGTGGATGTAGATATATCCTGTTGATGGAGTGGCAGGCAGTGTTGATAGCTTCAGCCTAAAATCTTAGTGAAATCTTGTACTCATTGAGTAGTGTTCTTGCCATCTCTCTCAATGTTCTATTCTTCCTTTCCATTACACCATTTTGTTGTGGAGCATATGGACTTGAGAATTCATGCTTGATTCCATGCTTGTCTAGAAATACCTCCACCATAGAATTCTTGAATTCACTTCCATTGTCACTCCTGATCTTGACCAGATTTACCTTCCACTCATTTTGCACTCTGACTATGAGACGCTTGAATTTCTTATAAACTTGTATCTTCTCCTTCAAAAAGAACACCCAAATATAGCGAGAAAAATCATCTACAATAACAAAACCATACTTGTTACCTCCTAAGTTCTCATATGTAGTAGGACCAAAGAGGTCAATGTGTATGAGCTCAAAAGGAGTGGTGGTGGTCATGATGTTCTTGAGACGATGGGCGGCTCCAACTTGTTTGCCGGCTTGACATGAACTGCAGGGCTTATCCTTTTCAAACTTCACCTTCTCCAAGCCTATGACATAGTCATGTTTGCTTAGCTTGTTGAGAAACTTCATCCCTGCATGTCCTAGTCGCTGTGCCACAGCCAGCCGACACTGGACTTTGCCATGAGGCACCATGAAGCTGCTGTAGGCTGTTCATTGAAATTAATAATATACAATTTTTCAGACTTGCATCCTTTGGACACTTGTGAATCATCAGATAGTTTAGAGGCTATAACCTCATCAGGATAGAAAGTGACTTTCATACCTGTCACACAGCTGTGACACAGACATTAGACTATAGCCTATCTGATCCACAAGCATAACATTTGATAAGGAATAATGTTTTGATATGGCAACTTTACCAATGTCATTTACCTTTTCCTTGGAGTTATCTGCATAGATCACATGTTTGCTGGGCAGATTCTCATTGGTGATCTCTACAAACTCCTCTCTACCTCCAGTCATATGTTGTGTACATCCACTGTCCACAATCCAATCAGTTCCATTGGAGACAGTGTCCTGCAAGTTTAGTTATGCGACTTAGGGACCCAAACTAGTTTTGGTTCCCTTAGACCCTGTACAATGCAGGTACTTAGACAGGTGCCTCAGGAAAAAAACCTGGTTTTTTTTGTGAGAGGTGCTTAGACAGGTGCTTAGGAAGGGCAACAGAAGCAAAGTTTAGCACCCGGTGCTAGGTTGGTGCTTAGGGTGACACAGGTGACAGGTGCTTCAACCGGTGCCTAGCAAATAGTACTCCAAAAAGTACCAAATAGTACTCATATGAAGCGCTGTATTGGAGACAACAGGTGCTAGAGTAGGTGCTACACGAATATTAAAGCAACTTAAGCACCCATATGAAGCACTCTGCATTGTAAGTCACATATTTTTTTGAGACGCCACGCTACTCTCTCTCTTTAAGCACCGGGCTATAAGCACCCTGCATTGTACATGGCCTTAGTAACTTTATCATGTGCAGAAATTGCAGTAATAGGGTTAGTAGGCAAGTTCTTAAATTTCACAGCCTTTGCTATAGATGATATCACATGGATTCTCCTAGGCTGACTATCACCTGCATCCTTAGGCAAAGGGGTTAGTGAACTGTGTGAGCCACCTGTGACATCGGTGGTTCCATAGCTGTGTAGGATACCAAGGACACAGGCAACTGTGGTCTTTGGAACCCAGATGATAGGTAACCATTTTTTCTGATCCCTGAGTTGAACATACTTGGCAACTATCTTGTCTTTCCTATCCTTTTGCAGAACATAGAATGGGTAGATGAAATTTTCACCACATTCCTGCTCTTATGACCAAAATGGTTGTTGTCGTTTGTACCTGCTTATCTCACAAATTTTGCTGCAAGATTAGAGTTAGTGACAGCAGACAATTTATCTTTATCTATGACAGGAATATAACCCAGGCCCTTCCGGCCATTTTTTTGAGTATTTAAGGTCTAATCATTTTATAGTTTTGCATGCAAATGTTGGCAGTGCAAAGACCTTTCCTCATTAGCCTTTTAATTTCTTCAAACTTCTCTTTAAGCTTGTTGTACTCATCTGCATCCACAGAGTTAGTTGCAATAGCGGTTGAAGCCTCATTGGAGTTATCGGATACAACACCTGTGGATGTCAGAACATTTATGCGAGTAACACAATTTAAACAAGTTTCAACAGTTGCAGGAGCAGACAGAGATATAATATCAGAAGCAACAGGAGAGTTAGCATCATCAATGCATTTAGCACGCATTGCCTTGAGCTCCTCATGCTCCTTGAGGAGAAGCTCATGAGCTTGCTTAAGCTTGTCATGAGCAATCTCCAAGTTCTCCTGATCCAGCCTGAGGTTCTCCCTGTCATCCATAACCTCATCGCAGGTTTCTCTGAGCTCCCTAAGCTTATCCCTTAGAGATATGTTTTCCTTCCTCTCCTTGCCATAGGCCTTATCTGTTCTTTCCAAGATACCCATTAGTTCAATATAATCAGGAAAGTCATCCTCAGTAAGTACCTTGAACTAAGACTTAGGAAGGTTTGCTTCTATTCAAGAGAAAAGAGGTTTGCAACGGTCTACAAAGGTTGAGCAAAGGTTTACAAAGGTTGAGGTCTAAGACCTCCCTTGGTCCCCTATATATAGAGTCCACGGGCACCTGACCGTTACACTCATGTCACGTAGGATTAAGTGGCTCACCGGTGATAGGCACCGGCGACACAGCTAATCACAACGTACAATGGTAACCAGCTCAGGTAGACTAACACCTGTGTCACCGGAGGCTGACACAAGTGAAACCCTAACTGACGTAGACTCCCTACTCAGCCCGGCCTTGGCACATTACATGCCCTCAGCGCACACACTAACTCTGATGCCTACTCAGGAGAGAACCTCCAACAGTCTTCTGACTCGGTAGACAGACCATTGCAGTGCAGTTCCCTTAGCATTTACAACCACTCCCCTAGCACAGAGATGTACCTGAGTCATAGAGCGGTTGTTCACTTGTGACACAGCTGTGCCACACAGACAACTATGGCTCTAGGATTTTAGGCAACTAGCACAGCAGTGTGCTAGCACAACCCAGTTTCACACTTGTGCAAAACTGTTGTTACAGGGCCATTGACCTCAAAGCATCAGTGCCACTGTCCAACACTTTGAGCATTGAGCAAAAGAACCTCCAATAATCATTGCTACTTCATCCCTCTTGATAGTACATGTGTTTCCTAAGGACTCAAGAAAACTAGCAAACCTAGACTTCAGCTTCCACCAACTGTAGTCACGGCCCTTGACGCATCAAGCCACCATCACCTTGCTTGCAACTCCTTGCACAACACCGGTTTCTTCACAGCTGTGGCACAACTACCTAGCGTAGCTATCTCCTTGTCCTGGAAAACACCTTTGTACTTTTGGGTGGTCATCCTTTCCTGGATGAATCCTCTTCCTGGAACCTACTCATCCTGCTTACACTCATTGTAAACATTAGATTTCAGTTTAGGTTGCTATTAACCATCAAAACCATTTAGGGGCCTAGATGCTCTTTCAATAGTGACTTCTGAAATTTCCGCAAAATGAACTTCAGGGAAGTACTAAATTCTAAGTAGCAATTGTTAACAGTTCTAATACATCTCAAGTTGAGTAGCATGCAAAATAGATTTAGATGAGCATCTCAAATTCCATGAAGATATCTATAATCCCATCAACACACATCTCAAATTGAGTAGCATTCAAAATATATTTAGATGAGCATCTCAAATTCCATCAACACACATCTCAAATTGAGTAGCATTCAAAATAGATTTATATGAGGATCTCAAATATGATTCAACCAATAAATCCAATGGACATTGAAATATATCTAAACGAGCATTTCAAATCTATCTCCATGAACACATCTCAAATTCCTCATCTTTGCTTGCGTTTCTTAATCTTTTTGCAAGGCACTTGCTCTTCAAACTTTAGCCCTTTTTCATGATTGTCACATATTTAGCATGCTTCATTAGGTTCATCGCAAACTGTGTCACATATGCCCTGTGTGATCAGAGGTGCATCTTCAAATATCTTGTACTCGTCCTTTTCTACCACATCCTAAACTTCAACAATTTTCCTTTTGCCGTGCATGGCAATATAAGATTCTTCTTCGCTGGGTTGGTTATATAAAAAATTTGGTGAGCTTGGTTGGTTAGAATGAACGGGTCATCTTTGAAACCCACCTGTGCAAGGTCTACTATTGTGAAGCCATACTTGTCGACCTTCATAGATTGGAAATTGACCTAGCGACATCAGAATAAAGGAATTTTAAAGCATATATAGTCCTACTCTGAAATGTCCTCAATGAACCCGTAGAATCAGCTCCCCAAGTCAAAAGCCTCTATGCAAACTCCATTATTTTGAAATGTGCTCTTCATATCTTGATCTCTCATGTAGAAAATGTATCCGTTGATGTCGTGTCCTTGCCAAGTGACGACTTGGAATGTTAGTCTCTTCGCATACCATGTTAGCATGTCACTAGAAGATCCTAAGTGAGGCGCTCCTTGAACCACTTGTTTAATTCTTTGTTCTGCCCTCTCGTCCTCCACGCATCGGTTCTATTTGGATGGTCTTGCCTTAACTTAGCCTTGTGCTCGTCCATGTACGGGACAACTACGGTCATGTGTTGCAACCACCGTGAAATGTGATAGAGCATGTCTAGCTTGATCGATGGTTATTGATGTCTTTTCGATGGTCCCCAACACCATCAAGCCCACCCTCATGCCAAGATTGTGGCACGCCAATCGGTTGGTTCGACTCCATGTAATCAACACAGAATTCAAAAACCTCTTCGGTAGCGTAACCTTTGGTAATACTTTCCTCTGGCTCGATACCTGTTTCGCACATCCTCAGGATTCCCATGAATCTCTCGAATGGGTACATGCTCCGAAGGAAGACTGGCCCGCACATCTTGATCTCATGCACAATCTGGACAATGAGATGGACCATTATATCAAAGAAAGATGGTGGAAAATACATCTGTAGCTGGCACACACTCTCCTCAGTTGCTAACTCCAGATCATCTAGTTCAAACACATCCATCACCTTATGTGAAATGTTGTTAAAGAAGAAGCATAGGTTCATGATTGTCTCTCGGACGTGAGGCGGCAGAATATTTCTGATTGCAATTGGGAGCATCTATTTCATGATAACATGACAATCATGGGATTTCATGCTGATTAGTTTCAAGTCCTGCGTCGAGACAAGCCTCTTTATGTTGGTGGG
This sequence comes from Stipa capillata, assembly GCA_019208055.1. Classification (NCBI taxonomy): domain Eukaryota; kingdom Viridiplantae; phylum Streptophyta; class Magnoliopsida; order Poales; family Poaceae; genus Stipa; species Stipa capillata. Next base: position 115,113 of record JAGXJF010000408.1, read on the forward strand.
CAGCCTGATGAAACTTTCATGGCATGCAAGGACTTCCAAAACTCAGTACTCTTGGCCTTGGATAACTGTAACAGGCAAGAGGGATGTATGTCTTCCCGTTAGGCATAACTACAGGCACCAACTCATGTCTGATTCCCATATCAACCATGTTAAGTGGCGCCTTAACGCCATCCTTCACCTTGTCCTTGATGTTCAGTAGTAGACCCAACACACTATCACACACATTCTTCTCGATGTGCATGACGTCAATATAGTGCTGGACATCTAGGTCCTTCCAATATGGTGCACGAAAGACTCAGACGTTTCACTGAGCGAGACAGTCGGGTCTTTAAGTTGATCTGCCCTGTATGTCATGTAGCTAACCTGGTCGCGTCCGGAGTCGGGATCGATACAGGCGACTTTGATTTTTCTGATGTAGAGACTGTGACCACGGAGGTGAAAGGATCGTAGGAGCCGACTAGAGGAGGGTGAATAGGAGGCTAGCCAAATTTAAATTAACTACTCAATTTAAATTAGTATAAGCCTTAACAGGTAAAGAGGTTCAGCTAGCTGTGTAACAGACAGATTACTCAGGCAGCAAATGATATGAAGATTAACACATAGCTGTCACACAGGTGGCTAACACAAGTGAAAGAAAACCCTAAGCAGGCTAATATAAAATATGACTGTGAAATAGGTAGCTAGCACAAATGGCAGATAAGCTAAAGAGCAACTGTGACACAGTTAGATAACACAGGTATAGAGTAAAGATCCTAACTAGATCATATATGTATATCAGAGAGTTACACAAGCATGCAGGGAAATAAGCAAGTGAGTACAGAATGTAAACACACAGAGAGAAACGTGATTTTTCACCGAAGTTCCCACTCTTTTCAGAGAGGTACGTCTCCGTTGGAGAAGCTACTCCTAAGAGATAGCCAGCACTGAAACATGCTTGTTCACCGAGTACCTAAATCTTCAAGTCTCTTCCTTTTGCTTGTGGAAGTCCTTTTGCTTGCAGCAGGTAGATTTCAGATCACCCTCACAAACGTCCGGGCCAACCCACACAAGCTGGGCGATCTTTTACTTGTGGAAGTCCTTTTGCTTGCAGCAGGTAGACTTCAGATCACCCTCACAAACGTCCGGGCCAACCCACACAAGCTGGGTGATCACCGACGACTCCTACACCTGTCTAGGAGTAGACACTCCAAGAGTAACAGAATCTGCTGCAATAATCACTTGGAGGAACCAATTGCTCTTGCTCAAAGCTCTAACTCTTTAGGATAGAAACTTGGATAGGTTCACATGAAGGTTTGGTTCTTTTCTGGAGGAGAGGTTCGCTAAGGTTGAAAGACTGGCAAAGGTTTGCAAAGGTTGAGCAAAGGTTGAGCAAACATTGAGGTCCAAGACCTCCTCTGGTCCCCTATATATAGGGTCCACAGACACCTGACCATTACACTCATGCCACGTAGGATTAAGTGAGTCACCTGTGACAGGCACCTGTGACACAGCTAACCACAACACACAATGGTAACAAGTGAAAGAGCATCTAGGCCCCTAAGATGGTTTTGATGGTTAATGGCAACCCAAACTGGAATCTAATGTTTACAATGAGTGTAAGCAGGATGAATAGGTTCCAGGAAGAAGAGCCATCCAGGAAAGGATGATCACCAAAGTGTACAATGGTGGTTTCCAGGACAAGGAGATGGCTGCGCTAGGCAGCCGTGCCACAGCTGTGAAGAAGCCGATGCTGTGCAAGGAATTGCAAACAAGGTGACGGTGGCTTGATGCATCAAGGGCTGTGATTACAGTTGGTGGAAGCTGAAGCCTAGGTTTGCTAGTTTTCTTGAGTCCTTAGGAAACACCCGTACTACCAAGTTAGATAAAGTAGCAATGATGTTAGAGGATTCCTTTGCTCAATGTCAGAGTGTTGGACAGTGGCATTGATGCTTTAAGGTTAGTAGCTCTGTAACAACAGTTTTGCACAAGTGTGAAACTGGGTTGTGCTAGCACACTGCTGTGCTAGTGGCCTAAAACCCTAGAGCCCAAGTTACCTGTGTGGCACAGCTGTGTCACAGGTGAACAATCGCTCTATGACTTAGGTACACCTCTGTGCTAGGGGAGCGGTTGAAAATGCTAAGGAAACTGCACTGCAATGGTCTGTTTGCCTAGTCAAAAGATTAATTGTTGGAGGTTCTCTCCTTATTATGCATAAGAGTTTATTGTGTGCATTGAGGGCATGTAATGTGCCAAGGCCGGGCTGAGTAGGGAGTCTACATCAGTTAGGGTTTCACCTGTGTCAGCCACCGGTGACATAGGTGTCGGTCTGCCTGAACCGGTTACCACTCTGCGTTGGGATTAGCTGTGTCACCGGTGCTTGTCACCGGTGAGCTACTTAATCCTACGTGGCATGAGTGTAACGGTCGGGTGCCTGTGGACTCTATATATAGAGGACCAGGGAAGGTCTCAGGCCTCAACCTTTGCCAACCGCCTCAATCCATTTCGACCGTTGCAAACCTCTTTTCTCAAGAACAGAAGCAAAACATTCCTAGGTCTCAGTTCAAGAGAGTTAGAGCTTTGAGCAGAGAGCACTGGTTCCTCCAAGAAATTATTGTTGCTGATTCATACTTGGAGTGTCTACTCCTAGACGAGTATAGGAGTTGCTGTGACCACCCAAGCTTGTGTGGGCTGGTGCAGTAGTTTGTGAAGGTGATTTGAGGTCTACCTGCTGCAAGGCAAAAGGACTTCCACAAGCAAGAGAAAGAGACCTGAAAGTTCAGGTACTCGGAGAACAAGCATGATTTAGTGCTGGCAATCTCTTCGGAGTAGCCTCTCCAACGGAGATGTACCATCTCTGAAAAGAGAGTGGGAACTTCGGTGAAAAACCCCTTGTCTCCCTGAGTACTTTACTTTCAGTACTTGCCTGTTTATCTGTTTTGCATGCTTGAGTGATTTACTGTTATATTCAATCTAGCTGCAATCTCTTCTCTCTGCCTGTGTTAGTCTAGCTGTGTCACAGTTGCTGTATTGCTTATCTATTATCTGTGCTAGTTACCTGTTACACAGCCATCCATCTAGCACATCTATTTAGGGCTATCTGCTTACCTGTGTGTTAGCCACCTGTGTGACAGCTGTGTGTTAATTTACATATCAAATACTGCCTGTATAGTAGACCTGTCACACAGCTAAGCTTAACCCTTTAATATGTTAAAGCCCTAATCTAGACTAAGCGAAGAAAATTGTTTAAATTTGGTTAGCCTCCTATTCACCCCCTCTAGTCGGCACCTACGATCCTTTCAACAAGGCTCCAGGCAAACCGACACCTGTGTCACTAGTGGCTGACACAGGTGAAACCCTAACTGATGTAGACTCCCTACTCAGCCCAGCCTTGGCACATTACATGCCCTCAATGCACACAATAAACTCTGATGCATAATAAGGAGAGAACCTCCAACAGTTTTCTGACGCGGCAGACAAACCGTTGCAGTGCAGTTCACTTAGCATTTTCAACCGCTCCCCTAGCATAGAGGTGTACCTAAGTCATAGAGCGATTGTTCACCTGTGACACAGCTGTGCCACACAGGTAACTATGGCTCTAGGGTTTTAGGAAGCTAGCACAGCAGTGTACTAGCACAATCCAGTTTCACACTTGTGCAAAACTGTTGTTACAGGGCCACTGACCTCAAGGCATCAGTGCCACTGTCCAACACTCTGAGCATTGAGCATAAGAACTTCCAAATGAGCTTACAATAGTTGAACTAGCCTTGAATCCCTTGTGCAAATTGGGCCCTGAATGTTTTGAGATCTCAAGTTCATGAAACTATGTTGTCGGTTTTTTGTTTTTGTCAGTTAAACTAAGTGGTCCATCAATTCAAGAAAGATCTAAAGTACATATTACTCTGGAACAATTCATGACACTCAGACCAAACCATATCACAACTACGCAATTTATTGAATCGAAATAGACAAACTTAACATTGGCATGGAGAACAAACCTCCCTTAGTTTGTAGATTATTAACAGTTGGAAGTACAGGTCAATGTCGTTACCTGATTGTTTCGGCACCTACGATCCTTTCATTCATTGGGCAGTGGCAGGCCTTCGTCTGTGGTCAATCGAACAGAGCCCGGTCGGGAGACACTGGTCACTCGGTAGGGGCCCTCCCACATGGGAGAGAGTTTGTTCTTTCCTTCCCGCGATTGGATGCAGCAAAATACTAGATCCCCGACCTCCAGCGACTGGGCCCAAACATGGCGCTGATGATAGCGCCTTAGGCTCTGTTGATATCTGGCGGCACGGAGAGCAGCTCTGCACCGGTGCTCTTCGAGGTAGTTGACATCGTCGAGCCTTCGCTGCTCCTGGTCGCCTTCCGAGTAGGCTCCAACCTGAGGCGAGCCGAAGGTGACCTCGGAGAGGAGAACTGCCTCTACCCCGCATACGAGAAAGAAATGCGTCTCTCCGGTTGCCCTACTGGGAGACGTCCGGATTGACCAGAGGACGGCAGAGAGCTCGTCGATCCAACCAGTGCCGCACTTCTTGAGGCGATCGAAGGTTCGAGTCTTGAGCCCTTTTAGGACTTGAGCATTGGCATGGTCGACTTGGCCGTTGGCGTGTGGGTGAGCGACCGACGCGAAGCAGATCTTGACATCGATGTCTTCACAGTACTCCAGGAATGCAGCCTCGACGGACGGCCGGGAGAGCCTTTCTTCAAAGGTCCCAGCCGGGACCGGTTCCCGAGAGGACGCCAGTTGCGATAAGTAGTCGGCGGGTTCGTTGTAGTGGCGCGGGACGTGTTGGAGTTCTAACCCGTCGAAACGCCGCTCCAACTTCCTGACTTCGTTTAGGTACGCCGCCATTTGGGGGTCGGAGCATTGGTACTCCTTGGACACCTGATTGACGACCAGCTAAGAGTCGCCTTTGACAAGCAGACGGTGGATTCCAAGGGACGCGGCAGCGCAGAGCCCCGTGAGAAGTCCCTCGTACTTGGCCATGTTGTTGGTGGCGCGGAAGTGGAGCTGCACGACATACTGGAGTACTTCACCTGTCGGGGAGGTGAGAACTACTCCAGCCCCCGTGCCCTTGAGCGTGAGGGATCCGTCAAAGTGCATCGTCCAATATCCGGCTCCTTCATGTCCCTGATTCACGGACAATTCCTCCCCTTCGTCTTCAGGCACCGGCGTCCACTCGGCCACGAAGTCGGTCAGAGCTCTACTTTTGATCGCCCGGTTGCTGATGAAGCGGAGGTTGAACTCGGCGAGTTCAATCGCCCACTCGACCACGCGGCCAGTGGCTTCTCGGTTGTGCAGGATGCGCTCGAGGGGGTAGGCAGTAACTACCAAGACTTCGTGCGCTTGGAAGTAGCGGCGTAACTTTCTCGACGCAACGAGGATTGCGTAGAGCATCTTCTGAGTTTAGGGGTAACGCGTCTTGGCGTCGCGTAACACTTCACTAATGAAGTATATGGGATGCTGCTGGACGTGGCCCTTGCTTGGGACCTCCCCAAGTACTGGACCCGGGGGGTCGAGATTGTTCCCGAGCACTCCTAGCTGCTCGGGTTCGCCCGGGAGCTCGGACCCGGACTCGACCCAAAGCACGCCTGACTGCTCGGGGCTGCCCGGGAGCTCGGACCCCGAGCGTCGCCTTGGACACGTCGTTTGTCGGGAGCTTGGACCCGAGAACTCCCGACTGCTCGGGGTCGCTCGGGAGCTTGGACCCGAGAACTCCCGACTGTTGGGGGTCGCCCGGGAGCTGGGACCCGGGCTTTTCCTTGCATTCGTCGCTTATCGGGAGCTCGGACCCGAAAGCCTCCGTCCTCGTGGGAGTCGTCGGGAGCTCGGACCCGATCTCTCGCTCGACCACGAGGATCGTACTCACCACTCAGGGAGTAGCCGAGACATAGAGGAGCAAGGGCTCCTCGGGTCTCAGTGCCACCAAGACCAGAGGCAAGGTGAGGTACTTCTTGAGATCCTGGAGGGCCTACTCGGCCTCCGGAGTCCACTCGAAGCGGCCCAACTTCTTGAGGAGCTTGAATAGGGGGAGGCCCCGCTCCCCGAGCTTGGAGATGAACCGTCCCAAGGCTGCCATGCAGCCCGTTAGGCGTTGCACATCCTTGAGATGAGCCGGCGGGCGCATCTGGTCGATGGCCCGGATCTTCTCGGGGTTGGCCTCTATTCCCCGGTTCGAGACTAGGAAACCGAGGAGCTTTCCCGAGGGAACCCCGAAGACGCACTTCTCGGGGTTGAGCTTCATGCGAGTACTGCGGAGACTGTTGAAAGTCTCCACCTGTCGCGGGGTGTTCGCGGCAATATCCATTTGTAATAGGATTGTCGGGGATGCGTGTATGGAAGATCTAGGCGGTGCACACAAGAACTTTTACCCAGGTTCAGGCTCTCCAAGTATGGAGATAATACCCTACTCCTGCTGAATATATTTGATGTTCTTGCGTGAAAAAAGGGAGTACAGTAGGGATTAGAGAACGTAAAATCTAGAGTCTAGCCCCTTTCTGCATGGGGGGCTCGACCTTATATAGGCCTGCACATCAGCCAACTTGGTCACTCGGCTAAGCTACGGTTACTGCCCTAATTAACTGGCATTTACATCTGGTAACCGTCCGAGTAACACCAGTCTTCATGCCGGCTGAAACGTATGCTTTGATGAGTTGTAACGCCTGTCTTAATGGCACCCGGACGTTGTTCTGTGGCAAGCTGTTCTTGGGCCTTTGTCCGAATGGGCCTTTGCAAAGTTGTTGGGCCTGCATCCGAGTGGGCCTTGTCAGGCTGTTGGGCCGACTTGGGTTATTGGGCCTACCCGGTTGGGCTTCCCTCGTCAGTAGCCCCCGAGTACTTCGAGGTCTTGACACGGATGCCGAGTGGCGAGCTAGTTGCTTGTGCCCGAGTTGCAAGTGGAGAGACCTTGATGGACTCCTGCAACACCTGAAAAGTAGGTTAAATATGTGCTAAGTATTAAGAACTCAATGATACCCGCATTTTCCGACTGAGGAAATCGGCTTGTGGCCTTCCGGGAGGCGTATCATGAATTCCGAGTGAATCCGAAGTAGCGTCTGGCTTATCCGAATGAATGGTTACCATCTTGTGCCCGCAGGGGGGGGGACGCCCTCGATTTTCAACTTCGGAACTGAGTCCTCAAACTCTGACACTGATCCCTGAATTAGTGAGTCATTTTGCGCCGTTGTGGCATTCGGCTCAGATTCAAGGACCCTGTTATTCTGCTGTGGATGCCGGATTCGTCCTTAGCTTGGGTGTTGCCGAGTGACCTGGAAACCCTGTTGGGTCGGTCATCAGCACCCTTTTTGCAGAGCTAATCTGCTTCCGAGTTTGGCGGCTTGTGCGCCTCGGAATTACTCGATGAAGTTGGATGATCTGTGACGTGTCCCAGGGGGCTATGCCGACTGTTGAGTCGTCACCCGAGCACACCCGACTCTGATTGAGTCGGACTCTGATCTGTGACATGCCACAGCGTTGTTTTGCCCGAGACGTCGCATCAGCATTTAATGCGCGCAGCCGGTTGGGCAGAGTGTTCGCAGCGCCATGATTTCGCCTCGAGTCACGCGCGAAGCGTGCCCACGACATGCACTGCTGCTCTGATTTCGCGCGCCGTCCGAGGCGACGGCCCATCATGTCTGCACTCGAATCACGCAAACGACGCGCGCGAGATGAGGGCTGACGTAATGTTAGCCGGTCACGTCGCCTGGAACTCCGCGTCGTGGCGAAAAAGGCGCCCGAATCCCGCGGGTTCGCGCGCGCGGGACGGCGGTTGCCTCGGTGGTTTCCCGCCACGTCGGACGCACGACCGCCGGCGGTTGGACTCCTTTGTCTATAAAAGGGAATCGCGGAGACGTAGACATTCTCATCTGCTTTTGCCTTCGTCTTCCTCGCGCCCAAAGCTCTCG
>JAGXJF010000409.1:0-125856 GCA_019208055.1 Stipa capillata
GGCAATTGTACCATCAACAAGTCACTGTTTTCAAAATTCTTATACAATGGATTTGCAACTAGAGAGCAGCTGGAGAGATTAATCAAGTTTACTGCACCTCTAACTGTCACCAGAGTGCAAATGGAGTCAAAATTTGAATGGTAGGAAGAAGGATAAATGTTGCGTTATTGTGTAACCTAGCTAACATAATGCACTTGTGTTTGTGAATCACGTTGAGAAAAGGAATAAAATCACATTTAATGCTACAAGTAGTTAACTTTACATATTGTGGTACAAGGTGAGCACATCAGTCCAAGTTAAGACAACCAAACAAGTGTGCTGGCCATCCGATTTGCCTATACGGCACCTGTTTTGTTGGCAACTAAACACCCCATAAGTTCCAGAAAATCAGATGGGTAGCACGGAAGCTACTTGTTGTCCAAGCTCTCTATTTTTTTCTTTTGGGGGGGAAATTTTCTGTGACTTTTTATGAGGACCGGACTTAACTTTCAGACCCTCCCTGTGTATCTCCTTATCAGTCCAGGATCAAGCTGATGAACACAGTGCGAATTGATATCACTCACTAGCACCCATCATGAAACATTTTACAAATATAAACAAGTGAGTTATAGCAGCGATATGACTAAATAAGTAACTAGGACTTATGTCCCTTACCATTCAAAACACAGCGGAAAATAAAGCTGATGTCTCCATCTTAACCCACAGGCAATCGACGGAGGCCACCTGACCTAAACATCAGCATTGACTTAGAATATACCTCATAGTCTTTCATCGTTCTCATAGATATCTGAACACGTCCAACAAACAACTGCTCGATGAGTACTTCACGTACTCAGCAAGCCACCTGGCAGCAGATGGTCCTACCAACTACAATCAAGGCTTTAAGGAAGGCTCTATGGTTTATTTGGGCGTAAGAGCAAAATTTTAGGTTGAAATTACTATAATAGATTCGAAGGCAGCATTTTGATAAATCAATTTTAATATCAGGGTGTTTTCTCATAAATGGTGAGATTCCCACGACTACAAATGCGAGTAGGCATACCCTAATGTCTGCGAGAGAAGAGGGCAACCTCCTGTGACCTATCGACGAGCTTTTTCACCGTTTCTTTAATTCCGACTAATACACGTGTTCTCCTCCCTTCCTTCCTTCTTATGTCATTCATTCAGTCATACTTTGCTCTCATCCGTCAGATCCTATCTGTGTGAACTCTCTCTGTGTTAACCATGGTTTTGATATATTTGTATTTTGTATGTATGCTCTGGCTTGGCTTCATGGGCTCTCCCCCCATAGAACGAAGGCCATCTCCCCTACTATCTATTTAATATTTATAAGACATCCGTATTTTGTTAGGATGCTTTTAGTGATAGAGAAAATTATTTTTTCATATTCTTTTGGTGTTAACTTAAAAAAATGCTAATAAAAATACTTATTTTTATATTATTTCTAGCGATTGATGTCTATATGAATGTAGAATTAAAATTAAAACTAGAAAATACGTGTTGAAGTGAAAATATATAGAAGGATTACTCCTTCATTAGGAAAGACAGCTTTTTCTCTAACTCAGTAATTATCATGTGTGACATAGAGAAGGCTGACATCGGAGACGTTCCTCGCCTCGTTCATTCGAACGGAAAAATCCATGCATGCAAATGCATGCTGTCGGAACTGAAGTCATATGTGAGATGAATTATAGTGCCCTGTAGAGTGTGCTGCGTTATACTTTGTGTGCTAAGGTCCATACTGATCAGAAGACACCGAATGGGACGTGCATGCCCACCTCGCCGGCCACGACATGGGCAGTGTTTTCTGACCTGTTTTTCTCAGTGAATCACAGGTTTTTACGCATATGTTTCGTACATAGCTATAAGAAAGCTAAAACGTATTTATTTTCAGGAAAACGCGCATTTTTTTAACGCCAGGAAATATGTGCGATAATGTACATAGTCTGCTCAATAAAGCCCATGCCGTTCTGATTGTGATGCACGGAATTGGACGGACGTTGTTTCACCGTAGCTTTGCGAACGAAATATCAGGGCGCGGGTTGTTGCTATCGCGGAACAGCGCCTGCACGTACGGATATGAAGGTGGCAATGTACCTTCACTCTGATCACGACATACCTGCTCCGTCCCAACTGCATTCACAGCCGGAAAACGAGACCTGTGTCTATCTGGTGATCGAGTATTAGCAGTATAAAAGAAAAGAAATCCACGTAGAACCCTTTACCCACGATGGTTTCGAAAACCATCATAGGACATAATCGTAATAACATTTCTATAAATGTATATTTATATTAACTTTTTTAGCCATTGACATCTATGATCGTTTTTTACTAAATTAATCCCAAAAAATTATATTTTTAAAACCATCTAGAATAACTAAAGCACCTGAAATGGTTTTTTGTGTTAAAACTCTCCGGGGAGTAATCTGCACATCAAGATCCAATGAGGGGTAATTTATTCTCGGCCCCATCCTAACCCTAAGTCCTCAACCCCGCCGCTCTACCCTTGCCTCTGCCTCTTCGCCCGCGTCCCCTGCTTCTCTCCCTCACAGCAGCCCTAGTGAGCTTGTCCGACCAGATCTAGCTTCACATGCCGTCCGCGACACCAGATCCTAGTCTAAACCGCTGGAAGGAGGCATGTGGAACGTGTCCATGAAGGGAGGGGAGGTGGAGAGGTGGTGGCGGCCATTGGAGGGAGGGGGAGGTGTGGGTGTCTCCAGATCCGCTAAAGGTGGAGGGATGTCTCCCCCAAATTCGACGACTCCGCGCTTACATCCTCCTTGGTGGCTGCACCTTCCCTCCTCCGTGCCTACTTTCTTCGCGGCAGTTGCGACTCCTACTGCTCTCACTGCCGGCACACAGGCTCTAGTACGAGTGTAGTAGCTCGACCACCACCTCGGCGTCGCAGTAACATCATGGTGCTGCTTAGCATTGGCATGGCCATGTTGGAATCAACACGGCAGGTGGCTCGCTGGCTTTTTCTATGTTTAAATCTGAATATAAGTCTGCAACTGTATTGTGTATGAAATCGTCTAGACTGTTGTACATCCGTGATGGCTCAAATCCGTTTAGGATGAACACTCCCTCACCCGTGACTCATAATTCTTGATAGTCCTGAAAAACCGTCTCAATAACTATTTTGAATTTTCCCGGATAACATATTATGTACTAGTTAATTCGTTACGTTGCGCACAGTCCAAATCGCATGAGATTAATTAGGGCGGATCTAGCTCGGCATAAACCCTTCCTCCACCAAGACATATATGCCCCGGCCCCATGCATGAACTCAACAGAAAACAAAGCGATCAGGTTCAGATGACCTAAATCAAAATTAACAGTGATTAACTCATAGTTTTCTTTTCCAAATTGACGGTTTTCTTCTTTTTTTAACACGGACGCAAAACCCACACACGTCACTCACAACACTAACGCATCGTCTCCTACATAAATATATTAGGAATTTGTCGTAGGATACTGAGGTCTCCGGTGGGTTGACATGCGTTGTCCCAGTTAACACTTGCGCAATGTTAAGTGTCTTCGTAATGTAATTCTGTAATTTTTGGGCGAGCTCGTCTTCTTTCTTTCGCTTTACCAAAGGAGCAAGTCCGGTCATGCCGTCAGAAGGGCGATGAGAAATCAACAAGAAGAGAAGAACAGAGCCCAGTCGTTTTATTCGTCAATTCCCTTGCTCGACAAATAATTCGCATAAGGGAACATTTTTATTCGGTGTTGGCAATCATATGTATATATACCCCCATATTCCATAGGATTAGCCTTTAATCATGTCGTGGTTTGTTTAAGTTAATGATGGTGCCTTGCTTTGCTGTGAATAAAAAACCAATCACAGATTTAAAACCAAGTATGATTAAAACCAAATCATACTAGAGTGAGATAAAATACAAACTGAAAAGGCAAGTGTACTTGCTCAATTTTTAAGTGACGAAAGGGTAGCGTATTTATACATTTGTTAAACTAGAGCCCATTGGCAAGATGTTTGTTTTAACTTAAATCAACGATTAGTTCCAAAGTTGAAGCGCGAACCCTTACAACCCAAGCTTAATTGGTTCCCCTCCGTACGTGACAGTTCAACAGGGGATGGCTTTCTTTGATGCTCTCTTTAGTTTGAGCAGAGCTTTATTCCTTGCTTCTCCTAAAAAAATATTACATGATGCACTTCCAATATATAAGATCAACAAATCATGCATACATACTTAGTTGCTCGCCATTCGATTATTATTTAGTTAGAACCACCTATGATTAAGCTGATTAAGATTGGTTCAGAATATCCGATGAGGTCAACTAAATAAGCGTTTAGACCAACTAATAATTCTTCAACCCTCAGCAGAAAAACTAATAATTATTCAGGCAATTAAGCAAGTGCAATGCAAGTAGAAGGCATTTCGATCTCCACGCATGTTCAGGAAGTGGTATCTATTTATTTTCTGTGATTTAGAGAATACGTTGTAGCATCTAAACCCATGACACTATTCGTGTCCACTTGTAGCTTCAGGCTAATCTAGAGGAACCGCCCGAGACTCCTTGGGAGGATATATTATTTGAAGTTTAAGCCAGCCAGCCATGCCTGCCAGACAAGGTGATGTGGCTTTCCAAACAAGTTGTAAGCACTCTTTGAGTGAGTCAAGTTCTTACTTCCATAGCTCATAACACACTAGCACTATATATGAACTCAAGCAGCGGCACTATTGGTACTAGCAAATACCCATATTTTACTACGAAAGTATATAGCTGATCGCGTTAGAGATTTTCTAAAGAGATGACTAAGTTAGTTTGGTGAGTTAGTTGTTTTCTATTAGAGATTTTCTAGGAGACGGAAAAGAAAGGTGAAAGGTGTCGATGAACCACCACGGCTGTCAACTTCCATTTATAAAACAGTAAGAAAAATCCTATTGGTCACTAGAGCTGATTTTCAAGGAGTCCGTTCAATTTTGAACACACATGATTTTCCCAACTAAAATTTGAAATGATTTTGGAGGGTGCTTGCTTCATTGCTTGCATAATGATGGGTCCCTGGCACTGGAAGGCAGGGAGGCAGGCATCTCCATCACTCAAGGCAGAGCAGCAATTACCAAACCAAAATGCAAAGTGGGTGCAATACATTGGTGGGGGCTCTTCTATTATCTTTCCATGGCCGGTGCAATCGTGCACAATCTGGCCCTTCTCTTTCCACCCTCTTCTCCTTCTTTAGACTACCGTCGCCGTCGTCATTCATTAATCCACACCCACATTGCCTATATACGATCGTTGGGCGAATCCCATCTTCTCTTAATTTCTGCCTCTGAGAAAGAGGAGGTGATCGAAGAAAGGAACAGGAATTGGATATGTAAAGTGGAGCTGTTCCTGACGAAGGAAATCTCGGTGAAAGCGATGGGCATTTCAGTGGATTTCTTCGCCCCAAAGTCTCATGCATGATAAGCACGGCTGAGTGCTGCCAAATGCAACGAATTTTCTGTGCCTTCGATTTTTAAAGTTTTGCAGCTGCGACGAATATGCATGAACGCATGAGGCGGGGTCCCTTCAGGATTTGCAGGAAATTTTTCTATGAAAAAGAAGATATTTGCCAAGCAAGCAGTTGGCATCTCAGATTTTACCCTGTTCTTCCATGTTAGAATCTGATTCTGCATGCAGAAGAAGGATACTATTATATGATAATAATTAGGAGGGAAAATGTGGGAGGTTAAGAGGCTTAGAGGTCAAGAAATTGCAACAAGGTTAGTGGCATGGTCTCTTTGTGTGGATGATAGATGGATAGGAGCCTTTGCTTTTGCCATCGATCATGTGTAGCTGATTCCTTCCTTCCTTGCACCCAAACCGCACATTTGCATATGCGTTTGCGTTTGCGTTTGCATGTGGGGTTGCCTTTGGGTGAGCTAATAATTAGTTTCACTCCCCTGCTTTACTACTGGCATATCTGGATTCTGGAATGGTGCTGGACTGCTGGATTACCAGCACTAGCTCAGCTTAAGGTGGTGCTTAATTAATTAGTAGGGTTGGCGTGAAGCAAATCTACCGAGGTTGGCGCACAATAATGATATTTAAAAAATCACTTTGCAGCAAAAAAATGTCATGTGAAATCTTCCGTTTGGATTTTGGGATGTTTTTTGGTTGTTTCTGCAGGAAATGAGCTGGTTCAAGTGGAATTTCTGTGAGATCCATACATTCCAGACATGTACTAGAAGTCCAAAAGCCATGTCTAGCTACAGTACTACTAAAAGACGCTAAGTATTGCAGTATGAATATCCGATGGAGCAACCGACAGTTCACTGTTGGGGATGGCAACATGTAGTCATGATCATATGATCTAATTAGTAACAACAGTACAAAGTCTATACTATACAGTAGTACGCCATGTGTTCCAAGAGATCAGGCGGCCAACAGTTCACTGCTGGAGAAAGAACATGGACGTGGCTAATTGACCATATAATTTAATAGATTTGTTATTTCTTAGTGGTTTGAGAAATAGTCTATCAAGTTGAATTTATAGTTACATAAATTTTTTTTTGCAATCCTAGGTTACATTCCTCTAGATCTAAAGTTACATCGAATTTCTGAAAAATATAACTATCTAGTTAACCATTGAATAAAAATTCAACATTGAAGATCGTCGACTTAAAACCTAGAAATAGACACTTCTATAATTAAACTGGAGGTACTCCTCTCACTTGCATGTGTGATGTGGCGTCGCACATCTCGTATAGCTAGCAGATCAGATGCAACGAACGATGCAGCACGGGCGGATTCCGCGGAACAGTGCCTACTGCATGCGGTACTGCCGCTGCCGCTTTGGACTGCCGGCTCCGGAGTCCAGAGGCGCGTGCACCGTCGGCAACGGCGGCGACGATTCGGCCGGGTTCGCGTGCGGCAGGGGAACCGACGCACCGGCCCGCCGGATACGGTGTCACGAGGCTTGTCGCGAGGCCACGAGCTCGCTCGGTGGAAATGTCAACTCCGACGTACGCCAGGGGGTGGCAGAGAATCCAACATGACGCCACCCTTGTAGTTGGCAACAGCATCTACGTGGAAGGATGCTTTGTTGAACTTTTGAAGTGCTCTCATAGCCGGGGAGAGATCGTTAGAGCAACTTTTTTGTTAGATGTAGAAGCTTCTCTCCTGCAAAGAAAAAGGAATTCTCAATCTACAGGCAATAGAGACCGAAACGCGACTACTTTACCTCGGCTGCTACGCTACCGTTCGCACGCACGAGCACAGCTGTCGTGCACGATCGGTGTCGCCATTAGCGACCGGCCGGCGCGGCGCCATCGATCGGGTCAAATCCAAGCGCATGTTTGCTTTGCTCGATAGTGTCATGTCGCGGTCCGGAGCCCACCGGCCATGCTAGCATGGCAATTGGCACTTGGCAGGCTAGCTCACAGCAAAGCAAGATGGCTTTGCCTCGCAGCAGTCTGGAAAGATTTTGGTTGCAGAGAAGGATCATTTTTTTGCCGCTGAGCTCTCTGCCGTTCTGTATTGCTTGGACCCACACGTCAGTGAGACAAACCCAGTTGCGAAAATGCAATGAAAATAAAAATGGCAAACACAGAGCTGCTAGCAAGGCTCGGTGGCAGGAACAAAATCATCCCTTCTGAAAATATTGCCTCCCACCAAAGTGCAATAACGAAAGAAATAGAAGGCCTACGTGCGACTCGCCTCAGCTTTGGACGATGCTGTCTCTCGAAGAATCACGCGCTGCTGCTTTCCACGGCCTCCAAAAATCAATCAACTTCTTCATGTTTTGTTTGGTTAAGTACTTTATATACCACAGTTCCAGGAAGTAGTGGTACGAGTACTACAACAGATGCCTTTTGGAAGAGTAAAGGCCCGCGCATCGCATCAAGTGGCAATTAACAAGCGAAACGGACACATGAGGGAAAGCAGAATGGTCCAGACTTAATCAAGCAACGGAAAGTTCCGTTTACAAAAACGAAAGGAGCAGGTTCTGCCTTACCAGTTACCATACACAAAAAGATGGCACTAATCTAAGTAAAATACTGGGTGATTAACACTAAACCGCATAGATCATGTCACTGAGTGAGTCGCATTACGTTATCAGCTTCCAATTAACAAGCAGCGTCGATCATACAGCGACAAGAAAAGTTGTGGGGCTCGAGGATGCGTTTAGTTTAACTATAACATGGGTACATGACAAATGCTCGATGATTAGCAGAATTAATCAAACACCACGGAGCAGAAGACCTCACATTAGTTAATGGTGGTGCATGGGAAGTAGCCGTAAACAACCATGACATCTCACCAACTCTGTTGGTGCTGTTCAGGATTCGGTTCATGCCATGCAGCAGGGGTGGTGTCAAGTTCAGTTAAACTGGAAGATGCGCGAGAAAGTTCACATGAGTGAAACTGGGAAAGTGCAGGTATTTGATCGGCGCAATCATGATATTCAGATATTTCAACCAATATCCATAGGAAGCATGATTGTCTTGAATCTGATTCATTTGAAACTCCAGATAACATACCTGAGCAGATGAATATATGAAGTGTGAATTATAATTCGATCTGCTTTGCTCCGGAGTTCCAAGTTTTTTTTCAGACAAGTGCTACATCTTACACAAAGAGCACGATAGTTATAACTGGAAAAGACAGGACATTTCAACTGACAGCCAATTCACCTCAGCATCAAACCAGGAAACAGGGTATATAATCGTAACTTTCTTTAAGCACATAGGGGGGCCATAAAAACGAGAGGCAGAATGCAGCTTCAGATATGATAGAACTTTTAAACCGCCCTTTCACATGGAATCCTAGAAATATACACGTAAGTTGACCAAGATTTCTTATACAACTTGCTTAGAAACACACCCTCATCACTAAAGGTTATAATGAGTACCACACCCTCAAAATTGTTTCAACTTGGGTTTTTTCTTTTTAAATAACATTTGAATGAACTGGGCAAGCACGCTTATGCAAAATTTGCTAGCATCTCGAGGAAAATCACATGATCTTGGTGGTTATTCAGGCCTTCTCGGAAATCTCCAAAGCTCATCTGCAGTCTGCTCCAACTGCTGCCTGAACAGATTTGAAACCATCCCTTTCCAACATTCTGCTAGCTCAGCCTGAACGTGTCAAATAATCCATCAGTATAAGAATAAAGAAATGATTGTATAGAAGGGAACAGAAGAAATTTTTTTGGTCAGGATGGTTGGGCTAATTTTCAGTTAACAGCGATATGTTATATCGTGACAGAAAGCCTACAACTTGCAAGCTTCATACTAAGTAAAAAATGTGTTTCACTTATAACCTTTATTCTGGGGATGAGAGCTGGACCACCATAGGCAAGTGCAGTGTAAAGTTGAACAAGTGTAGCTCCAGAACGTATCTTCTTGTATGCATCCTCGCCGCTGCAAGTGCATAAAAAAATTGATTGAATATTTGTGTTAAAAGTGCAAAACATCGTTGAGGTAAATACATAAATTACATTACCTACTTACACCACCACAACCTATAAGGGGAACTTTTCCCTGAAAGATATGAAGACTTATTCATGAACGAGCACGAGATTCCAATAAAGAAACACAAACAATGGAAGTAAAATGAAATAACCAGGAAGAACAAAACATGCTAAAGTAAATAGGCACCATATTAAGAAAGCAACACGTTAAAAACACACCCGTGTAAGGATATACATCTCCCTAAGAATGTGAGTCGATAAGTCAAATAAAGGCTTCCCACTTAATCCACCGGCTTCCTGAGCTAATGGATGTGTGTCTGCAGGAGGCGGTCTCGAAATAGTTGTGTTTGATATGATCTGTGTGGTTAACAATGTCGACAAAAGAATAAGCAACATCAGGAAAACAACATGGACACGACAAATACAAATGTGCATAAAAGTTAAATAGGATTATGCTAGTCCGTGAAGTGCCACACAAAATTGGTCGTGGGAGAATTGTCCACCTACCAGGCCATCCAACCTAAGGGCAAGAGCAACCTGGAAAACAATAAGAAAATGCATAAGAGCAATGTCAACTCAACAGTGGAAGAGCATGCAGAACAAGGCAAAGTTCAGTATGTTACTGCAGCAATGTCCTCGAGATCCTGCTTAGACAAATCCGGTGCGATCTTCACAAGCAATGGTGGTGGACCATCTTCAGCCCACTGCATCTCATCTCGTGCGGCTTGCACCTGCATATCCAGTGTAGGTCATACTAACTTCCCATACAAATGAACAAAAAGATGCCACTTAAGTTAAAACGACTACAGACCTTCTTCACAAGATCTTTCAGTTGCTTTCTACCTTGCAATTTGCGAAGACCAGGAGTATTCGGGGAAGAAATATTTATGACCTGCATTAAGAGTAAGAAACCAGTTTTACCATTCACATCCATGTATACTGTTCATCTAGCAGCCATCATATTTCATGCTTGAGACAGAGCACAATATAATGACATGTTTTTCTTTAGATGCAGGACATAGCCCTTGATTTCATTAAGAAAATAATTACATGTTTTAGCAGATGCTAATAAATGGGCAGCCATCATGAAGTCCACAATTTCACAAAATGAGCCCTTCTCTTCTCCATTGTGCATTGATGACAAACCATTCAACAAATGGGCAGAACCAAAGAGTTCAGTTTGCAACAAATTTTCTTGAAGTACACAGTTCTTCAATTATTCTGTTTTTCTCTTTTGACGAGCCACGCTAAATGAGAATGAATTAACATGAATAAATGCAAAGTTTCTGATTCTAACAACACTATCCATCTAAATCTAAATATATGATGTGAAGTTAGTATCTTGTAAGAGCAAAAGATGGATACCAAGTAATCAGCGTATTGTGACAGCGTATGAACTCCTTGCACGTAATCAGCAGCAGCATCTTCACTAGTCTTGTTCTTGCCAAGATTAACTCCCAAAATTCCAGGTCCTGCTTTCCCTCCTTGCTTTACATCACTGGTTGAGGGAGACATGGAGCTCGAAGTTTCTTCCATCTTCCGCTTACCATGTTGTGCCCCAAGACGCTTAGCAACTACTACAATTCCTTCACTGTTGAACCCGCAGCGATTGATTACAGCACTGACAAGAAAGCACGAAAACACCAGTATAAGAAACCATTTAGTAGCATTTTAATTTTTCAGAAACTTGATTGACACGGAACAGTTTGAATACCAATAACAACACATGAATGCTTACCCATGCTCTTGTAATCTGAATATTCGAGGCTTGGGATTTCCCTCTTGAGGCTGAGGTGTCACAGAACCAACTTCCACAAAGCCAAATCCAATACCTAACAGACCTTCAACTGCCTCGGCATTTTTATCAAAACCAGCGGCGAGACCAATTGGATTTGTAAACTTCCTACCCCAAACCTCTAGTCCAAGGACAGGTGGATCAGATCTCTTTTCTCTTGGAACAAATCCATGAGCAGCAGCAGAAACAGCCAAACGATGAGCAAATTCTGCATCCAGCAGTGCAAAAAATGGATTCACAAGTTCTGTTGATTTGAATAACCAGCCACTGCAGGATCAGAAAGGGCATAGCTATTAGTAAAGAGGCTCTTAGTTAACAATGATGCCAAAACAAAGTCCGAATAAATAAGCAGGAGCTAATGGATTCCCAGAATCCCAACTAGTGGAAATTTCAAGCACACACAGGGGTGCTTCCATGCTATCTAAACCAAATTAGAAGTAGTATTGGAGAAATAGGTTCAAGAACTTAATATTATGTACCAAAACTTGGCTTCATCTGCGGTACTCACGTAAGCACCTCCAGCAATGGCCAACCCTATCATGGCCCCAGTCAAAAGCCTACCCTGCCAAATTGATAAGAAACAACAATAACTAATTAACGAAGTAATGACACAAAGACAGTAAAAGGGACAGGCAATCATTCTATGAGCTATTCAGTCCCTCCCAATGTGTCACGAGATCCTTCGCAAGTAACTAGTTCATCAACACATTTTTTTTAAGTTACGAGTTGGTATTTTTATCGAAGTCTCAAAGATTAGTACCCTCTATCCATTCTTCATCTACACAAACATTAGAAATCACAGGTTGATTTCGTATTTACAACATGTGGAGACAGAATGCAAATGGCTGCGCTAGAAAAGCTTACGAAAAAATATAACTTTCTTCAAAGATGCAATGAGTTAAGAACTTCAGAGGTGCAACGCGTTAAGAACTTGAGATGGCATGAGAACATGGAGCAAATCAACAACATATCATAGCATTAGCAGCAAGCACAACATGTAGAAAAGGACACTACAGGAAGTACGCATCGAACATGCACAAAGCCATTGCGACCCCTTTTCAACAAAAGCAGCGCACGGAGCTCAGCAAGAGCGGCGCGCGTGAAGTGTATGCGCAAATGCCGAGGAGGTGGCGGCGGCGGGAGCGGGCGCGTTACCTTGCGGGGAGGCGGGGGCACCTTCTTTGGCGCGGATGCCGCTTCGGCAGCCGCGCCCGATGAGGAGGCCGTGCTCGTGCTGGCCGGCCGCGCGGCGCCGCCGCGCCACGGGGCGCCGCGCAGGACCGCGTCGCGGAGGGAGCGCCGCCACGCGCGCGCCGCGGCGGAGGAAGACATGGCGGGAGGGAGGGAGGACGGAAGACCCGGCGCGGGAAAGGGAGGGAGTCGTCGACGGGGAGTGCGGGGAGGGAAGGCGGCGGCGAGGTGTGGGTCGGCGTGGGGAGCAAGCAGAAGAGGGGAGAGGGCTTAAACGAGGAACTGTGCTGGGACGCAATTGTGTTGGGCCAGGAAACGGGCCCAGGTCGCAGCAGCGGTTTGTGTTTTGTGATTTAGGAGCTACTACTTGGTAAGCAAGGCATGCATGTCTTCTTGATAAACATGTTGTACGTTCTGAAAAAGAGATAACCAAGGCATCAAGTCATACGCAAACCGGCAGGGTATATCTAGGGCGGTCCTGACGTATTTGGGGCAGGACGACACAACAGTATATATCTTTTTTTTTAGAAACCTTGAAAACGTAGAAAGTTCCTGTAATTTACTATAAAAGAATAGAATTATCCGATTAATTTAAGAAAATCAAATGAAAACTAGATACAAAAGGCACAAAAAGGTCTAACCAGTCAGTAGAGAGACGGACTACACAGACAAACACACCACTATCACATCCACACAATAACGAAAACTAAAAAGCACGAGACATCTGAGACACATCCTGCTAGAGATGAACTCGCGCTCACTCAGCCAACATTAGCTTTGCACCTCTCATAGGGAGAGCCAGATGGGGCAATGATCCCACCATGAAGAGAAGAGAAGGCATCACCGACCAAAAGAAGCACACGAGCCATGCCACCAGCACAACATGGGACAAGACGAACCCCGTCTATAACCCCCACCGAAAACATCCCCGCCACACCATGTCCACCATGCACAGAAAACCTCGACAAGAGCACGAAAGACGTCTCACTGGAAGTACAAACAAGCAGTGCCTTGTACGAACAACCAAAAACCATACTGCCACAGCGTAGACACCGCCGTTGCTACCAAGCGAAGAAACCAAACCCGCTTCAGGAGGAGCAACCTGGGCCACCCCAGCTTTGATGGAGGTGACAGCGCGCCTCTAGACCTTGCACCGTTCGTGGCACCCGACGCTCCGTCGCCCACCACAACTCAGGGCCGCCACCCTCCATCCGTTAGAACCATTGCACCCTTTGCAACCCATCATCACCACCTTCCCGGGCTACCACTCCGACTTCCACCGCCTAACACACAGACTGCGACGCTGCCCAGGGCGGTCATCCTGTAGCCCCTCGTTGCATAGGGCCACCGCTGGCAGCCCACGACCGTCGCATCGATACCTAGGCCGCCGTCTCGACATTCGCGCCTATCCAAAAAAGAGGGGCACGAACTGCCGCTAACGCACGGGGCCTCTAGCCACACCGTCAAGATGCGGGGAAAGCCCCTCCACCGCGTAGACCTGCAAAGGATAACATGCCGGGCAGGTTGATGGTCCCACCGCACCCATGTTCCAAGACCGACACCCCCTCAGCACCAACGCGTCACCGCTTGCTCGAGGTAGATCCCCACGCCCACATCGCCCGATCTAGTACCCTAACGAAGATATCTAAACCTGGGGCCGTCGCCCCAGCTTTTGCTGCCACCAGGTTGCCGCTGCCCCTGGATAGAGGCGGATCTGCACGCCCCGGGATGCTACGATAGATCCAACCAAATCTATACCGAGCTCATCGCTGCAGCCCCACCGCATGGATGATGACATGTGGAGCCTTGTGATTCTTTATTATTATTCTCCTTGATTCCTTGTCTCATTCTCTTCCTCTTTCTCCTCCATCCCCAAGCACTAGCTTTCGTCGCTGCCAACCAAAATAACGGGACAAGGCGCCCCCCGCCTAACTCCTCCACGTTGGAGCTCCGTCTTGACATCAATAAGATGATGCGCCACTAAGCTTTTGTGTTGCCCATCGCTTTGCCCAAATTGCGAGCTTCTTCACAGACTAGAGATTGAAGAAATCCAACGAATGGGTTCCACGTGGAAGTGAGTGAGGAAGGGAAAAATATGTCTTTATTTGATTTATTTGTCAAATAGTCACCACATCAGTTGTTTAGGTGGCTAAAAACACCTTGAATATGTGCCAAGTTTGCAAAACCGACCTTCAGAACTGGTTCGCGGGGTAATTTATTCGATTTTGTTACTTTAAGGGGTTAAAAGGCCGAAAAAATAGGTGTCTTAGGGTTAAATATACCTTTTTCTTTATTTAAGACTTGTTAAATTCTTGGCTTAGTCATCTATGTATACAACTTAGTGCATATAGTGTCTTCGAGCCAATACTTAAGAGGGTTAAGTATATCTTTTCCTTTATTTAAGACTTGTGGCCATCTTGGCCTAATCATGTGTGCATAAAACTTAGTGCATCCACGGTGTGACCGTTGTTAAATTTGCCACATCACTGATATTTGGCACCGGTGCTGAGTTTGTGTTTTCCTCCAATGAGACTGACTGCTCTTGCACCGAACGCACCAAACAGCCAGAGTCACCATGCTCCCGCCGCAACTCGACTGACCGTCTACATACCCATCGTGCTCCCCGGCGTCCATGTGCCGAAGCGCGCGCGCTCGCACCTGCTCTGCTGCTACCATCCACTCGCCATCGCCAGGCCGAGGTGCCTGTTAGAACTAATGGGCTTGGCCCATGTGCATGTTCTGAAATTTCTAATAAATCTCAAAGGCCCATGAACAAATGGCAAGAGGTGGTGCAAGAGTTTAGTCCCATACCGCTAGTGGAGGAGGTGGGAGACCGCTTTATATAATGGGTTCTCCCCACCACACTTAGTGATTGGTATGAGGAGAGAAAGGGAGCACCACACACGCGCGCGCTCGCCTCGCCTCGCCTGGCTTGGCCGGGCACGGGCACGGCCGAAAGGCGCGGGCGTGCGACATACGCGTGAATGGTCCGCCGAAATCCGGTCCGTGGCCTTGCAGGAGCGCGGCTTCCTTTTGCCGTTTTATTTTTTGGTTTCTTGGCAGGCAAGTTTGTTGTTTGCTTGATCGGTAAGTTTTACATGTTGGAAACCTAAACGGTTTAGATCGTGATCGCGACACGAGACCGCGTGGGCTCTCCTATATATATGACTTACCAGCCGCAGCCAAAGACAGATTAAAAATATTAGGGTTTTGCCTCCTCTCGGTACTTGCGCCGCCACAGTAATCTACTCCATCCCAGACGCCGGCGTGCACCGGCGAGAGGGAGAGCAGGTCTCCGGAACCTCTCGTCCTTGTGATCCTGCACCGGGAGAGGACGAATTAGGTTTTTGGGAAGCGCTACGCGCGACTGCTCACATCCGTCACCACGGGTCGTCTTCCATCCAAGCCAGCGATGCCGCATACCGTCGTCTCCGCCGCCGTCTGCTTCGACCCGTCTTCACCAACGTCGTCGTCAACAACATCGCTTCTGCAACAGCCACGGCTACTTCATCTACAAACGATCAGTACGTGCGCCGTGATCTGATCCTGTCTTTAAGTATGCTTGCTGTTGCATGTGCGATGCTGCTGTTCTGTTCACCTAGTATGCTAGAGCTATGCATGCTAATATTTGTTTTAGTCATGAATTGTTTACTGAAATTAATCACGAAATTGTCTAATTTTCCAACAATCCAAAAACCTAATTGTAGGCAATTTCCTGAGTTAACCATGACTAGATTCACTGATGCACTGAGGCCAGATAAATTTACCGGTGTGCACTTTAAGAGGTGGCAAGTGAAGACCACGCTCTAGCTTACTGCTCTGAAAGTTTTCCATGTTAGTACTGGCATGCTAGAGGAAATCTCTGATGAAGATCAGAGGAAGTTCCAGGAAGCCAATACTATATTTGTGGGATGCGTTCTGAGTGTTCTTGCTGACCGTCTGTGTGATGTGTACATGCACATACAAGATGGAAAGCAGCTATGGGATGCACTGAATGTTAAATTCGGTGCAACAGATGCAGGCAGTGAACTGTACATCATGGAGAGCTTCCATGACTATAAGATGGTGAACAACCGTTCTGTAGTTGAACAAGCTCGTGAGATACAGTGCATTGTAAAGGAACTCAAACTCCTAAAATATGTCTTACCCGACAAATTTGTGGCTGGGTGCATGATTGCAAAGCTGCCTCCTTCATGGAGGAGTTTCGCCACTACTCTGAAACATAAGAGACAGGAGATATCAGTTGAAAATCTGATAGCGTCTCTTGATGTTGAAGAAAAAGCTCGGGCTAAAGATACTAATGAGAAAGGAGGCGAGGGCCAGTCTAGCGCCAATATGGTGCAGAGATACCCACAGAACAAGAACAAAGGGAAGAACAAGCCTATTCTCAATAAGCCTGCAAAGACTACTACCTTCAAGAAGAAGATGATGAACAAAGCTGAGCTAGAGTGCTTTACATGTGGGAAGCCCGGCCACTTTTCTAAGGAATGCCTAGATCGTGCAGACCGCAGAGGGAAAATGGGTTCCAAGAACGTCAACGTGGTGACCGCTAGCAATACTGATGGGTATGGTAATTTACCTATTGTCCTTTCAGTATTTCAGTCTTCAAGTTGGTGGATTGATACGGGTGCTAACGTTCACGTGTGTGCTGACATCTCTATGTTCACTTCTTATCAGGTCGCACGGGATTCTTCCGTCCTAATGGGGAATGGGTCACATGCTTCTGTTCGTGGCATTGGCACGGTGGATCTGAAGTTTACTTCGGGAAAGATCGTGCAACTAAGGAACGTGCAGCATGTCCCCACTATGAACAAGAATCTTGTTAGTGGCTCCCTTCTATGCAGAGATGGGTTTAAGGTAGTCTTAGAGTCGAATAAAGTAGTTATGTCAAAGCATGGACAATTTATAGGCAAAGGCTATGAGTGCGGAGGCTTGTTCCGCTTTTCTCTTTCGGATTTTTGCAATAAGTCAGTAAACCAAATTTGTGCTGCTGTTAATGATGATGCAAGTGTTTGGCACTCTCGTTTATGTCACGTTAATTTTGGTTTAATGTCTCGGCTTTCCAGTATGAGTTTAATTCCGAATTTCACTATTGCCAAGGTTCTAAGTGCCATAGTTGTGTGAAATCAAAGCAACCTCGGAAGCCTCACACGGCAGCCGAGGAGAGAAACTTGGCACCTCTAGAACTCATACATTCTGATCTATGTGAGATGAATGGTGTGTTGACAAAAGGTGGAAAGAGATATTTCATGACGTTGATTGATGATGCGACTAGATTTTGCTATGTTTATTTGTTGCAAACTAAAGTGAGGCTTTAGACTACTTTAAAATTTATAAGGCTGAAGTTGAAAATCAATTAGAGAGAAAGATCAAGCGTCTTAGGTCGGATCGTGGTGGCGAGTATTTTCCCAAAATATTTGATGATTTCTATAAGGAACACGGTATTATTATGAGAGGACGTCTCCCTATTCGCCCCAATCAAACGGGGTTGCCGAGAGGAAAAATCGCACGTTGACTGACTTGGTGAATGCCATGTTAGACACTGCTGGTTTATCTAAGGCATGGTGGGGGGAGGCTTTGTTGACTTCATGTCATGTCCTGAATAGAGTTCCAAACAAGAATAAAGAGAAAACCCCTTATGAGGAGTGGGTTGGGAGAAAACCATCACTTTCTTATTTGCGCACTTGGGGATGTTTGGCGAAAGTCAATGTTCCAATCTCTAAGAAACGCAAACTCGGACCAAAGACAGTGGATTGTGTCTTTCTAGGTTATGCTCATCGGAGCATTGCCTATAGATTTTTAGTGGTCAAGTCTGAGGTACCTGATATGCATGTTGATACTATAATGGAATCTCGTGATGCAACATTTTTTGAGAATATGTTTCCTATGAAAGATATGCTTAGCACTGCTAAAATTTCTTCTGAGATAATTCCTGAATCTAGTACATCTGATGAGTATTTTGAACAACCACATGAGGAAGTCCTTGAGGAGGATGGCAATGAAACTCCTACGAGGAGTAAGAGACAGAGGATTGCAAAATCCTTTGGTAATGATTTCATTGTATACCTTGTGGACGACACTCCCACGTCTATAGCAGAGGCATATGCATCTCCAGATGCAGATGACTGGAAAGAAGCTGTCCATAATGAGATGGATTCGATTCTTTCCAATGGAACTTGGGAAACTAACTGAACGACCCTATGGTTGTAAATCTGTGGGCTGTAAGTGGGTGTTCAAAAAGAAGCTTAGGCCTGATGGTACTATTGATAAGTACAAGGCACGGCTTGTGGCCAAGGGCTACACTCAGAGAGAAGACGAAGATTACTTTGACATCTATTCACCCATCGCTAGACTGACCACCATTCGAGTACTACTTTCCCTGGCTGTCTCTTATGGTCTTATCGTTCATCAAATGGACGTAAAGACAGCCTTCCTAAATGGAGAGTTGGAAGAGGAAATCTATATGGATCAGCCTGATGGGTTTGTGGTGAAGGGTGAAGAGAGTAAGGTGTGCAAGTTGTTAAAATCTTTGTATGGGCTGAAACAGGAACCTAAGCAATGGCATGAGAAGTTTGACAGAACTATAACTTCTACAGGCTTTGTCATTAATGAGGCTGATAAGTGTTTTTACTATCGCCATGGTGGGGGCGAAGGTGTTATATTATGTTTGTATGTGGATGACATACTGATCTTTGGTACAACATTGATGTGATCAATGAAGTCAAGTCTTTTCTATAAAAAAGTTTTGATATGAAAGATCTGGGAGAAGCTGATGTGATTCTAAACATCAAGCTTATTAAGGATGAGAATGGGATTACTTTAACGCAATCTCACTATGTTGAGAAGGTCTTGAGCCGGTTTGGCTTTATAGACAGCAAACCTTCTCCAACACCTTACGATCCCAGTGTGACACTCCGAAAGAACAAGAAAGAAACGAGGATCAATTAAGATACTCTCAAATTATCGGTTCACTCATGTACTTAACTAGCGCAACAAGGCCAGACATCTCTTTTGCTGCAAGCAAGCTAAGCAGGTTCATGTCAAACCCGGGTGATGATCATTGGCATGCACTTGAAAGGGTCTTGCACTATCTGAGAGGTACAATGAGTCATGGAATTCACTATTCAGGGCACCCTGCTGTGCTTGAAGGATATAGTGATTCGAACTGGATTTCTGATGTTGACGTGCTCTATGCCACAAGTGGGTATGTTTTTACTCATGGAGGTGGCGCAGTGTCATGGAGGTCGTGTAAACAGACCATATTGACGAGGTCAACCATGGAAGCAGAACTTACTGCTTTAGACACAGCCACTGTTGAGGCAGAATGGCTGTGTGAGCTCTTGTTGGACTTGCCTGTGGTTGAAAAACCTGTGCCGGCTATTCTTATGAATTGTGACAACCAAACGGTCATTACTAAAGTGAACAGTTCTAAGGATAATGTGAAGTCCTCAAGACACGTGAAGAGACGTTTGAAGTCTGTCAGGAAATTGAGAAACTCCGGAGTAATAACTGTTACGTATATTCAAACAGACAAAAACCTGGCAGATCCCTTTACAAAGGGACTATCACGGAATGTGATAGATAATGCATCGAGGGAGATGGGTATGAGACCCATATGTGTTACACCATAGTAGTAACCCAACCTTTGTGATTGGAGATCCCATGAATTAGGAGCTGGGAAATGGTTAACTGAGGAGAGTAACTTATAACCCTCTCTAGGTGAAGATGCAAAACTCTCAGAGCTTTAAGGCTCAGAGCTGTATGGCAGGTTGGCAGATGCCTTAATGTGTTTCTATTGGCTATGTCTAGTAAAGATGCTGTCCTACAGAGCATTCTTGAAAGAACACACCTATATGAGCCCGACTGTTAAACATCGCAGTCTATGAGACATGGGTGATCTCTAGTAAGCTCACGAAGAGACCAGGGAGTACGACGTATATGCTCCACCCGCGGGGTAGGCTACTGGCAGCCAAGTACTAGTTGTGACTTTAAGTGAAACCTGTTTGCACAAAACTTGCAATTCAAAGCATAGTCCATTGTTCAAGTTGTGAATGGATGTAGCTCAAAGCTCTAGGCAGAAGTTCAACTTAACAGTCTCTGCTGAAACACTAGTATATTAAACAAGTAACAAGAACAAGCAAATCTCTAGATGGGCGTTTGAGATCTGGTGGGGGATTGTTAGAACTAATGGGCTTGGTCCATGTGCATATTCTGAAATTCCTAATAAATCTTAAAGGCCCATGAACAAATGGCAAGAGGTGGTGCAAGAGTTTAGTCCCATACCGCTAGTGGAGGAGGTGGGAGACCGCTTTATATAGTGGGTTCTCCCCACCACACTTAGTGATTGGTATGAGGAGAGAAAGGGAGCACCACACACGCGCGCGCTCGCCTGGCCTGGCCGGGCTCGGTGTAACGCCCCGAATTTCCAAAACCCGAAAATTAGGGCTTTCAAAAACTTTTTGTTAAATAACGCTAACCGACGCGCATCGAAATAAAAACTCAATGTCAAACCGTTCTGACCTTGAAGTTAATCAGGTCAAAACCATCCGCCCTCGCGTCCCCGCCACGACAGCCTGAAGCAGCCGTCGCAGCCAATTTGCTCTGTCGCGTCAGCCCACGGTAGCCAATGCCGCTACCCCGCTCTTGCCACGGCAACTACCGTTGCTCGTTTCCTCTGCCGCGGCAAGGCCGCTGCCACCGCCGTTGTTACCCTTTTCCTGTCGTAGCAAGCCGCTCCTGTCGCGACAAGCTCCTGCCGCGCCACCGATCTCCCGCCACGGCACCTCTCAGCAACTACCGTCGCGGTCATGCCTCTGCCACGACAACTCCTCCCCTACCGCGGCAAGTCTTTCCCCTACCGCGGCAACCCTGCGGCAACATTTTCTCTGCCGTAACTTTGCCCATATACATGAGCGTATCAGTGTTTTCCTCAAACCCTAACCCACCACGACCTTATGTGCCCATTCTATCTACGTCGCAACCCTGTAGATTCTAGACTTCCAAGTGTATGTATACATATACACTCCGAGCTCTATTTCGGAATAAGAGTGAAATCCATAACCCTAGCCCTTTATTTCCCCTTGGCCCCTATCTCCGTCTGGATCATGAGCTCAAAGCACCGAAAACCCGCACACACGCACTCCGACCAGATAAAGCCCTAATTCGTTAAATACCATAAGACGACACGCACCGTAATCATCGGAGCACCTGCGGTACCTCACCTCCAAGCAATCCTAAGTCGAGATAGATGACCTACCGAGAGTTCCATATACTCTCCACCCCTTGCCACACCACCAGAACCCTAATTCCAGCCCTCGAGTTTCCGTCGCATTTAAACCAATTTCTTTAGAAACCCTAATCGGAAATCTACCATTCCTCGGCTCCTCAGAAAATACTAGAATAACTCATGGAACAACTCAGCAATATAATTAACTCCAATATAACATAAAATGATAATATTTAGTTTAAAAATCTGAGATGAACATTATCGAACGTTTTTCATTAAAAATTACCGCGGCACATGAAATCTTGAATAATTCCCAACCGATCGCTGTCTAAAAACCTGGGTGGAACAATTCACCGTCCTCATATCTACTCCAACAGCTCTTTAGGTCAATTCCACGTTTGTTCTCATCCACCTAAAGCTTGCCTTATGGAACACGAGGAAATCGAATCTCCGTGCACGCCCTGCTCTGTCGGTGCCAAATTTCCTCTGTTACCTGGGCTTGATTCCCTCAGAATCTGTGGTAAGTAATGACCTCTCGGCCACGTCCTCTTTTCTTGAAAAGCCAAGCCCTCGCGTGCACGATTTAGCATTCTCCAGTAGTGCCAACCCGCTGTACTGTTGAGCAGCAAAGATGTCATCTCGTAGCCCTGCAACCACAGCATCCCCTTACCTGTGTTTTCTCCTCATTGCTCTCCTTTGTTCTTTCCCCGTTGACACTGCCCTTTTTCCACACGCCACCTCACTCCTTACCAAAGGCAGCTAGCACCTACCAGTCTACCACTGCAGCAAACAGCAGCTGACCACTCTTTTCTCTCTTCAAGCGCCATGTCAACTCGAGCTGTCCCGTGCATGCCTCCTGTTGCCAGCACACCTGGCTTTGCTCCTTATCCCTGCAGCTAAGCACAGCGCCAGCTGCAGTCAGATCACCGTCTTCTCCACGCCACCAGCTCGTCAACCATCTTTCCCTTGCCCTATAGCCACAGCAGCTGGCCATTTCAATCTCGTCGCCGACCTTGTAGCGGAGCAGCGCCACCAGTCCCCGGTGAAGTCCCATCCCGAGTCCAGTGAACCTAAACAGCGACCATCGCCCTGCAAGCTCGCTGCCCTGTCTATTAAAAAGCTGGCGAAGCTCTTCTTCTTCCCAAGCAGCTACCCGAGCTCCGTTCGTCCTCCACCGACCACTTGCAAGTCGCCGCCGGTCCTACCAATTTTCTTCCACCCAGGCATTCCGCAACCCAAGTCACCCCCGTTCCACCCGGGCCGAGCACTTCGCGCCGCTCTGAAGCTCCAGGCGCCGCCGTCCCAGTCTGCCGCGCCGTCCCAGTCCGCCGCGCCGCCCAGATCTGCTTCCTCCGGCGCCGACTTCCACACCACCACCGCTGCTCCTTAGCTCGCCGCCGTGCTACCCCTTGCCGAGCAGCCCTCGGGTTGCTCCGCCGCCACCAGCAACCGCCCGCGCGCTCTACTTCACCGGCCCAGCTAGCCCCTCAACCACCGCCGCCACCCAAACCCCTCTTCTCCATCCCAGCTCGAGACCTCAAGCGGAGCTCCTCTGTTTTTGATTGCTGCTCGGGCACCTGACCTCACCGCGCCGAAACCGAAGCCCCACCAACCGCCCTGACCGTCGAGCTGACCGCGGTCGGAGAACCGGACAAGACCAACCGCCCTCCCAATCCAGCTGCCGTGGCAAGCTCCAGGCCCCCGTGGAGCATCGCCTCTGCCACGCCCTGGTCCGGTTGCCGCGGCAAGGACCCGAAGCCTCCTCCCGCAGCTGCCGAAGCCTCCCCTGCCGAACCCCATTCAGCTGCCGCGGCAAGGATTGAACTCAGCTGCCGACCAGCTCGCTCCTCTTGCATCTTGGTCTAAACAGGACAGCCGCCACAGGCTTCAGGTAGGGGATGGGTGCCTTGAATGAGCTGAGTTTGGTTGGTCCGAGTGACCCGTTCGGTCCAGGACTTTAGCTCTTGACCCGTGCTGCTGCTGGAGTCCGTGTTCCCAAGGAGGAAGGCGTAAAGCCAGCTGCTAGAAGCACTTAGTGCACTGCTCAACCAGATATGCTAGTATCTACTCGGTTAGGATTTTAATTAGCCAGCCCAAGCCTCTCCAAACCACCTTAAGTACTCGAAAATTTGTTCTAAAATTCCACGCGTGAACCCAAGTTTCGGCTCCAAATTAGTTAGATATTTAAAGTCAATTAGAATGGGGTTAGTAGAGATTAGGAGATAGGCTAATCTTTAGTGACTCTGGAAACAGCATATACACAATATGGTTCCCTTAGATTAGTGCCAAAGCATTCCCCAAACACTTTGAGTGATTAGTACCAGGAATATCCATCTACGAGCACACATGCACTATGGCCAAGCTTCTCATCCAAAAACATTTTCAAAGTTGAACTACCTCGTATTTAAACAAGTGGCAGTTTACACTAGAGTTATTAGGTAAACACAGGTGATGTATGTGTCCGTCCTGGAACAGCACCAAGGTAGGTTTTTCTCTTCACCCGAACGCCCCAAGCATCCATAGCACACAAAGGACCAGTAGGGGTAAGAGATTTGGAAGTCGAAACCCTAAAAGCATGAGTTTCCCAAAGGTTAGAACATCATCATTTTATATAACAACTCCGCGTATACCCATCGTCAGAAATGTTCTTTGTCTCCGTAGGCCTAAACCACGAAACCTGGAGTCAAACCATTTAGCTTAACCCCAGGTATATGCACCTCCACCCCTAATCGCCGTCCGGCAAGTTCTATGTGAAACCCAAATTAGACCCCCTTCCGATCGTTCCGAAAACCATATTAGTTCGTCGAGTGTTTTTGTTTCGCATGTTGTTTAGTTTTATTGAAGTGTTGGATCGTTTCTTATTCGTTGCTTTTACCCGACGCATAGTTAACGGAGCGACATACGTACGCCAGGAGGACCCGGCATCACCCCGCGTTCAGATCAAGAGCTGGAACTGCCAGGCAAGCATTCCCACCTTGATCATGTTGAATCCCATATGTGTGAAATCATAATTATATTGTTTGCGAACTCTGCATGCTATATGGTTATCAACGATATTTTATGTAGGAATAGTTATCCCCATTAGTTGCACGATATTTAGGTCTGATTATCCGACCCTTGTAAACCTAGGTATAATAGTCGGTCATTCCGCGACCGACAAAAGTATTAAGGTTATAGGCTTTAGCCGCGCTTAGACCTGCTGTAGTCAAAAACAAGTTTTTCCGAAACTTATAACACCCCATTCGGGATATGGGAATAAAACCCTCGGATAACGTGTGTTATTCGGGGTGGTGTTTAAAAGGATGTTTGCCAAAACCTTGAATGAAAATTGGAGATGATTTGGATTCGGGCGAGAATGCTAAGGGCGGCCTGGGGCTGTAGAGGTTTTGGTAATGGCACGTTCGTCCGGGACGATCGTGGGTTGAAGAATGGAGTCTCGCTCGAATCAGTTAAGGACCGAGCCTAAGTGCCGCTAAAAACGGTTCCTCACCGTACGTCCACATGTCCTTTATGGGAAGGACTTGGCTTAGTACCCCGGCAAGTATTAGGGTTTGGACCCGTGGGAAGTTAGGAGTTAGTGCTAGGTGTTTTAAAGTCCTAGAGATCCACCTACGCCGGGCGGGAGGTGTTGATGCGTCACAAAGGTGGAGAGTCCCATTTTTGGTCCGGGACGCAAAAGTGGGTCACCACCTAGCGGGTCCAACTCTGGTATGAAAGCGGGCGAAGGTCTCGTTGTAACAACCCTGTTAATATACGTCGCGAAGTATTCCCAGGGTGACTTACATCTTGTGGGTAAAGCCGTACAACCTCTGCAGAGTGTTAAAAACTATTCGAATAGCCGCGTCCTCGGTCATGGACATGAACTGGCAAGGCCACACACTGGTTAGACTAAGTTTTGGTTGTGAAAGTCGGGAAAAGGGATTAAGGACATGGGCATGATGTGTCCACAGAGGGCAATTTACGCTACGCGGTTGGTAGCAAGGAATTGCCGGAGGAGAAGGCTAGCCGTGCTATCTGGGATACCACGGGCTGAGCCAGGGGCACTCGCTGAACTATCCGGGATAGTGTCAGTGGAGCGTTGAGTCGAGAAGCTAGTACTACTGCCCGGGGTAGTAGGGACTGAGCTGTCTCGATGGTTGAGATGATGAGGTAGCTGGGTCTACCTCGGGAGAAGATTTGTTGTTGTCGTTCTGATTTACCAGAATTTACAAACTGCTTTGGAATCTACTATTCTCGTATTTAAACTGAGAACTTACATTTCCGCACAATCAGCAACTTAGGTTAGAGCTATTCCTTGATTAAGCCCTGCATGAAATATTGCCGTATTATCTCCCTTGTGGGAATAGCTTACGAGTACATTCAATGTACTCACCTGGCTTGTTGATTTGGCCAGATAAAGAAGAAGTCAGATCCGAAGAAGAAATCACGATCGCGAACACTAGGGCGTAATCCCAGTCAGTCGCCTGTCGGGTATGGCATTCTGATGGGTCGCAACTCCGCTGGATTTCCGCTGCAAGTTTATAGCCGTTGGGCTTAAGGTATCAAATTATCGACCTTATCGGTCTACTTAATTGTTTCCGCATGTATGACAATGATATACAGGCTAACTCGTGTGTATCGGCTACTGACCCAGGGACCGGTACAGTAATCACGAGGGAGTTCCCGGACTTAAAACCGGGGGCGCCACACTCGGGCACGGGCACGGGCCGGGCCGGGCCGAAGGGCGCGGGCGTGCGACATACGGGTGAATGGTCCGCCGAAATCCGGTCCGTGGCTTTGCAGGAGCGCAGCTTCCTTTTGCCGTTTTATTTTTGGTTTCTTGGCAGGCAAGTTTGTTGTTTGCTTGATCGGTAAGTTTTACATGTCGGAAACCTAAACGGTTTAGATCGTGATCGCGACACGAGACCGCGTGGGCTCTCCTATATATATGACTTACCAGCCGCAGCCAAGACAGATTAAAAATATTAGGATTTTGCCTCCTCTCGGTACTTGCGCCGCCACAGTAATCTACTCCGTCCCAGACGCCGGCGTGCACCGGCAAGAGGGAGAGCAGGTCTCCGGAATCTCTCGTCTTTGTGATCCTGCACCGGGAGAGGATGAATTAGGTTTTTGGGAAGCGCTACGCGCGACTGCTCACATCCGTCACCATGGGTCGTCTTTCATCCAAGTCAGGTGGTGCCGCATACCGTCGTCTCCGCCGTCGTCTGCTTCGACCCGTCTTCACCAACGTCGTCGTCAACAACATCGCTTCTGCAACAGCCACGGCTACTTCATCTACAAACGATCAGTACGTGCGCCGTGATCTGATCCTGTTTTTAAGTATGTTTGCTGTTGCATGTGCGATGCTGCTGTTCTGTTCACCTAGTATGCTAGAGCTATGCATGCTAATATTTGTTTTAGTCATGAATTGTTACTGAAATTAATCACGAAATTGTCTAATTTTCCAACAGTGCCTACCCCACGGCCAGCGCGCTTGCTGCCCGCACGACGCTCCTGCCGATCCTGGCGCAGCGGCGCCAATTCGCGCGCGGCCATGCGCCCGGCAATCCCTGCCCCGGTTCGAGATTAACCAGCAGTTAACCACGGCCACTCAGGTTCAAACTTGGAAACGGCAGAACCGAACCGCGCGTCCCGCCCTCGTGCAAACCCCACGGCCGCGGCCGCGGCCACACCACAATGCCACTGCGCCTGCGCGCGCCACACCTCGTGCCGCCGTCGCGACGACGACCTCCTCCTCCTCACCCCACCTCCTCCACAAATCCTCTCCTCTTCCACACCGCTGCCATCGCCACCCACCAGCAAGAAGAAGACCCCACCACGACGTCCCGTTCCTACTTGGCCCTCCTGCTCCAGCGCAGCGCCGCCGCCTCCCTCCACGCGGTGCTCCTCAAGCCGGGCCTCCTCGCCTCCGGCCAGTTCCTGAGCAACCACCTCCTCATCGCCTTCTTCAGATCGCCCCGCCTCCACCGCCACGGCCTCCGCCTGCTCGACGAAATGCCCCACCGCAACGCCGTTTCGTGGGCGGCCGCCGTCACGGGGCTCGCGCAGGGGGGCCGCCACCGCGAGGCGCTCGCACAATTCGCGCGGGTGCCCGCCCAACGAGTTCGCGCTCGTGAGCGCGCTCAACGCGAGCTCGTTCGTCGGTGTCGTTGGCGCGCGCGCATCGTCGTCCGGCTCGGGTTCGAGTCCAACGTCTTCCTGATGAACGCATTCCTCGCGGCGATGGTCCGTCACGGGCAGCTCGGCGACGCGGTGCAGTTGTTCGACAATTCCCGTCGCCGGGACATCGTCTCGTGGAACACGTTGTTCGCGGGGTTCGCGCACCATTCGTGCGCGCAGGTGTGGAGTCTCTGGCGAAGGATGGTCAGGGAAGGTGTTGGAGCAGACGGGTTCTCGTTCAGCACTGTGTTGTGCGGGTTGGCGGCAGGCGCGAACTTGGCGAGCGGATTGCAAGCTCACTTGCAGCTTGCCAAGAGCGGTGACTGTGTGCGTGGGGAACTCCTTGGTGGAGATGTACATGAAGAACAAGGCCCTGGAATCTGGCAGCTGAGCTTTTGCTGAGATGCCTCGGAGAGATGTCGTGTCGTGGACAGAGATGGCTGCCTGTTGCTTACATTGTTGTGAGCCTGCTAAGGCCCTTGGAATTCTCAGTCACATGATGCTGGGCGGTATTATGCCCAACAACTGTACATTTGCAACGGCAACCAATGCTTGTGCAATCCTCACCGGTCTGAGCGAAGGAAGGAAGGTTCATGGATGTGTCATCAAACCAGGAGAGGACTCTAATGTGGGCGTCAACAATGCGCTCATCGACATGTATGCAAAGTGTGGCACGGTGGGCAGTGCATACGAGGTATTCCAATCAATGAGCGACCGGTTATATCCCGGACGACGATGATCATGTTGGATCTCAGGCCCAATCGAACAAACGTGAACTGGAGGATTTCTTTCACGCACGCGAGCACACTGGGAGGAACACAGATGAACACAGGAGCGTTTGCGCCGCGTAACTTCCTTTTCGGCTTTTCTCTCTTTCCTCTTATTTATCCTCGGGAGCTAAGCTCACACCGTTACATGCATAACTAACCCGCACCTAACGCAGCTCGATCCGATCGTGCCATCCCACGATCCGAGTCTGGAGGGCGACCAAAACAACGAACAAGAAAAGATGCCTCGACGTGAACTCGCACGTTTCAGGCTACATGCAAACACATGCACATGCATGACAGACTAACTACTCAACGCTAATGCATGGAACTACTGACCTATGCAACACGTGAACTAGACCTTATAACAAGATTAGCACTAACAGATCATGGGGTTTGCACAGAATGGGCAAGCTCAGGAGGCTGTGAAGGTGTTCGACGACATGCTTTTGGAGGGCATTGCACCGAACCATGTCACATTCATCTGTGTTCTCTACGCTTGCAGCCAAGGTGGGTTTGTAGATGAAGGCTGGATATACTTCAGCGCCATGGCGGACAAATTCGGCGTCGAGCCTGGCGAGAATCACTACACCTACATGGTCGATCTCCTTGGGAAAGCAGGTCATATCGAAGAGGCCGAAGAGCTGATATCACGGATGCCGTTCCGCCCCGGAGTCCTGGTCTGGCAGGCGTTGCTCAGTGCTTGTCAGCTCCACGGCAATGAGGCTACAGGCAGGCGAGCTGCAGAGTATGCACTCGCGCTCGGAAAGGAAGATCCATCGACGTACTTGTTGCTGTCCAGCATGCTTGCAGGTAGGCACAACTGGGACGGTGCAGGAACGGTGAGAGGGCTCATGGGGGACAGAGAAGTCATGAAGGTGCCTGGGTCTACCTGGTTGCAGCCCATGCCTGAGAGTAACCAGGCTTGTACAGCGTGAACCATAATGGAAAATTGCACATTCCCCCTATGGAAGTACTTGGCTCGTTTTTGGCCTGGCAGGCATCAACCTACAAAGGGAAGCAGATACATCAATTATCGAGTGAATGACATTTTGGCTTGGATGGAAGTGGTTGACATTTTGGCTGGATGGAAGTGGTTGACACTTTGGCTGGGTGGAAGTGTATGACAATTTGCCTGGATGGACTACTACATGATCCAACAGGTAAAAAGAAAATTATTATTGACCTGCAATACAACATGGAAGTTCATCATTGAAACCACAGTTTGGTAAATTGTAATATTTGTCTAATTTGACAAACAACTATCCATTGTGTACAGGACAAACAATTATTAATTGAACTTGCTTAATAATTGAACAAGTGTACATCCTCATGATAGCCCTTCATATATGCTCTTTTTTTTTCCATCGACAATGAAAATCATACATTGTTCTGATCGTGTAGATAATTACAGACTAGAGCTCATGGAGGGAAAAAACTCTGCGATATGCAAGATGTGCAGCGCAAGCCAATGCCATTTGGCATTCTGTGAACCATATGAGATTCAGTTCTGCAAACTGCAGGCGATGATATTAAGTGACAGTTGAGGTCGCCAAGAGAGGTTCAATGTATTCCTTGAACTTGTTTTTGTTTATTGCACCTTCTCTTCGGCTCCCTGGCACCTCCTGGCCATTCTTGAAGAGAATCAAAGCCGGGAGACCATAAACCTTGTACTTCTCAATAATTTGAGGATTTGCATCATGATCGATCTTTACGATCTTTAATCTCCCCTCGTATTCCTGTTTCATAAAAAAATCAACTATCAGAGCTGGTGATTCGAATTGAAAATCTTTAAGACTTCAGTACCTACTGAACCATACAGAGCATTTCCCATGGACTGCTATTTACCCTTAATTTGCCCTTGTTTGAAAAAAAAGAGGAATAATTTATGTGCAATATGTAGTTGATTCTTCATATAGGACATGGATATCTCTACAGATTGGTCAATTAATCAGAGAGTTTTCCATGATAGCTAAAAATACCAATGTTGGAAGTTGCAAATAACTAAGGGCTTGTTTGATTCATTGCTAACTCTGCCACATCTAAGCTTAGGAAAAGTGTGACTTGCCACAAAAGTGTGACTAACAAAATCCAAGTCACAAGTGTGGTAAAAGTTGGCAAAAAGTTAAGTCTATGACATGTGGATCATATGTATATAAAATATGGCAAACCATAACTGTGGTGCAAATCAAACAGATATATAAGAAACTATGGCACTCTTAAAGTTAGGCGTGACAAATTGTGGCTGAGAACCAAACAAGCCCTAAGTATTTCCATTGACCATTGATCTTCCATATTAATTCAGTTAGGCATCACAGGCTCGCAGCATGAATAAAAACCTCAAGGGTATGATTAATTATACGTAATTGAAACATATCATTGTTGAAATCTTCACAACCTGACCTATCCTATACTCCCTTTGTGATTCCTAGTTATAATGTTTAGGATTTTGCCATAGTTTTTGCAAGCATTTTGGCCATTTGTTTCAGCACAACAACATTCTTCTACTTGTTCTAGACTCATAAAGCTTAGCTGTTGTAAGGTGTTGAACTCAAAGCACAAACCCAAGGCTTGCTGTTAACTGTTCAATTTCCCTTTCTTTTACTAACACGGAGTTCATGCATTAACTGGTCATAGATCTTGCCAAGGACTTACGGTTATCATTGACATTGTCCGTGCTGCTTGACTCCATGACAGTTGCTATTTCTTACGCTAGGTATTATCTAACGAAGCAAGACTAGACTTTTGAGCTGGTTTAGTATTATGCAATTCTCAGCAATGCGAACATGACAAAGCACCAGGACAAGAGCAAAACCCATCGGACATTTTCTATCAGGAAGCAGCCATACCTCTGAGGCCCAATCGACGACGGGCGCGACGAGGCGGCACGGCCCGCACCAGTCGGCGACGAAGTCGACGAGCACGGGCAGCTCCGACTGCAGCACCTCCGCCTCGAACTCGCTCTGCCCGATGAGCCTCACCGCCGCGCGGCACCGGAAGCGCGCGCGCGAGAGCGCGAGCCGGCCTGCTAGCGCGAGCGGTCCCACGCGGCAGAGGGCCGAGGTCGCGGGTTGAGGGGGCGAGAGGCGGAGGAGCGTGGCGATGGGGAGGCGAGGGCCCCGGGCCGAGGAGGAGAAGGGCGAGAGGAGAGGAGAGGGCGCGAGCGTGGACGCGGTGGTGCTTGGTGCGGAAGCCATGGGGGCAGCACGATGGCGATGAGAGGGAGGGGGTAGGAGGAGGAATCTTGTGGCAGGTGCCACTTGGCCACCGGTTTAACGGACTCTCCCCGGCGAGATTTGTTGGCGAGGGAGCGGATTTGTGAGGCGCGGAATTCAGCCCACAGCATGCCTCCGGATTCGGCCTTGTCTATCCACATTTTCTGTGGCCCATGTACAACATGGTGGTGAGGCGAAAGCACTCGTTGGGCAAAACTGGTGGTACCTCCGATGTGCCGCTCGCGCTACTCTTTGTGCTCCGTCGTGCCATCCCGCACAGGGCTTCTCCCCCGCAGCTTCACCATTCTTCTTTCTTCTTCGTCTCGCCGATGATTATGGCCTCACAACCTTAGTGACCTGGTCCACCACCTGTTATCTCGCTGTCCTGTGCTCCTCCTCCATTGACCCGCCTCTCATTCACTACGTACCCACGTCGGATGACGACCTCACAGCCTCATCACGCTGCCGTCTCTCCCTACTCTCCCACCCCTTCCTAGCTCTATTGCATTAATGAGCCAAAACAGGTTCACAGGCAGCTAAGTTCTCTTTCCCTTATTTGTCACTCTTGCTCCGTCCAAATTAATATCCTCTAGCGCCAATAGCGATGCGCAGTGGCGGAGGGAGGGGAGGACTGGCAGGGGCAAGGCTCCCCCCATGATCCCATAAGTGCATATATATGATCATTATGACCCTTTTATTTCATATTTTTTAAAAGAATTACCATAATTTGATCTCTCTTATCAATTTTGGTGCATTATGTAGTTCATTTGGTCCCCCTTGTCTCTTATTCCTGGCTCCGCCACTGGCGATGCAACAACTCCTGCTGATGCAACAACCGCTCTCTACAACGAAGGGAGGAAGGTCATAAACTTGTCATCGAGTAGCGACACCAGCTCTATTGGCCATCACAAGAACGAGAGTGAGAGAGCAAAAGAGATAGAGAAATGAGTGAGCGAGAGGGCGACTTCACGGCGTGGGCAAGATAAATAACACATGAAGACTTGAAGACGAAGACAAAGTTAACCATGTGCTGTAACTCATGAGATACATGAAAGAATGGTACAAATCACGTGTACTATCTATTATCTATTACTATCTATTATATTTGATTGGTGGTAATAGTACGTCTTTTTTCTTTTCGATTTTACCCTTCCGCCAACTCCACCAAGTAGAAAAAAACTTCCTCATCTCCACGTTCTTATCCAACCATAAACAACAACTCTACAACCTATTTCTCTAACCTGCCATGCATCAACAAAATAAATACAACTCCAACAACCTGGTCAGTTTCAGATCCAACAATAAATCAAACGCACTTCCATATAAATCATTCATCTAGGTCGAGGGAAGGAAAGCACAGATTGAAGGATTATAGATCCATCGTTCCCATCACAAAATGGGAGTTGGTGAAGCGGTATCACACTTTCACTTCTTGTTTTAACCCTTTCCTCCATTAACTACATTCCTAAAAAGTCTATAACAAAAACCAACAGACTAACTACCTTAGATATAATGATCTAAAAAATCTCTAACAAAATCAACAACTAACTACCTTAGATACAATAAAGACCTAGAAAATCTGCAACAAAAACTAACAAACTACTACCTTAGATATAAATAAAGACATAAAAACTCTCTAACAAAAACCAACAAACTAAGTACCTTAAATATAATAAAGACTCTTCTCAATTAAGCCCGAGGTTGGCCGTCTTCATACCGTGCGCTCCATCACCATCTGATCCCTGCTACTTCCCTTCATCCTGCACCGTCTCTATCGGTCACCGCCCCCCGGCGGCCGCCTCCCCTCTTAGGCAGGCTGCCCTAGCCACTAGCCAAGGAAAAGGAGAAGAGCAGGGAAGGGAAGGAGGGGGTGAGGAGGAGGAAAAGAGGAAGAAGAAGGAATGAAGGAAGAGCTGGTGCCGCCCCTTGCTATACCGTCACCGTCGTCCGCCAACACCGGTCGCTGTTGCCTCGGTCGAGCCACCTCACCTCCTAGCTAGGTTGCCCTAATCGCTGGCCAAGGGGAGGAGAAAAGCTCGGTTGGAGGAAGGAGAAGAGAAGGGAAGGGAGTGAGGGGAAGGAGGAGGAGGAGAAGAGGAAGGAGAAGGAAGATGGAAGAAGAAGAGGGAATTTGGGAAATTTTGGTTAAATTTGATGAATTTGTGTCAAATTTGAGGTTCATGCTATAATTTAGTCTCCAGTTAGTACCCATATGAGAATTTGATAGATGGAATTGGAAGAAATCGTGTCTGGTATTTGATCTAGGGTTTTAGATTCAAAACAGTGAGCTTATACTAATCAACTGCGACCAAACTGAACCGAATTTCAAATTGACACAATTGAGGGAGTTGTAGGATTCATCATAACCTTTGCAATGGCACTGAGTTTGCATAAATCAGAGTCGTGGTTCAAAAGTTACGACCAAAATTTTGTTACTATTATGTTATTTTTCTAGGGATGAGATTTGTCGAGATTAATTAAATGATCTTAATGGTATAACTAAAATATAGGCTCAACATAAAAGTTATTGAAAATTTTCTGT
Organism: Stipa capillata; assembly: GCA_019208055.1. Classification (NCBI taxonomy): domain Eukaryota; kingdom Viridiplantae; phylum Streptophyta; class Magnoliopsida; order Poales; family Poaceae; genus Stipa; species Stipa capillata. The sequence continues at coordinate 34,317 of JAGXJF010000409.1, forward strand.
AGATATCCACATAGTATTCATTTACTTGATTTAGATATATAAAATTAAAGATATAAGAATAATAGCAAGAGATCAGAAAAGATAAGTGATCTAGATTTTGTCAAGAAGCTCGATTTAGGATTTTGTTGAGAGGCGTACGTATAGCTATAGCTCTAACAGTGGCAGTGCACGTTGGTGACATCGCGGAAACGAGCGGCGGTGGCTTAGAGGGAGGGTGAGAGAAGAGGAGGAGAGAGCATGGGTTGGGGTATGTCTACCTCGATCGATTCATTTGGACTTCCATTTGAACAAACTTATAGTCTGTCTCAATCGATTGATGAGACGAACACAATCACGGTCTCAAAATCTTCCATTCAATGCATGATTTCAAAAGTCAGATATATTCATTCATCCCGGATTTTTGGCCAACCTTGAATTTTAATAACCCCAACATTTATTTAGTTAATTCTGGAGAGTTACAGTTAGAGACGATGGAAAACGTGGTGGAGATCTATCAAAATTGAAGAAGGCACACACATAATAGTGGAGCGACAGGGATTGGATCAGGATGACTGCAGAGCAAAAAAAACAACAATCAGGGGCAAAGCTAAGAGGATGATGAAGAGAGAGGAAGGGAGAAACACAAGCGATCGCTAGAGAGGGAATAAAGTAAGAGAAAGATATTGGTGATTGTTGTGAAAAAGCCACACATACGTCACTTTTAACACGCCTATTCACTAAATAGAGTAATCCTTTTATTAATATCTTTAGACATCTTTTTTTATCCTGTTGCAACGCACGGGTATCTTACTAGTGTACAAGAATTGCTGAGACTAACCGAGCTCCCATGATCCATCCATCGTGAGTGTTGTTAGAGAATTGTTTTCACCATACACAAAGCGGAAAGCAAAAAGAGGTGTTTTCACTCCATAAAAGCGTACCAATGGTAGTAAAAAATGATGGGCCACACGTCAGAGCCTGGAATGGTCCACATGTATAGCATTGCGCAGCATCTACCAAAGAGCGCATGAACCAAGTCTACGGAAAAAGCCCGACCCATCGCCTGCAACCTCCCTCCTCCGATCTCCGGCTTCGTCTTCACGACGCCTCCCTCTCCCTACCCTTCACTCCCACCTCCCTCCCCAAACCCTCACACCCAAAGCAACCCTTAACACATGGAGGCGTTCGCTTCTGAGAGGCGAGCCGGCTAGGATTCGGTCGTTCTCCGGCCATGGCGATGCCGACGGTGGCGGCCGCTGCGTCAGCGGCGCTGCTTCACCCCGCGGTCGCCTCCCCCCTGTCCTCCTCGACGCGGCGTGTCGGCTTCGGGAACGTCAATTCCTCCGTCGGGAACGGTGGTGGGTACTTGGTGGGTGGCCGGCGGGGGGCGGTGCGCGCGAGGGTGGCGGAGGCGGCACCGGTGGCGGCCGAGGGTTGCAGGCAGGAGGCTCCCGCCGCTGCGCCGATGGTGGAGATCCCCGTTACTTGCTATCAGGTGAATTCGTTTGGCCAGCCGTACTGTTCATGGATTGGAATTTTCCGAAATGTGGCTCCGCTTTTGTTGCACTGCTTCGTCGCTTGATCTGGTTTAGCTCATTCCAGCCCCATCCAATTGATGCAGTTACTGATTAAATATGCGTTGTATCATCATAATTCAAATTCATTTGCATCCGGGCGCCATTGAAAATTTGCAGTTGCCATCATTTTGAAGTAAAATGCCGTGGACGGGTTCCGAGATTCATACTTTTTCCAGGTCAAAAGTGATTGGAGCATTTGTCCTCTTTTATGACATCTATCCAAATGACCATGCAGATTCTAGGTGTTACAGAGAAGGCGGAGAAAGATGAGATTGTTAAAGCAGCAATCGAGCTGAAAAAATCAGAGATTGAAGAAGGATACACAGCAGAAGTGTCTACCTGCAGACAGGTTGCTCATTGAATTCTGGAGCTATGTGATATAGTAAAGCTTGGTTTGATGGAGGAAATGCGGCATCATGGTGTTTAATGTTTGCTTGTTGCTTGTCTTTCAGGCTCTGCTGGTAGATGTGAGAGATAAACTTCTCTTTGAACAAGAGTATGCAGGAAGCATAAAGGCAAAGATTCCACCCAGATCCTCTCTTCATGTACCTTGGAGTTGGTTGCCTGCTGCCCTGTGTGTCTTGCAGGAGGTAATGTGTAACAGAAACACCCTTCAATCAAAGATTCATAAGTTTGCTTCATTTTAATTTGGTTTAGGCTTTTCACATCTATATTGCATTTACATGAGATAATCGTTATCATTGCCATGCTCTGTTCTCCAAAATATACCAAAACAGTAAATATTAAGTTGAGTATTGGCTTTGTTTCTTGTTTTCTTATTGAGGGGAGATTTGAAAAGCTACAGACTGTTTAAGATTTATTCCATGCTTTGTTGAAGACTAATAAAAAAATTATATAACAACTTCAGGTTCAATATGTTTAGGATTATGGTAAGAAGCATGTAGATATTGAGTTATGTCCTTTCTTCGGACTAGGTAGTGTAAAATACTGAGAATGCAACTGATGATCAATTTGATGTTTGTGAGCCTTAAGTGCTCAAGCATGGAACCTTTGCTAGTAGCCCCTATTCATCAAAGTTGAATGTGCCTATCTTATCTTCATGTACTGGCCATTTATTTATTGTCAGCGTAAGATACCACATGCCAGTATTGTTTGCAGGTCGGAGAAGAGAAGCTGGTTTTGGATATTGGCCAGGCAGCTCTACGACGCCCTGATTCTAAACCATATGCTCATGATGTACTTCTTGCAATGGCACTAGCAGAAGTAAGTATTGCAGAAGCTTAAAGAAACATAGCCGCATGGTACAATGTTTATGCACATCTTTGGTACATTTGCAATGATTCCATGCATTTTCTTGTAGTGCTCTATTGCAAAAGCTAGCTTTGAAAAAAGTAAAGTATCTCTTGGCTTCGAGGCTCTAGCACGCGCTCAAAATCTTTTGAGGAGAAAACCATCTTTGGAGAAGATGCCCCTTCTTGAACAGGTAAAATGTTATTGCTTCCACTTTATGGATTCTTCTACATATGAAATCATGTCATAACTTATCTAGTTGGGTGAACTAGATTGAAGAATCACTTGAAGAGCTTGCACCTGCTTGCACACTAGAGCTTCTAAGCTTGCCTCGTACTCCTGAAAATTCTGAACGCAGGCGAGGCGCTATTGCAGCTCTCTGTGAATTGCTTGGACAGGGCCTCGATGTTGAATCCTCTTGTAGAGTTCATGATTGGCCTTGTTTCTTGAGCCAAGCAATGAATAGATTATTAGCCACTGAAATCGTGGATCTACTTTCTTGGGATACTTTGGCTACAACCCGTAGAAACAAAAAATCATTGGAGTCTCAGAGCCAGCGGCTGGTAGTTGACTTCAACTGCTTCTATGTGGCGATGCTTGCACACCTTGCATTTGGATTTTCAACCCGGCAGACTGAGTTGGTATGTTTTTCTTTTCTTCTTCTAGTCATAGCCTATAGAAACTGTTGTTTGCTGCTTTTGCATTCCTTAATTTACATTATTTCTATGCAGATCAGTAAAGCTAAAACCATCTGTGAGTGTTTAGTTACATCTGAGAACACAGACCTGAAATTTGAGGAATCTTTCTGCTTGTATCTTCTTGGAGAGGTGATGAGCTAATCTCAACTTCTATAAATTTACTAGCTTAAATTACTAGGACTAAAGGTTAGCTCCCAGGAATCTGGCACCTCAGTATTTGAAAAGCTTCAGCAGCTTCAAAACAATGGAAGTTCCAACTCAAGGAATTATGGGCTAGCTAAAAAGAAAGACAGCAGTGACAAGGTCACTGTCAACCAATCACTGGTATGTTACATTTTGCGATGCTATGCTTCAGAGCAAATAAGTTGTACTATACTAGATTATTCGGTGGTATATTTGCCTGAAGTTATACTGCGTCTATAGCTGTTGAAGCTTTCTCATGCCAGAAAACGTGTCTTTACTAGGAACTATGGCTGAAGGATGTGGCACTTTCTCGTTTTGCAGATACAAGAGATTGTTCACCATCTTTGGTTTGTGTCATGCTATTTTTAGTTATCAAATCCATCATAATGTTTTCTATGGAGTAATTTTAATATCATTATCCTCTTATGATAGGCCAACTTCTTTGGGGCTCCTAAGCGCATCCTTAGCACTTCCAAGCAGAAACTAGGAGCCACAAGAACGGTCATTTTGAGCTCTCAGCCGTCTTCTAGTGTCTCATCATGCAACAGAACTTCAGAGCAGCAGAATCCAAGATTAAATTCGACCAGCCATCTGGGGGAAGCTGTAAAGCAACTTGCACCTACCACCCTGGGGGTCCATTCATCAATGGATAAGCCAGCAAATGGTTCAAGTACAACATCTGTTCCCCTGAAGCGCAATCCTGGATCCCATCCGCTAAGAACCTTGGAATCGTGGGGCCTAACTGGGGATCTTATAGGAAAACTTTCCTATAGCGCACTCCTAGGGTTTGCCCTATTTGGTACATTAAAACTGCTCAGGTTTCAGTTTGGGTACACGAAACCTGCCCCCACATCTAGGGAATCTGCAGCCACATTTTCTCTGAATGAAGCATCTACCACAGAAGGTTCTTTTATCACTAGCAATGTCAAGAAACATTTCGAAAAGCTGTCAAAAATGCTTCAGTTAAACAATAGGTTCCATTCAAGAAGTGAAGAAAGTGATCTATCTTCTCTGGCTAATGCTGTGGCTGCTACAGTTTCCAAGGAAAGGATGTCTCTTCAAGAAGCAGAAGCACTTGTGAAGCAGTGGCAAGATATCAAATCTGAAGCTCTTGGCCCTGATTATCAAATTGATATGCTCCCTGAGATCCTTGACGATTCAATGCTCTCAAAGGTTAGTTCTTTTTATTAAGCATGTAGTGGCATATGGAGTTCATGCGTTTGCTGTGCATAATCAAAGACCCTCTTGTTGAGCAGTGGCGAGATTTAGCATTATTAGCAAAGGATCAGTCCTGTTATTGGAGATTTGTTTTGTTGAATCTCTCTGTGGTTCGAGCTGAGATACTGTTGGATGAGGTTGGTGCTGGTGAAGTGGCAGAAATTGATGCTGTGCTTGAGGAAGCGGCTGAGCTTGTTGATGAAACCCAGCCCAAGAAACCTAGCTATTACAGGTATTTTCAGATGATGTTCCTGCTGATCACTCTTCCCCATTCTGCTCTAAACTAAACATGGCACTGATGATTTATACGGTTATAATTGCAGTACATATGAAGTTCAATACATGCTGAGGAGGCAAAAGGATAGATCATGGAAAATATGTGAGGCTGTTGTCCGGGACCTGACGTGAATTCTGCCAAAGACTAATGCGTCAGCTGATAGGTCACAGGGCAGTGTTTAACATATTAGAAATCCGTATGTCACTATTAGGTTACGTTTGAATCAATTTCAAGTACGTGCAACAGTTTTGCCGAGCTCCATTGGGATGCTCGAGCTGCTCGTGGTGATCTCCGGGGACCTTGCATCAGGATCTGACACAATAGCTGCTGATTTGCTACATTAGTACAGACGCTAACCTCTGCTGATATCACATGCCTTTATTTCTTTCCCTCTACGGTGTTAATTTGTGATATTTTGTTGGGAGTGCGAGCAACCGCACATGTAAACTGAATTAGTGTGCCCGCAACTTGTTAAAATTTTCCTTTGTTTACAAGCATCAAGCTTCCCTTGTTCATCGCCTTTTTCAATTTTTTTTTACTTTCCCTTGTTCATCCTTGGTATATATGCTCTAAAGCCTACAGCTCCACATACTTATTTCAACTTTGATCTCTGTTAGATATGATAGAAGCATTTCGAGTCTGAATTCTGCCAAGAACTCAAGTATGCCATTTGTGCTTCAGATATATGCGTATGAACGGATTCACATCCTCTACCACTGCATAGCAGTAGGATACGGTCTGACTGGGCCAGAGCGGAGAACTAGTGCAAAGTGCAAAGCAGGGTCAAATACATGTTGCTATGTACAGAGAAACAGAAACATTGGTGTTTTGGGCGACGGTTGTCAAATTAAGTGGCGGAGACAACGAAGAACTGTGGCCTCGCGGCGGCGGTCTCGGCGGCGGCATTATGATGGATGCATCTTTCTTTTAATTGCATTTACGAAGGTAACCTTTAAACACTGTCCGAAAAATCAAATATAGTAGCACATGAACTAGCAAACAGGCTTGTGATTACTATATGGGTAGAGAAGGCTCCGGACGTTTTAGTTTGTTTTGGTTAGAGAAATGAGTAGAGATAACCATCCAGATTAGTAGGGACAAAGTCATCCAAATTGCCTATTTAGCTGGATAGATGGAATGAGCTAATTTTATGTTTGCTTGAAGGATGAGTATAGATGCCTCAAAATTAATTAACTATATTATAGCTCTTAGTTTTCATTAATAATAATTAATCATACTTTAATTAACATATATTAATATTTACTGACACTAATCTTTACATAATGATACTAATTAACCATAAAATATGCTAGTTGTCACTAAACATACACTAGTCAACACACTAAAATGCACTAATCAATTCACTAATACTTATCAATACTAATATATCAATAATTATTAATTACTAATAAAATATCTTAATTATCACTAATTATCTGCTAATGATCGTGATTTGATAAGGGTGGTGTCTTCGTCCGACCAAAATAGCCAGCTCATTCTATCTAGCATATTTGAGGAATATTCACCTTCATCTCTTCAACGAAATGGACGCTTAGTTTAAATGTTAGCACTGACGTAACAATTCTATAAGTTACTCCCTCCGTTCACAAATATAAGGCGTGCACGGAATTTAAGGTCTAACTTTGACTAACGATTAAACCAATACTATTGACTTATATGACATAGTAGTGGTACCATTGGATTCATATTCAAATGTATTTTCAAATTGTATCATTTTTGTATTATATAATTTAATATTATTGGCTTAATTATTATTCAAAGTTGAATCTTAAATTCCGTGCACACTTTATATCTGTGGACGGAGGGAGTAATAAAGATTACCCAAGTTCTTTTAAAAGAATGGTGAATTAATCTAGTTGTTCACATCTTTCTGAAGGTCTTTCGTCAGATTACACAGCTGAAGATGCTTCTCCAGTTCTCCGCGGATAACATGAGATCTCACCATCTCCCGCGTCGGAGATTCCGAATCTATGCTTTCTGCAGCTTCACATCGTCATTGCTACAACTTTACAACCACAGACGGCAGATCGTTCAAATTCGCTTTCTCTTTGCTTTAGCATGGCCACCAGCGCATGGCCCGCGGCCGCCGCGGTGCGCGCGCCCATGCACACGCTCGGGCGCCTCCTCCCCCGCCCCCACTCCACCACGACCACCGCGACTACAGCTGCCGCCTCCGCCGTCGCCTCCACTTCGGCGCACACCCTCGACGACTACAATCGCCTCCTAGCCGCCCTCGCCCGCGACGGCGACGGCGACGCAACCCTCCGCGTGCTCCGCCGCATGCGCCACTCCTCCCCGGCCTGCGCGCCCACCGCCGCTTCCTACATCTCCGCCATGTCCGCACTCTCCAAGGCCGGCCGCCCAGCCGACGCCGCGGCGCTGTTCGACGACATGCTGGCCCACGGCGTCGCCCCCGACCGCGCCGCATTCTCCCTCCTCCTCCACATCTACTCCTTCCACCTCCACCTCCCCACCGCCGCCCACTCCGTCCTCCTCTGGATGTCCCGCCTCGGCCTCCCACCGACCCCCATCGACTACGCGGACCTCGTCTTCTCCTTCTGCCGCGCTGGGCGCCTCCCAGACGCGCTCCAGCTGCTCGACGAAATGCGCGCCCTCAACTACCCGCTCACTCCACACACTTATGCACCGATCCTCCAGGCCTACTGCGCCAATGCCGATATCCAAGCGGCTGATGCGTTGATCAGCTCGATGCGCCTCTCCGGGTGCCACCCTGATGTCGTCATTTACAACATCTACATCCATGGGCTATGTAAGATCGGGGATTTTGATGCTGTTGAGCGGGTTATTGATGAGAGTGGCCTGAACGGGTGGGTGCCAGACGCAGTAACATACAGCACCTACATTGCTGGGCTCTGCCGGTCTGGATACATCGAGGATGCATTCAAGCAGCTGGAAATCACGGTAAGAAAGGGGCTACAGCTGACAGTAGTTGGTCTGAACATACTGTTGGACTATGCTGCACAGGATCTAGATATGTGGGTAGGCAAGGAGGTGCTGGAGCGATGTGAAGAGCTGGGCTTTGAGGTCGATGTTGTGACATACAACACAGTCATGGATCATTTCTGCAAGAAGATGAAGTGGCTGCGTGTCCTAAAGTTATTCACGGATCTGCTCAAGAAGCCTATAACACCCAACGTGCAAACATACAACATTTTGATTTCATGTCTATGCCGAGCTGGCAAGTTTCAGCTTGCCAAGTTTGTGTTCAGCAGCAAGGGGTTCGTGGTGGACACTGTGACTTGTAACATTCTGATCCATGAGTTCTATGGTGCTGGAAAGGAGGATGAGCTTGGTTTCTTGTTCTCTGATGTGAATGCAGGGAAGATTGTTCCAGATACAATCACATACAATACCCTGGTTGATTGCCTCTTTAGGTCTGGGAGGAGGTCTGAGGCTGCCAATTTGGTCAGGTACATTGATGATGGCTACCCTGCAGAGCCCGTAGCACATTTGACATATTGGTTGGTTAGGAGTGGAAATATTAGAGAGACTTTGAGGCTGTTTGATGATATAGTAGCAAAAGAAGTGGCTTTAGATAGTAGGGTTTTTGCTAATGTGATCAAGGCATTTTGCAGAAAGGGTCCAGGGCAATGCACAGAGATGAAACAATGGTGTTCTGTATTGGATAGGATGCTTGGGATTGGATGATCCTTCTCTTGCTTTCTTGCATGTGTTTATAACTTGGAAGCGTCTGCTGATTCTTTCTAGCTACTTTACATTGTGGTGGCCTCATTTTTGAACTTGTACTGTTGTATCAGTAGCAAACAACAACTGAAGGTAAAAACACCTGTTTGATTTTCTTCATGCCATTCTTTGCCATTACATACATCATTATAATATAATCTGTCATCCTGAACCGATTATGTTTAGCCTATGGAATTTTAATTACAAATATAATGTTCCATTCTTCAGAATTGGAATTAGTCTGTCCACTAACTGTATGCTGAATTGGTTTATTTGACTGAATTTCCCTTGTATGGCGGATGTCCTGTTTTGGTATTGTGTGTCAAAGTCTTGGTCATTTAGTTTGTGGACAACAAACTGTCAATGCACTTCCCCTTACAGGATTGGTGTCGAGGGTGCAATACGTTGTAACTTTTCGTTTCTGCTTGTGCCAAACATGAAACCACCAAGTAATGGAGTTCTACTTTATTGTTCGTGACTTTGTGTATCAAAAATTCTGTCCACTCAGTTCACTGTTTTTTATGCTATTACTCTGACAGTCAACTGAATTGTGGGATCATATCAAATATCTCGCTTGCTTCGAGAACTTATGGAGGATCCAGGTACATCATTGGTTGTTCTTGATGCTCACCGGAATGTGTTTCTGGCGATGCAATCCTTTTGATCCAAAGGAAAATTGACTATGTGCAAATTTTTTTGCCCTTGTTAATATAGAAAACTGTTATTGTGCTTTCTTCAAATGTGGATTTCATTATTTCTCCGAGTAACTGTATGTTATAGGGCATGCATATAGTTCTGATCAGTCGCATTTTTGCTATATATTGTTCTTGATTGTTATGACAGCGATTTAATTTAAGCATGACATTCTTTACTGAAATCGTCACCTTATAAGGAAAGAAACTATGATAAATACAAATTGACATCATTACTTTTTCCTAATAGATGGTCATAAGTCATAACCAACGTGCCTCTGGTCCATCCATTCATTTACTCTAGTTACATTGTAATACTAGATTTTATTGTTTTTAATCTCCTGCTGAAGTGCTGATGCCACCTAACCTGGCAATCTTTTTGGGTACTAGACTACGGCCTGGCAATCTTTTTGGGTACTAGACTACGGCTAACTGCAGCTTTGTTCTGTGCCTTGTTTTGGTACGACCTGCAGGAACCATCAATGCTTTTGTGTCTCTGCAAATTGCAAATGCTGACGATGTTGCACTTTATGTACACCCTCTTCTCATTCTTGAGACCATGGCACAATTACCGAGATCATCAGCCTTTTCCCAATATGACCAATATGGAAGTATATGCGTTCGGAAACAAGCTTACCAACGAATAAGTGTGATCAAAAGTGGTTAGTGCTGAAAATGGAGGGAGTAACAAGTAATCTTTATCCTGAAATTGTTGTTACTCTGTAAGATCAGCGCGTACAAGCTTTCTGTCAGCTCTTTCTATGTGCTGCAAGCTGGAGTAGTTCACTCTATAGTCTATACCTGACATGTGGGACCAGCCCCACAGCCACTGGGCTTCACCAGTTCCAACCATCATTTCTGTTAAGAACCGAGTCCCTTGTTGAAGAGACGCGACTATTGATCAATTAATCAACCATCATTAGCAACTGCTAATGACCAACAACTGTCATCTCTTCAAATTGTATGTATATGTATCAAACATCAATAATGAATACAAGAGAATCACTGTTCATTGTCCAATCTCTGTCTCAAACAATTGTCTCCAATTCATACTCTTAACATGTTATCAGCCACTTTCGTTCTTCCGCTAGAGCAATCCGGCCACCTACAAACTCCGGCGATCTTTGGCCAAAACAACAGAGAAGAACTCCAGTGAACAATCAAGAAGCAAGGAGAAAGAACTTTGAAAAAAGGGTGAGAAAAATGGCTGAGAGTATCATTCAACAAATCCCCACCATTTTGGCAACAGTCGAGGTTGCCATTTCTCGTATCCTCCCTCCACCGGCTTCACTTCCACGCCGGCACCATTGCAATGCTCGCCGTCGACGCCGTGCTCGTCGCGTCCTTCAACCACCAACAATGGCTGCACGGATTGGAGCCCCTTGCCGCCTTCTGGCCATGGCGCAAGTGGAGCCCACGTCCGCATCCTCCGCAGCATCGGCATCATCTCCAATGGCGCCGGCGGCCTCGACTGAACAAAGAAGAGCTTGCCGCCTCGCCCTCACGGCGGCGGCAACAGCGGAGGTTGGCCACCGACTTCGTCGGTGTCTGTGGGGCCTTCTTCAACCAGCGCCCGAGCCTCCAGCGACCGGAGTGGCCTCTCCGGCACGCTCGACGTCGCCTTGGCGTCCATGGAGCCCGGCCGCATCCTCCGGTGTGACCCCCTCGAGCACCGGTGCTTTTGGCGACATCGGCCGCTCCCCAGCGCCTGATGCCGTCCCGCTCCTCAGCGCGCTCCTCCTTCGGCCGCGCGTCACCGACGACGTCAACCGGCCTCAGCCCGGTTTCTCCTCCCCACCGGCCGGCGGCGCATCGCCTGGTTCCGACGGGACCTCCGGCAGCCGCCTCGTCACCAGCTGCACGAAGCCCGGCGACGGGAGCGCGTGGGCTGGCGCACACCGCTCGGCGGAACTCGGCCACGGCGGCGGCGCCCTCCGGCGCCTCTCCCTTCCAAGCGCAAGCGGCGGTAGCCCCCTCCCCTTCTCTCAGCAAGGCGGCGGCGGCGAAAATAGGTGGCATCGGCGGTTGGAGTAACCCTAACCATAGCTCCACCACCTCCTTTGTCCCCCCCTCCCCCGCACGGGCCTTTAGGCTGGCCCACCGGCCACCCCCCTGCGCGCACCCCTGGTGGGCCGAAAAGGCCGCCTGGGCTTTAGCCCAGGTTGTCTTAGCCCACCAACGGGTAGGAAAAAAAATTCTGCACTGCTGCTTTTGCAATTTAGCCCCTATATTTTCAGGCAATTGCAAAACAACCCAAAGTGCAATTTAATTTATTAATTTATTTGATGTTTTCTGTATTTCTTTATATTGTAACTAAATAAATTTAATATATGTCCCATGTGTTTGCCCTTTTAGCATTCCCTATGACATATAGTTGTTTCCATTTTGCAATTAAACTCAATTTTCTTGCAACACATTTAGTAATTCGCCTAAATTAAGTCCACTGACTTAATCCATGGAATTACATATGCAAAATCATATTAATGTGACTGCCTCTATATGATATTGTGAATCACAAGGTAAATGGACACGGAATCTACTGTATGATTGCAGATTATTCCCCATTTGCTGTAAGGTCTATGTTATGTCCATATCGACATAATGATTACCTTTATTGTGCTCTTTCAGTTATCTATATTTAATGTATAACACAAGGTGAATAGGATATGACATCTACTGACCATGTCAGGTTATGTCCCTATTGACTGTGAGATCTACACCTACGGGTGATTATCTTCAACGTGTTAACTTTAAATTAAGAGGTCTACATTACTTTATTTCAAGTTCTTCAATTTGAATATTACAGTTTTGCATATACTATTGCAACATACCCATGATGGTTTTAATTTACCCACAGGTAAATTAATAAAATCTCTGGTCTTAATTCCATGTAGATCAAGATGGCCAAGAATTTGAAGAGCTTGCGGTTAATCTTCCCGAAGCCACTCATGACTAGGTACAACTTCGACTTCAGGACTTTAAGTCCATTGAAGACTATAACCACGCTGTTCACAAGATCTGTTCTAAGTTACGCTTCTGCGAGATAGAACCCTCTGAGGCAGATAAGATTGAAAAAACCTTATCAACCGGATCTTGCAGCACCAGTACCGCACCAAAGAATTTCAACTTTACTCTGAACTTATACATGTACTCCTACAAGCGGAAAAACATGATGAACTCACTCTGAGGAACCATCATCAATGTAATGTCGGCGCAGCCCCACTCCCAGAGGTACATTATAATGCTCAGAATAACAACAAGTTCACTGGCTCTTCCAAGCACCAACAACAGAACTTCAAAGGAAAGCGCAAGCGAAACTAGAAGAAAAAGCCATGTGCCATGGACAAGGAGAAAGACATTGAAAAAACTAAAATTTGACAAATCTCAAGTATGTCAAAAGTGTGGATACTACAAGCATTCCACCAAAAAGTGTCGCACCCCTATACACCTTGTTGATCTATACCTGCAATCTGTGGGACACAAGAAACAAGCTCAAGGATCAAAATTTGAAGCACACTTCAACCTTCAAACTGACAAGTCAAAGGAAATCGGTTGTTCCACTGCAGTTCTCCCAGAACCCCAGGACAACCAGCATCTCCGACAATCCGAAGATCCGCTGAACACGGAGAACATGATCATTGAATTTGCTTCAAATGACATGTTTGGTGACTTCAAATAAGTCCCCCCCACTCCACCAAAATTATTATAACATCCAAATGATATTATTCTGTTGTAATAAGTTAATTGACATGTTGTCGTCATATTGTTTAAAGACAATATTATAATAACATTATATATATGCACATTATCTAAGTATAATAAAGATTAATTCCTTCTTTTTATATATAGATTTCTATGGGAGTCAATTCAATGAAAGAGGATATGTGCCTTGTGTACACCTGCACCACAAACTCTATACTTAAGGATTAAAATATTTCCACTCTTACTAAGAGAAATGGAAAAATTTAACAATCGCTGGCGTGATGATGTAATTGTTGACTCTGCTCGGGTCACAATTACTATCCTATGGGTACTCAAGTAATAATCGATGATGCTTTATTGTATCTCGATTTAAAATTGTATCTTATTAAACTATAGAGATATCCGTCAGAATGGGTTCCATATCGAAACATGCGATGACAACAAAGATGAATATCCTTCTCTTAACCATATACAACGGATATGGTAAGTACATTCTCTCCTTATTGTCAAGATTGTACTACACATACATCAAATCCGTAGCACATGTTGCGTACAACATAATTTTCCAGAATGTCATTACATTCCAAACTTGGCTTACTCGTCTTGGTCATCCAGGCATGGGGATGAAGCGGAAAATTATCAGCAATTCTATTGGTCATGACTCAAATGATGCTAAATTTCGACAATATTTAGATTTTATGTGCACTGCATGTGCCATAGGGAAGCTAATTTTAAGGCTCGCGCACCTTAAAACCCAAGTTGGACCACTCAAATTCTTTGAACGCATCAAGGCGAGGTATATCTTCTCAACCATTGACTGGACCGTTCAGGTATTCCTTGATTCTAATAGATACATCTATACGATGGTCTCACGTGTGCCTTTATCCACATGAAACCATGCATGAGCTCATTATCCTGAACATCGAATTCAATCAATTTGAATGGACAACGCTGCAGAATTATCCTCACGTGCCTTCAATTACAATTGTATGGCCTTGGGATTGCAGTTCAGCACTTTGTCCTATATGTCCACACTCAAAATGGTTTGGCAGAATCCCTTATCTAAAGAATTAAGCTCATTGCACGACCCTTACTTCAGAATTGTAACTTACCAACTTCACGTTGGAATCATACAGTCTTACACACTGCTGACTTGGTTCAATTGCGACCAAAACTGCACATCATAGTTCTTCCCCTCTATGATTAGTACATGGAAATCCACTAAGTATTTTCCATCTGCGATAATTCGGTTACATACCGATATCACCACCCCGGCATACATCAATGGCCCCTCACAATATATTTGAGATCTATGTGAGAATAACTGTATTTCCGTCAATACCTCAAGCCCCTCACATGGGGAGTTATTCAAGGCCAGTATGCTGATATCATGAGGACCATTTCCAGGCATTAGGGGGAGATTCCAAGTACCAGACAGAATGCTAGGAAATTAGTTGGAATGTCTAAGACATTCCTGCCTCAAATCCACGTACTCAAAGCTCTGAATCCCATGTTCAGAAAATTTGCAACACATTGCAAATAACCTGCCAATTCATTTACTGACTATAAAGGTGTCACAAAATCCTATAATCCTGTAGAAATGCGCCGAAAAGAGAGTGGAGGTACCAACAAAAATCGCTCAATTCCCCATTCAAAGTAATAGGGGAGAAGTACGGCCACGCATCAGGATTCAGCTTCCTGCAAGCAACAAAGGATATCGAGGCTTTCGAATCAGTAAATGCAAGTCAACTCCACGTTGACAGACACCTAATCGGTAGTATACACCAGGTGGATGGGCAACCTCCACCAACCCAGCTCAATAGTGCACACAATGACTGGGACACCGAAAAACCCAGACTCAACCGCATTAGGAAACCGCGAACAGTCACCAAGGGTAAACGATATTTCCATCAACTATATATATATATATAGATTCTAAAGAAACATATAACCGGAAGTCTACAATTGTCGACATACATTTCTCAACTAGATTGCAAACAACCTTTCAAATGATTCAGATTCAAAGACCATGGCCATGGCAAAGTGTGAACAACACTCAGACTGAACTCAATCGAAGGATGCAATCCAAGTAGAAATAACCTTGCTCAATAAAAAGAAGGTATTCACAAAAGTAATACCTACACCAATTTTCTTCTTAAAACGGAATGAGAATAATGAGGTGGTGAGACACAGAGCGAGTCTTGTAGCACAAGGGTTCACACAGATACCCAAACCTATTCTCCAGATGTGGAACCTCTTTCCGATACTTTATCTTAATGGCAGTACAAACCATCTATCTTTGCAATTGATAGATGTAGTGACCGTATCTCTTTATGTGTCACTTGATTCAGTCATATAGGTTCCCCATGGAATCACAATGTTGAATCCAAATACAAAACGCAACATATATTATGTAAAATCAATAAGCCACTACATGGCTTAAATTATTCAGAATATATTTGATACAACTGACTTAGTAAGTTCGTTATACAAATAGTTACTCCTACAATGATGATTGTCCACGCATGTTCATCAAGAAGTCCTCTACAGGATGTTGCATTATCTCAGTGTATGTTGATGAACTATACATCATTGGCAACGCACAAGATATTGACGATGACGTGATCATCTAAAGACGGAATTTGAGATGAAGGATTTGGGTAATGCCAAATTTTGCTTGGGATTACAACTTAAGCACCTTCACTCATGTGTTATGGTACACCAAGCTGCCTATATCCATAATTTATTGGAGAAATTCAATATGGACAAGATTTATCCATCCAAAACTCTCCTGGTTGTTCGATCTCTAGACGTAGAAAACGATCCTTTTTAGACCATGAGACAATGGAAATGAGATATTGGGACCCAAGGTTCCATATCCTAGTGCCAGACCCACCAAACACAATTGGTTGGGAGTCAAGAATATCTTTCGATATCTCCAAGGCATGAAACATTTTATCATATTCTTTCAATCTTAGAAAAATCTGGACTTCAATATCATCGGATACATTGATCAGATCCCCACTATGTCAGATCACAGACAAGCTTTGTGTTCCTACTCGGTGTGATAGCCATTCCATGGAAGTCTTCTAAACAGACCCTAGTGACTACATCCACCAATTATTCTGAAATATGAGACATCACGTGAATGTGTGTGGCTCCGCAGAATGATAAACCACATACAATAATCATGTGGAATTGATTCTATTGAATCACCAACCATTATCTCCAAGACAATGTTGCTTGTGTTGCTCAGATGCAAAAGGGTTACATATTGAGCAATATCACTATATTGCCCATCTTGCAAATTAGATCATGTGGTAACCTTGCTGATTTATTCTCAAAGTCTCTACCAACTTCAAACACTTATATAGTACGTTAATGTAATTGGTATGAGGCGACTTCGTGATTTGCAAGGATCAGGGGGAGTATCTTTCTGAAATTTTAACCTGTTACAAACATCATATTATACTCTTTTCCCTTTATGAGTTTTATCTCAAGTTTTGCAAAAAAAGTTTTTAATGAGGCAATATTGATACAAGCATTATATGTCATATCTTTTTCTCCTTATTTTCCCTATTGGGTTTTGAAGGAGTTTTCCATGACATATTATCAAACAATAAGAATTCATATATGCCATACCATTTTCTCCTTATTTTCCCATTGGGTTTTAAAGGAGTTTTTCATTGCATACAATTCATTATATTTCTCCTCATATTTTTCCCACAGGGTTTTAAAGGAGTTTTCCAGATGATCTCTATATACAATGATGTAATTGATCAAGGGGGAGTGTTAAGAACCGACGTCCCTTGTTGAAGAGACGCGACTGTTGATCAATTAATCAAAGGTCATTCATTAGCAGTTGCTAATGACGCTTCAAACAACAACTGCCATCTCTTCAGATTGTATATATATGTATCAAACATCAATAATCTATACTATTATTAAAAGCACCAGTTTAATAGATCCAAACAATCTCCACCCTCTATTTTCACTAATCTCTACTAATCCAACGTTTAACATTTGTCTAATGATGTAGCAAATCCCCATCTTCATCTTCACAAAAAAAAACCGTCTCTACTAAACTAGAGGCTGTCTTCCCCATCTCTACTAATCTTCCCCATCTCTACCAATCTCCTGCCGCGCTCGCCCTGCTTCCCGATCATCCACGATAAAAAAACCGTTCATGGCGCCCGCTCGCTCCTGCCGCCACCGGCACTGCTCTCCCCGCCGCCCCGCCCCCTGCCGCTGCTGCGTCGCCCGCCCGCCCCTACCACCCCTAGCCTGCCCCCTACCACCGCGAACCCGCCCCTGCCACTGGCGGCGCTGCTCTCCCCACCGCCCCGCACGCTCGCCCCTGTCGCGCTGCATCGCCTGCCCGCCCCTACAGCCGCGAGCCCGCCCCTGTCATCGCCCCGCCCGCCCCCGCCGCTGCGTCGGCCGCCCGCCCCTGCCGTCATCGCCCTCCCGCCCGCTCGCCCCGACCGACGCGAGCCCGCCCCTGCCGCCGCCTGCCCACCCGTGCTCGCCTGCCACATTGGAGACCATGAAGGCATGGAACGGGCCGTGCTGCACACCAGGCTGCTCTAGGCCAACAAGAAGCCTAGCGTGAGGTGGAGCAACGTCGCCTGGCTCAACTGATCAATGGGTTCTATAGGTAATTCATTTTTCAGGTAATTCATTTCTTAATTAGGTGACTGATCAATGGGAAAAGATGGAATTCTGCAGGTAAGCGGAGGCAGTTGAGGTTGATTCTTCTGTAGAAGCAGCCAAGGACGAAGGCATGGCAACAGAAGGTCGATTCCACGTTGTTCAGCTGAACATTTACTGTAGTTCATTTTTTTTATGGTTCCAGTCTTGTGATCCAATTGGTTAATGACGTCGCTTATTAGCACCATATAGCCTAAAGGGAATATAGAAAATGATTACATGGATTGATTGGATAGGTTAATATGTTTGTGCAACCACTATCAGGTAGTGATAGAAATGCCAAGTATGTCACTTTACTGTGTATGCATCTTATGTTTAGCGACAAACATAATCTTTTGATCTTTTGTTCTTTCATTTACTGTGGTTCATTTTTTTTTATGGTTCTAGTCTTGTGATCCAATTGGTTAATGACGTCACTTATTAGCACCACATAGCCTAAAGGGAATATAGACATGCATCTTGAGAAGGTTAAGTGTGCCGTCCTTCAGGTTTCTCCGTACTTCATTATCACTTTCTTTAGTACTTTTCTTGAAGTGTTGTTATCCCTTATGACCATAGCTATCATCCTCGTGGGCTAGGAAAGAAGAAAGGCTTGGTCCTTGCAGGGAATTTGTAATGAGCTGAAAATTAGCTGTGAGTACTGTGTATAGACATAGGACGGACTCAAGGATTAGTTCTTTTTATAATGACAAATGTAAACATATGCGAAGCATATTCCTGATAATTAAGGCCTAGAAGCTTCCTTAGCTGTGCTCAGTATTCCAATTGCCTCTTGCTCAAAACAACTTCTAAATTCTGAAGATTCTCGGTTATACACTTGTAAGATAAGATTTCTTGTCGTTCTTTTACCAATCCATCAAAATAATAAAAGCTACTTCCGTTAAAATTAAAGAGCTTAAATTTTTTTGGTTTATTAGACACTTCTCAGGCTAATTGTTGTCTTCGCGTTGATACTTATGCCCGAGGCTAAAGCAGGCTTGGACTGTGGCTTGAGCCTTCTCAGCTATGTAATTACCCATGCTTGATGCGTACAATTGGATAACCGGTGACACTAATTCATGAAAGACAAAACAACTAAACATGAATGGATTCCATGCAAACACAAAAGAAATCCAGACAGCATGAATCCATCTTGAGCAAACTATAACCTTTTCCATTGAGGAGCAGACAGACAGCAGTTGCAGTCGTGATAAATAAGCATTATTTAAGAAATAAGTATACTTCTTCTCTTCTTGTGTTCTCTCTTAACAACTACAATGAATGCATGTTTCACAGTGTCATTTTAATTTGAATGATCTCCTTAGCATGTCATTCTAGCATTTACCTTGTACTACTACTGTTAGGTTGTTGTTCTTGGGGTTGTGACAGATTTTTGTGTCGATTTTTCTCTTGTGGTGTCAAAACTCAAAAGAGCCTTCTTGCTCTGGGTTCTTGGTGGAGTGGATCAGGATCATCCGCGGTTCCTACTCCCGCTACTCCGTTGATGATCGCCGGAGAATTCCCTCCGACTCAGGTAAATGTTTTATCTTTTTTGCATTCCACATGTCTTGGATTATTTTTTAAGAGGAGCTGCATGGACAGGATCATTCGCCCTTGAGTGAGTGCCTTATTTGTTATTGCAAGGTGTGTAGATATTCAGGTAATTTTGTAGCTAGGGAGGTATTCTTTTATGGCAATAATGATCCGCTTTTGAGTGATAAAAATTATAACCGGCAGTTTGATCCTCCATCACGGGCTATGCAAAGAAAGTGTGATACATATACATTTCTAGATCCCTAATTTGATATGCTTATTTACTTCTTTTGTGGCATACCATTGATCTGTTACTGATTTCATGGTTTCTCTTGATTTTTTTCTACTCTATATATACACACACTTTGTATTGTCCGATTTCGCACGAGACCCAAAGCGTCGCATAAAGCTTGATGTTCAGCTGCTTACAAAGTTATTTGATAGTTGGCCTGGGATAAACTACAATATCTCATCATGCAAGTTGGTAAGATTGGTTCCCCTATCTCTTGGTGTCATGATTTATGTATTTCTAATGCCTACCACTTGTAGATTCTATTGCCATATGCTTTCCTTGGCCACTTCATGCTCTTCATCTTCGACCAAGATGCCAGATCTATCTCTATATTGGACTCCTTTCCTGCACTGGCTGAGTTTAAAAATACTCCAGTAATGAAATATATATTTAAAATTCAAAGGATTTCATTTAACCTTAAGCTTGCTCTCGAAGTAGCACAACCTGGTTGGAATGACGATATTTATTTCTACCGTCGTATATTATCAGCAAGTGTTTCAATAAACCCGGATAGGTAACTTGCTCTAGAAATCACTATAATTATTTAATTTTATTTTTCTATTACCAAGGTAACAATTCATTCATCTACAGAGACTTGTCTGGTTATTTTGTCATTAATTTTATGTGCTCGTGGAATGGTGAAAAACTAGATCCACTAATTTGCAAGGTGAGTATTCTCTGTTACACATTTTTAGATACTTTCCACATGAACCCTTCATGATAATAATATATATTGCACATGCAGGATGGTTACAAACTGAGGAAGTAATTTTTGGTAAACCTGTTGAAGTACAATGGGAATGAATATGAAGACAACATCCCTCATGTTGTACGAGAATTTCTTAAACGCCTCAGAGAATAGATAGTTTACTAAGAGATAATTAGTTGTGGTATTAATTATAGCTTGTTTTAAAACCCATCAAGTCGAGATTGATTTATAATATTTTAAAACATTATCAGACTCTTTTGTATACAGTGAATTTTCACGTGCATGCTTAGTAGTGCTCTTGTCGTGCTTTTGAGTTCTATTAGAAATTTAGAACTCTTTGACTGCGTATTCTTTGTATTTTTTTTTACTAATACCTTGTCTATGTTGTGATTGATCTAAATAGATTAATCGTGCTACCCCTGCCATGATTACTTATGTAATCTTCACTACCTTTTGCAGGTTTTGCTCAAGTGAGTACATATCTGTGATTATGAACCGTTAATATAGAAGAAAGGTTTTGGCTCTTATGAGCTACCGTATATCATTAGACAATTCAGTTTGTTATCAGAGAATATATAGTTTATTAAGAGATAATTAGTTGTGGCCCTATTATTTTTATACCATATGACGTTGAATTATAACTTCTTTTGAAACTCGGTTCAAATTGAAATTGGTTTATAATATTTTGAAACACTATCACTCTCTTTTGTATACATGTGAATTTTCACGTGCACGTTTACTAGTGAATACAAAAAAATCACTGTTCATTATCTCATCTCTGTCTTAAACCATTGTCTCCAATTCATACTCTTTTAACAATTTCCTCGGCGCACGCCTGCGCCATCTCTCTGCGTTCCGGAACGGAAAACCACGTGTCTAGCACCTTCTCCAGCCAATCGCCTGCTCCCATACAGTGGGCTCCAGGTTCAAGTGTTACAGAGGCACCCGTACTAATCACTACGCGACCATCCACGTCAGTCAAACTGCCCCGCCGGCCTGGCATGGCCCACCAGTCAGTGTAACTGACCCTCCCAAACGGATATCCATCGAGAACCCGACTCGACCCGAACCACCTCCGCCATCGTCTTCCCCGATCTCCCAGATCCATACCACTCCAAACCACACGAACTCCACTCTAAAACCCCCCTTCCCCGCGCGCGGATGAAACCCTAGCGACCCACTCCTAGATCTGCCAGCACCCGGATCGCCGCCGCCATGGCCGCCTCCGCGACGCTGGAGTCTTTCCCGGCGCCGCTCCTCCGCTCGCTGCGGCTCAAGACGAAGCAGCAGGAGCTCCTCCTCCGCGTCTCCGCGCTGGCGCTCATCTACGTGCTCGCCTTCGCCGTGCGCCTCTTCTCCGTTCTTCGCTATGAGTCGATGATCCACGAGTTCGACCCCTACTTCAACTACCGCACCACGCTCTACCTCACCGAGCACGGCTACGGCGAGTTCTGGAACTGGTTCGACTCGGAGAGCTGGTACCCGCTCGGCCGCGTCGTCGGGGGGACGCTCTTCCCGGGACTCATGGTCACCGCCGCGCTGCTCCACCGCCTCCTCCGCGCGCTCTCCCTCGCCGTCCACATCCGCGAGGTCTGCGTCCTCACCGCGCCCTTCTTCGCCGCCAACACCACGCTCGTCGCCTACGCCTTCGGCCGCGAGATCTGGGACTCCGGGGCTGGGCTCGTCGCCGCGGCGCTCATCGCCGTCTGCCCCGGGTACATCTCCCGCTCCGTCGCGGGGTCGTACGACAACGAGGGCGTCGCCATCTTCGCGCTGCTGCTCACCTTCTACCTCTTCGTGCGCGCCGTTAACACGGGATCTCTCGCCTGGGCGCTGGCCTCGGCGTTCGGGTACTTCTACATGGTGTCCGCGTGGGGAGGCTACGTCTTCATCATTAACCTCGTCCCGCTCTATGTGCTCGTTCTGCTCGTCACTGGGAGGTACTCGCAGAGGCTCTACGTGGCCTACAACTGCATGTATGTGCTCGGGATGCTGCTCGGAATGCAGATCCGGTTCGTTGGGTTCCAGCATGTTCAGTCTGGGGAGCACATGGCCGCCATGGGAGTCTTCTTCCTGTTGCAGGTAGTTTCACAAAATTATTGTGAAATGGAGTGCAGATATTTGTGAATAGAGATGAAAAACATCTTGTTTTACTCTGAAAACTGAAAACTAATTAATCTTCTTGCAAAGGTAAAAAATTGAAATTATTTCGCTAAGCTGGTGGAATATTAACACTTGACTTAAAAGGAGTGGTTCAGATGGAATGGTCCTGTTAATTGCTTAGGCGGTTCACATCGTTAGACTTCATTGGCCTGGGCAATGCATGCACATCACTTATAAATTGAGAATTTGGGAACAGAAAAAACCATTTTGTTGAAGGCCAACTGATCTTAGCAGATAGACAAAGTAATGGCATAACTAGATGGCTAATTAGTAGTAGAACAGTAAAGAATGCTAGTTAATTAGGTTTTTTTGTACAATTTATGGCATCCATTAGGCTTCACTTGACTTTAATGCATTGGTTCAAATTAATGGCATGCTAGTTAATTAGGTTGTTTACATCACTGATGGCATCCATTAGCCTTCAGTTGACTGAAAGGTGGAAAGTGCTTTCAGATTGCGGGAGTATCGGCGTTATCAGACAATACTACCATTTTATTCATTTTTAGATAGATTGTATTGCTGGGTATACTTGTTCATTTTACATGCTTAATTTCCATTTCATATCTGGCTATGAAAAGCGACTGGTAATATTCTTGGTTCTCAAATATGTAGTGTCAATGGTCAACCAGCTTAACTCATTAGTGTTATGATGTGATATCGACTGCTTATCTTTTCAATGAAATTCTTAGAGGCCTCCCCTCCCGTTTGTCTCAAGAAAAAATGTCCACTGCTTATTTTTGTGGAACATAGCGGGTGTGTAGATCTAATGTTGTACTGTTGTTAATATGATTTCTGTGTCGGGAGTTAGCTATTCTACTTGAAGTTCTTTCTGTTGGAAAAAAGAGGAGCTATCATAAACCCTTTCCTTTCTTGCAGGTTTTTTTCTTCTTGGATTGGGTGAAATACCTGCTGAATGATGCCAAATTATTCAAGTCATTCCTGAGAATTACTCTGACCTGTGTGATAACTGTCGGCACCCTGGCTCTTGGGATTGGTACTGCGTCGGGTTACATCTCCCCTTGGACAGGACGATTTTACTCCCTGCTTGATCCAACATATGCAAAAGACCATATACCTATCATCGCATCTGTTTCTGAGCATCAGCCAACAGCATGGTCTTCTTTTATGTTTGATTTCCACATCCTTCTTTTCCTGTTCCCAGCAGGCCTCTATTTCTGTTTCAAGCGCCTGTCAGATGCGACAATATTTATAGTTATGTATGGCCTCACAAGTATGTACTTTGCTGGTGTGATGGTTAGGTTAATTCTTGTTGCAGCACCAGCTGTTTGCCTTATTAGTGCCATTGCTGTATCTGCTACAATAAAAAATTTGACAACATTGATCCGGACAAAAAGCAAAAGTCCACAAACTACTTCTGGAAAAGCGACTGGCTCGAAGGCAGCTGCAAAGGTATTTTTAATTCTTATTTTCACCTATACTTGCTTTGATATAATTTGCTTGTGTAGTGTAGTGGAAATATAAGCAAGTAAGTTTGATAAAAGGTTCCAAATAAAAACAGTCTTTCTGACTGAGAATCGAGTAGTATAATTGAAGTAGTCCTTGTTTCTCCTTTTGGCATTTTATGTCTTTTATAGAAGAGATGTGGAAAACTATATTTCATAATTTGGCATACTGGTAAAACAGATGATCGAAAACTGAATTTTCAAAACAAGGATTCACGAGATGATTGTTTGTTTTCAAAAAAAGACGTGCTTTTGTTAGTATTGACACAATACAAATTTCCAACTGTATTGCACAAGACTTTCTCAATTTCACGATTTTAAGGTCATTTCTGCCAAGTGTTTTATATTTCAGTTTTCATTTCACTTTGCAACTGACTTGGGTTCTTGTGTAAACAGGGAGCAGTTGATCAACCCTTGCCTTTCCAACATAATGCAGCTGTTGCTTTACTTCTGGGTGCTTTTTACTTGCTCAGTAGATATGCCATACACTGCACTTGGGTGACATCTGAGGCTTACTCTTCTCCTTCTATTGTTTTGGCCGCAAGGGGTCATAATGGAGGCAGGGTAATATTTGATGATTATCGTGAGGCATACTATTGGATTCGTCAGAACACTCCTACTGATGCCAAGATTATGTCATGGTGGGACTATGGATACCAAATTACAGCCATGGGGAACAGAACTGTTATTGTTGATAATAACACATGGAATAATACACACATAGCTACTGTCGGACGGGCAATGTCATCTTACGAAGATGAGGCATATGAGATAATGCAGTCACTGGATGTGAATTATGTGCTTGTCGTATTTGGAGGTGTTACTGGGTACTCCTCTGATGACATCAATAAGTAAGTTAATCAACTAGTCATGAACACGTATGATGTAATGTCTATGCCTCTGAGTTGATGCGGGTGTGAGAAAATTTTGTAGTGAATGACAAAACATATCATCTTACTTAGCTGCTCATTTCCAGGTTCTTATGGATGGTGCGTATTGGTGGAGGAGTTTTTCCTGTAATCAAAGAGCCTGATTACCTTGTTAATGGGGAATATCGTGTTGACAAGGGGGCAGCACCAAAAATGTTAAACTGTCTAATGTAAGCACTGTTTACGAGTGAAGTACTTCTCTTGTGTGTGTTGTGATATTCCTTTGTTCCATTACTCCATATGTGGAGAAATAAATTGCCAGACTGAGAAGGAAAATTGTAGTAGTATCAACCAAAATTTGTGATGGGGCTGATACCACTTCAAAAGTGAACAAAACTAAATTATGTTTGTTCTGTAGCAGCTCTGCCATAATTTTGGCTTGTGCTGTGGTAGGTTATTCCATCAAACCTTCAATATTTGAAATTGGCTGTTCCAAATTCTATTCCATGAGGGGTATGCTTATTAAAGATATGTTTCAAGAATACTCAGTTTTTTAGAGTTCCTTTTGGTCTTGTTAAACCTGTGAAAATTCTCAGGACATTTGTCATGTCTAAATATGTGCTATTGTTATCCTTCTATTAGCTGTAGTTCATGTAAAGCTACCCATTGCTGTTTTTTATATGCTTTATCTCCTTTTTTGTTTGGCAGGTACAAGCTCTGTTATTATCGATTTGGAGAACTGACCACAGAATATGGAAAACCTCCAGGGTATTGCAGATCTTTACAATTGTTATTGTTCATTCATGTGCATATTTCAAGTTCAAGATTAAAAGTTGCAGTTCGTTGTTCTTTAGGTTATTGGTGGTTTTCTAGATAAGCAGCATATTTGCTCACTGTAGCATGCATGATCCTATGTCCGGTAGACTATGTTTTTCCATAAACCTGTGGACGACATTTTTATGACGATACGACTATATATGTATGATAGCAACTGATCGATATAATGTTACATTCTTGTACTCTGTTTATTTTCGATGCAGATATGATCGAGTGCGAGGAGTGGAGATAGGCAACAAAGACGTGAAGCTTGAGTACTTGGAAGAGGCATTCACAACATCAAACTGGATAGTGCGCATATACAAGGTCAAACCTCCAAAAAATAGATCCTGAGGTATCCTCCCAGGAGAGAAGCGCCTAGAGCTATGTTACCTTGGACATGTGAGAAGGCTTAAGGAGATGGGTCGATTATTTTGACATTTACATCGGGAGGGCGCCCAATCCCGAACTTTGTTTTGGTGAGACTGACAATAGGCCATAGTGTCATTTCAAAGTTGAGAACATCCATCTTTCCCCTCATCATTCGGTTAGATGTGATCGGTGTCATTCAGACGTGCAATCGCGACAGCTGCGGTTGCTATTTTGATTGAGCATGTTATGGCGGAACTTTAGAAGTTTCTGTAAGCCTTTTGCGTAGTAACATTAGATTGTGTTAATTAATATGACAATTGAAATTTATCGGTGCCGAGTACAAAAGAAGAAAACTGTTGGTTGTTCTGATGTCCCCTACTTGTTTCTTGATATCCTGTGCAGATGCAGACAACGTTTTTTCGTCAACTGAGTTTCCGTGGGTCTAAACAGGATCGTTAATGCAATTGTTTATCGTCTTTTGGGTCAGTAAGATGATAATTAAATAGAAAACCCTAAGATGATCGTTAGCACGTTGTTGAGACACAAATCGGTTGATCGACTAGACCCCGCGTCATTTACTATTTCCATCTTTCACCTCCTTGCAAAGTTTCTAACAAAGATCTAAATATTTAACGTTACACCAACATATAAATTAACTTAGGTGCAAAATTTTATTATTACCAACAAACCCTCCTTTCTCGAAAAATCGATTGGGTACTCTGATGGAGTTGAGTGCATGATGTAGACCTAGCACCGCAGTGGTGGTATGATGATGCTGAAGGGCGGAGCTCGGCTTGGAGGATGCGAGGGCATTGAGTAGGGCGAGCTCGATAAGGACGACAAGACATGCGTCTGTGATGGTTTTTTATATAATCTGTAGCAAAGCAAGTGCATTGAACTAGTTTCAATAGAAGTGTTATGAGCTTCTATTGCGTCATGCCCGAACATTAATCATTTCGTTATTTCAATTTTTATTCACAGGATATTTCATTAGAAGTGTCTAGAGCTTAGATAGTTCAACTGAAGAGCTACCATCTTAACATATGTTGAAGATATTTAAAAGTGGCCCATGTATTTAACTCTAGTTCATAATATAGATAGCATCAGTATATGTTCATGCATGAATATTACATATAATATGGTAAATACTCGGTATTTTTTGTATTTTGTAATGCTTATTATGTTAGCACATGACCAACGAACTCTTGAAATGAATAAACTGTCTCCCATTATTCCCCCTGACTAGTGTTATCAATGTGTATAGACGCATGCATCAATCCTATAGCGCAGCTAATCCTCACCATAAAAGTATGCCGATAATCATATTGAAAGTTGGAGCATTTATTAGGATAATTAAACGAACAACAACCAAACAACATCCTAGCGTAAATTTATTCTATATATGTCACATGTAAATACATCACATATATAAAACTCACAGTTACCTATTATATATGACAACAGTAAAATTTCTCAGCTTTGCGAGATAAATACGCCAGAGAAGTCTATAGATTCTGCCGAGCACCTCCAGCCCCAGATCAATCACCGCTTCTTGCCACTACACCTCGTCTCTGCATCTCCAGTAGCTCCAATCCTCACGTCCATCTGCCGGTCCACCTCGTCTCTACCTCTCTGGTCACTAGACCGGCTCTTCTTTGCCTTGTAGTTGTCGTCTCCGGCAGTGTATGCACGATTGAAAAACAACCGAGCTTAGAGATGAAGTTATGTGTGTATGCAGCTTGGCCAATTAGCTAGCAAGCTAAGGTCTTGCGGTGTTTTGTACTACTGATTGTATACACACATAAGATTGAGGGCCAAATAGATCTTACCACATCCATTTTGTATTTTCTTATTGTATTTTGGTTTAATTATAGTGACTATTATTTCTCATATTTAATTACAAGTGTCCTGGTGTTCATAGTCTTAACGAGTTTTTAACAAGCTTAACGAGCCGGTTCGAGTATTTATTGAGTTCAAGCCAAGTTAGGATTTCTGCTCATTAGGTTAACAAGTTGAGTCAAGTTGGCTCGGTAAGATAGCGAGTATTTCTGATTCGAGTCGAGCTGGCTCGATATCCACCCTAGTCAAAGATTCTTGCTCCAGCACTCAATTGACAAATTCTGAAGACGAAGCAATTTAGGCTGCTTGGTAACAAAGTATTTACGTTGAGCCCTTTCTATAGAGCACTGAAATTAAGCGATACCAAATTTCCACAAAAGTTTCTTTGGAAAGTAAGCGTAACCCTCAAGATCAGGACTTTCAAGGATGGGGAAAGGCTCAGACAAGCCACCTCAAAATCTAAAGTGGGCATACGAATGTTTGAACTTATGTACTGAACCATGTTTAAGCTTTGTGTAGAAGCAGTGTTTACCATTGTCAAAAGAAAATGCTATACTTGTTAGTATGCTACACATGTATATGTATTGAACACTATACATCCGTTTGTATGGGTGGACAATTCTACGTTTACTCCAAATTACACCCTTGCCCTATTCTGTATGAGTAGCCATGTTGCATGCACATTCATTCCCTGAACTCCTCTTCGTTTCTTCTTCCAAGAACTTGAATCATGCCGGCGATAGCCGCGCCGATGACGAACCATGTCACGCCGGCCAAGACAACCTTGAGTTCGAAGCTGTTCACCACTCCGAGAGCAACCGCGCCACCGACGTGGTCTTGAATGCCGCCTCCGGCCATCTCCTCCCTGTTGTACCCGGCGATCCCCGCCGCGACGATCGCCATCAGCAGCGGCGCCGTCAGGTCGATCCTCACACCCCTCCCGGCGCCCGCGGACGCTCTCTTGCCACCGGTTGCTCTTCGCAGGCGGCTGCGCGGCGGCGCTGCACTCTGAGCATCCGGTGCCGGGAACGAAGCCGAAGACGGCAGGTTCAGCTGCGGAGTCCAGTACTCGTCGCGGCGGCGGGCGTACACTGCCGACGCCGTCGCGCCCTCTGCTTTGCGTCGCGCCGCTGCCTCCTTGAGCCTGTCCGTCGCGCGGTCTGCGGCGGCATCGGAAGAAGAAGGCGGCGGCAGCAGGCGGAGGGGAGCAGGGACGGTGGTGGCGGCCGGAGCTCTGAATGGCCGCCAGTACCACAAGTTTGAGATGGACATGATGGTCTGGACCGCCGAGGTCCTCGACTGCCGCACTACCTCTGAGTCCTGCATTCGCCATTGACATTGAAACTATTTGAGCTGAGCATATATGCAGAGGAGTGGCACTGACAATCAGTCGATCAAGCAATGGCTTTGGTACTGATACTGTTGGACATGAGGCAGCTAGATCGAATTACCTCGGACTCTCTTGTCGCCGATTTCTGCTTCATCTCCTGGAATCTTGCCTTGAACTTGTTGACCTCGGCGAAGATGTCGGGAGACCCCGCGGTGTTGCCTTCCGAGACCCGGACTCTGCCACGGGGCTGCTTGGACATCAAGAACTCGAGCGCCGCCAGGTCCGACCTCTCGACCATCCTAGAAATCAAATCAATCATGAAAAAAGTGAGAGAGTAGTAGTAGAAAACAAAACTAAAAAAAAAGTTTGATTTGGTTCGTACGAGATGCAGTCGACGGGGCAAGTCTGGATGGCGTCGAGGATCTTGTCCTCGGGATCGGCCCACTGAGCGACAACGCGGGCGCGGCCGTGGACGGACTCGATGGCGAAGGTCCTGCTGGCGTGGAGCGCGCACTTGAGGCAGCCGATGCAGGTGACCTCGTCGACGAACACGGCCCTCTGTTCGGCCTCGCCGCCGAGCCACGACGAGTAGAGCGGCCGCCCCGTGTAACCCTGGAACTCGGACCGCTTCGCCTGCTCCCGGTCGTAGGCCAGCCGCGCGGCGGGGTCAGAGAGCAGGGAGTAGACTTCGTTGAGAACGATGGCCATGTCGTGGCCGCCGGCCCCCGCGACGTCCGGGTGGCACCGCTTCTGCAGCGACCGGTACGCGGCCTTGATCTCCGAGTGCGGCGACGAGGGCTCCACGCCCAGCAGCTCGTACAGGTTGTAGTCCGTCGCCCACGACGAGCCGCCGCCGGTCCTCGAGCGGCCGCCGCTAGAGCTAGAGGAGGAACCGTGCCCGCCGCCGGTGCTGGTGCTGCTCGAAGAAGCAGCTTGGCATCTGTGGCGGGAGGGCCTGGAGGAGATTAAGGATGGCTTCGGGTTGGTGAGGGAGACGGCGATGTTGAGGAGAAGCGCAGGCATCGGCATGGCTGCTTGCTTGCTTGAATTTGATTGTGCGTTGGTCGGCTCGTCTGCTCTCCTCTCCCGAGTGGTGGGAGCTTCAGCTCGTGGAGATGGGGAGCAAGGGAGTGACGACTAAGCGTTTGATGGTGTCGTGTCGCGTCGAACGAGAGTTGCACGAGATATTTTACAGCGTTGCACCTTTCGCCTTTTCCTGCTTGGGCACTGATATTTTCGACCTGCCTACTTGGGCACCAGAAAAATAAGTGAGTTTTCCTTTTCTGTGAAAATCAGACCACTGCTTGAAGTGACGAGATATTGCAAAGAAGCTGCACTAAAATGTACTGTGGCTGTCCAGGAGCTAGGTTCATATTTACACACAGGCCCATTGTTTTCCATTTTAACAGATTATGGAACGTGAAATGCATTTTCGCAATGCACAGCAAACAGACACAATATCATAACACATTCATGTGAAGAATGCAATCAAGAAAATTGCCAAACAGTTGTCCTGAATATTTTCATCATTCTGGATACTTGCGTCCGGCAAAATGGGCATCGTGAAACAGAACTTTGAGCATCTATTACACAGAACATGACCGCACGGTATTATAGTCATATTGACCTCAGCATTCAGGCAGACATGGCATGCCCATGCTGTCTCGGCAACATCAGCTTCTCCAAATGCTGACTCAGCTTTCTTCTACAGTAGTTCAAACAACTTTCAATGTCATAGGTAAGCATATGCAAAAGAAGTGTATTCAGTTAGAATTCAGAACAGTGATTTATACTACTAACTAGGCAGCTTACTAGTGTTTATTCTTTAACTGGTGTTTATGACGTCCAATCGCGTGCCTCCTGGTCCCCATTGCGCTTAGGTTACATGTTTTGTTCAGCTGATGCGTGACAGGATAATGTCTTTTACATTCTCCTGTAGATTAGTTATACCATACAGCCGCGAGAACTCAGAGAAAATCTAAAATGTAAACTTCCCTACACAAGCTGAAGATAGGAGATATCTGAACTGAATGTAACAGTCAATCTTTTGTACAACAGCCCAGTAACTAACAGTAATGTACCGAACATCTTCTGACAGCACTATAGAAAGGAATGGGAATTCAGTGATCAACCTTTGTGCCAAGATTCTTTTACTGATCCGTAGCTTCCAAACTTACACTTCCACCAAGAGAGAAATGCAAAAAAAATGCAGCGGCCTCTAACGTGTATTCTTTTGCTTGTAAGCTCCATGTCATCTTTGTATAGTAGAATGCATAAGTTAGTCTGTGTGAGAACAGAAGAGCCATCGGCATATATCTAGTTCCCAGGGGTAAAAAAATAGGAAATCTTCACGGATGGACTAAGCAAAATGTAATTTAAGCTCCACGACTCTGTATAGTGGCAACTAACTGAGTTTCTTCAGAAGGTACATGAAAACTTTCATGCTCTCCTTGCATTGCATGGCCTGAGTAGAACTGGCTAATGAAGAGCTGAAAAATATTTTTGAAGTTTCTATAGCTTGTTCCAAATATGCACATTTACACTTTCACAGAGATAAACAGAATCTTTGCTTTCAGTGCAAACCATGAACCCGTGATCCATGAACAAAGCTATAATACCTTTCCTCTCCAGTGGATGAATAAAAGCTTAAAAAAAGTACATCCACTGTAGAAGAATATATTTCTATCATGAGTAGCCTAGACTCACAATATCCCACAGATTAAGAATAGTCTGCAAAAAATTGGCCAAGAAACTTGTGTAATTCAAAAACTTATGTGCCATCCGAGCTAAAGAAAATGATTCCATTTGATTCACAAACTAGCATGCAAATGTAAATTGAGTATTGGGAACACAGTTAGTAGAATAGACCTTCTGGCTTCGCTACAAAATATGCAATGACCAAGCAACCAATAACATCCAAAGAGAAGGCAATTAATAAATCAGTTGTATCAGTATATGCACATGACTGGCACAAACAGGCTTACTTTACGGCCTAAACGCATAAGAAAGTTGTTCGGCATTATAGCATGATGAAGAAAGTCCCTCAAACGCATGTACTTCACCCTGAAAATTTGTAAGAACAATGGGAAGACATTAACTTGGATATAAAAAACCAACCAAATAATGAAACAGTATTTGAGCTATCAGATCATTATTTTCATTGGTATTCTGTCAGACAGGTGGCCAAGATTGCAGCCAAAATGTTATGATTAGTCAGTTCAGAGACTGTAGAT
This sequence comes from Stipa capillata, assembly GCA_019208055.1. NCBI lineage: Eukaryota > Viridiplantae > Streptophyta > Magnoliopsida > Poales > Poaceae > Stipa > Stipa capillata. Next base: position 66,928 of record JAGXJF010000409.1, read on the forward strand.
TGACCCAAATTTGGTGCATTATTTATGTTATGGTTTTCTGTAAAATATGGTAACAAAAATAATATATCTATAAATCATGGAACTATTTTGCAAGACAAATTAAATAACATTATTTTGACGAAGTTAATTTGTATCCTTGTAGCTTCAAATTTAGTACTAATGGTGATAGATTAACTTGTGATGCAAAGAGCAGTAACTCAACATAGCTAGCTAGACATGGGGAAACGAAGGATCACATCTTTTCTTTCTTTCTTTTTGTGATGAACAAACTTGGGCTTATGATTTATCTGTATTGTCACCGTCAACAATTACTGGTGTGTAATACTTACATAGACCCAAAAGAAACAATTTAGTGCCTTTTTTTAGAACCAAATGGCAAGGAGGCAATCAGGCAGATGGTTTTCCTTTATTAGAAACCAAACACTACTGAGATCGTAGGCAATAAAAAAGGACAGATGACAGATAAAACTTCGCAGCACCTTACAATGCTATAGGGGCCAAATTGTGTTGCAGGGTTGCCAATGAACTGCAAGGAGACTCACCATGAGGTTAGAATGCTTACTACCACCACGGCTGGCAAACAAGAAAGATGGGAAGAAAAAGGGAAGGTGGTGGATGGCTTAGGTAAGCGAAGAAGTGCAGATGCAGACAGCTAGGTTCTATATGTCTCGGTCATAACTCACAAAGCAAAACTGTCAGACCAATTTTGAAAATTAATGGATTCTATCACAGTATCACCACATAATCTTTGCAATGGCACTGTGAAGCTTCCATGTCTTTGTAATAGCAAATAAATAAATTCTGCTTTAGTTTAAACAAAACCGACACATTAGTTGATATTGTTTGCCTACAATTACAAAATAATATAGAAGGGTACACGATGCAACCACTGAAAGCGAAAGTATAACTGTACAAACAATGCAAAAAATATTCCGTACCTCCAAATAGTAGAAGCAGTCTATGTCATGGGAGCTATGCCCTTAACATCATCATCACCATCCATGTACTTTCCATCAGGCATGGTCTTGCTTTTAGTGCCTTCAACCTTTGCCTGCGTACTTGAGTTCCTCTTGCTATACTTCTTCTTATACCGATCCACGAAACCATTATGTTGTTTAGTCCCAGGAGGACCTTTCCTTTTACCCCTCATACTCGCATGAGTGTGTTTACCTATACACTCCAGTGCAAGAACCACTGTGATTGTGGGATCAGATCGCACAACATGCTTTGCATTCCAGTTGCTCTCCCTCTCTGCTCCAGTCTCATCATCATCCAGCTGATCCATCATGTTGGTTACACAAAGCCCCTGATCCCCATTACCCTTCCTCCCAGCAACCAGACCTTTCTGCCCCTTGCCCTGGCCAGCCGAGCCACCACCAGTCGCATTCCCAGAACGTGAAATCCTATGTGAACCGTTCATCGCCAGATGCAGCTGCAACGCCAACTCCTCATCCGGCAGCTCCGAATCATCGGTGCCTGTCCTCTCTAACCCCTCACCTCCAGCGATGAGGGCCATCGCCTCCTTTGCACACTTGGAAGCCGGCTTCGCCTCCACAGCCTTCCTCAGGGAATTCAACTTAGCCACAGCTACGGCCTCCAACTTGCCCCGCGCTGCAGAAGTGGGCTCCCTGGTGGCCGCCGGAACGGATGTGGCGCCCCCATTCTTGCTACCCGGCTTCACGGTCGGGCAGCAATCGATGCAGACGAAATTCTCCACGTCTATGGGCTGGATCAGTGCAGTACGGTGCTCAGCGGGGATGCAGTATTGGTGGACGCAGCGGCTGCAGCTGCGGCACGTGGCGGAGGAGTCCTCGGGCGGGAGGTTGTCGAGGGAGAGGCAGTAGGAACAGACGGCACCGGAGCGGACGAGGGAGAGGCATTCTCCACAAAGGAGGACGATGCGCCAGAGGGAGCGGAGGGGGCGGACTGGGTGGCGCTTGGCGCCCGGCGGCGGCGGCGGGGAGCGTTCGCCACAGCAGTGGCAGAGGGTGAGGTCGGGCTGGCCGCGCGTGGGCGCCGGGGGCGGCAGGGTCGGGCGGGGGGCCGCAGCATGGCGGCGCGGGCGATGCTTGGAGAGGAGGCGGGACGGCGGGGAAGGGTTGCCGGCGTCGGGGGTGGGGGTGCTGGGTGCAGCTTGCACCATGGGTGAGCTAGGGTTTGGGGTGGGATGGTAAGGGTGGGGGATTTCACTGGCCTTGGGAGAATGGGTTTCCGTAGGCGCTTGGGCCTGTGGCCTGTGGATCCGATGTTCCCTGGCGGAGCTACCGGGCCATTGAGGGAATTTGACGAGCGAGAAGAGGTCGAGGCGGCGATTTGTGCGTGTTTTTTTCAGCCAACCACCGTGAATCTGAAAATATAATAATAGAAAAAATACGTATGGTTGAAATATCATGATTTTATGAGTCTTATAAGAATTTAATATATAGATATTTGTAGACATGGCTCCTTGGATGCTACACGGTAATTTTATAGGAATTTGAAGAGAGAATGATGCACACAAAATATAAAGAATTTTTTTCCATCATATTTAACTTCTTGCTAGGAATCATATAGAAATGACGTGTGGAAATGCAATCCATCTAAATTTTTTATCATCTCATTTCTTTCTTCGAAAAGGCTTCTATAGGAAAATTTCATGCAGATTGAAATTCTATAAATTTTCTATGAAAATCCTTCAATCTAAAAAAGTCCTTACAAGATTGCTTATATACACAAAGAGAGGTAATCTCACTAGAAAACGACATGTCTTTTTGTATCTTCTCTAAAAGTTGTAAGGGCATCTCTAATAGGGTGATGTCACTCTTTCCTTAAAGGTGCCACATAGAATTTTTGTTGAGTTGGAGAAAAGAGAGAGAAGAAAGAGAATATTGCTTTGCCTTCACACATAAGATATTACAATTTTCTTCATTGTACAATATGTCTTCCCTTAAACTTATATCGTCTAGTTTAATTTTAATTCTGTCGTAGCAACGAGACTAGACAATGAACTTGTGGCACCCCCACACGGCTACGCGGACCTACGAGGGTTGCCCGGAAAACTACGTCGCGGAGACACCGCAGTCGCGCACGCGGGTGGACGACGCGAGGACGCTCGAACCGGCTAAGAGCCACGAACTTGAGGAGAGGAGGAGCAGATGAAGTTTTATTTCAGAATTTAGACCCTTGGAATAGGAGGGGTGTCCCCCTATTTATAGGGAAAATGGAGGGGCGGAGGAGATTACAAAAATGACATCGGGCTATTTACAATCTTGCCCCTAAATACACCAGTGCCCTCGAGGACGAACTGGTCTTTTCCTCCAGGAATATTCCGGGAATGTTCCGCGGGCCTCGCTCGTCATGCGTCGATACGAGCTTGACGTCGGCACGGTCTTGGTGTCCGCACGAACTTGACGTTCGCACGAGCTTGACGTCGGCGCGGTCTTGGTGTCCGCACGACCTTGGCGTTCGTACGAGCTTGACATCGGCACGGTCTTGGCGTTGACGAGTTCGGAGATTCACCGATTTCTTCCAAGTACGGAAAAAGCGTCAAAACCGGGTAGCGCGGGGACCCCTTCCCAACAAATTCTATATTCATGCATGCATTAATTGCTAGAGATGGCATCAAGAGATAACATATTATATAACATGTTTTTATTGTTCTTTCTAGATGACGTAGAAGGCATACTTTTTTTTTACCTTTTCTATTATTGAAGATGCCTAAGTGATTGCGACGTCACCACGTTCTCATCTATCCGTCGCACATGTAATCTATCCACCCGAACGGATTAGGCTGACACCTGTTTGCAACGAAATGGTGCGTGTCATCGATTTGACAGTACTCAAATGATAAATCTAGAATTTCGTTGCTCCGTCATGCAAATCTGGCTTGTATTTTTGTTAGCGCTTTTCAAATGCCAAGTACGCTCAGGAGCATGTAGCAAACAGTTGAGTCGTGAGGGGAAAATGTCATTGGAAAACATCTGAACACCACAAGTGTTCCCCTTAGATCGATAGTAGGAAAACATCTGAACAGAAACGTGCGTCCACCACGCGTTGGTGGCTGCTCTCATCGCTCGCTCTCTGCCGTGTTACGTGCTGGTGCGCTGACGTGCGAGCGTGGCAGGGGAAGCCGAGCACACGATGGGGTACGAGCCTACGACCGGTGATGTCGTAGTGGCAGTGACACTCTCGTGGTAGCTCCACCTCCACACTAGTTCATGCTTGTGCTGGGCACTCATGATGATCTCGACACAGTAGAGGAACCGCACAATTCAGTAGAGCAGTAGACTATTAGGCCAAGGGTGCAGTGTCACGCTGGCACGAAGAAACAAGAGAAAGACGAGGCATCCCCTCCATCCAGACATAGGACAGAAGCACAAGAAGATAGATACTCCTGCTGTGAGCGAACAAAAACATAAAAAATGCAGCTCAATCGAAAATTCTACATACAGTACAGATCCCCGTCAGCTTGCTTTCTGCACGTACCTGGTCACAGGCTCACAACCTCGTCGGCAGACTCGGCGCGCGGCGCCTCTCACCGTTGGCTTCAGTGAGAGGACACACACAAGAGTAGCCATTCCTATTTTATCCATTTACATCGTGACTTACCACATGATGATTGATGAAACAATCTTATAGTATTTTTTACTAGGGATGGAAGTGACCGGCCGTTTCAGTCCGTTTAAATTCATATGATATTCAAATCAGTAAAGCTAATTTAAATTGTCATGTATAAATCTCTTGATTAGTGGATTAAGCGGCCAGCCATTTATATCTTTTTTGACGCAAAAACTGTAAGGAGACAGGCATCATGCACAAATAATTAAGAATCTTGCAGGCTTCCTGATCTCAAGAAGTGCATGCCAAATTATTGCCATAGCCATGCTGCAGCAGACAACAACCCTGAATTTTCCAACAATTGAACCACGTAATCCCAAGCGGAGGAAGACGACGACAACCCTACATCTTGCTGCTGCTGCCCCTGCGGGTGGGCCCCATCTCCTTCGCCATGTTCCGCAGCACATATTTCTGGATCTTGCCCGTGGACGTCTTGGGCAGCTCGGCGCGGAACACGACCGTCTTGGGCACCATGTATCCCGCCATGCGCTCCCGGCTCCACGCCATCACATCGGCCGCGGTCACCGCGTCTCCCGCTCCCTCCTTGAGGCTCACGAACGCGCACGGCGTCTCCCCCCAGAACTCGTCCGGCCGCGCCACCACCGCCGCCTCGTTCACCGCCGGGTGCCCGTACAGCACGGACTCCACCTCCATGCTGCTGATGTTCTCCCCGCCGCTGATGATCACGTCCTTGGAGCGGTCCCGGATCTCCAGGTACCCGTCCGGGTGCATCACCCCGACGTCCCCCGTGTAGAACCACCCGTCGTCTCGGATCGCCGCCTTGGTCGTGCTTTCGTCCTTGAAGTAGCCCAGCATGACGCACCCGCCGCGGAGCACGATCTCTCCCATCGTGGAGCCGTCGCGGGGCACGCTGCGGCCGGTCTTGCCGTCGACGATGTCCACCTCGGCCATGCCGGGGGTGCGCACGCCCTGTCTCGCCTTGAGCCGCGCGCGCTCCGACGCAGGCAGCTTGTCCCACTCCCCCTTCCACGCGCACGACACTACGTGCCCCGCCGTCTCGGTAAGCCCGTACCCGTGGTTGACCTCGAAGCCGATGGCCTCCGTGCGGTGCAGCACGGCTGCCGGCGGCGGTGCGCCGGCCGTGAGTATCCGCACCTTCCCTGGGAGCGGCTTCCGCACGCCCTCGGGCGCGTTGGCTAGCATGTTGAGCACTGTTGAATAATCCAGTGCAGTGCTAGTGTAGAAGTTGTTTTTCGTCAGACATAAGCAGGCTAGCTGCAGTAGTTTCAGTTTTCAGACTAGTTTCAGTTAGCCGTTTTGTTTCAGTCAAATAAGACTTGGTCTAGCTTAGCTGCTTTGGATACTCGTGGGGATGGACACAACCTGTTCGTGCAGCTAACTTGTAGGGGTGATGGATCTGAGCGGTAGTGGGATGGCACTGCCCTGTAGGCTCGGGTGTTGATCCTATTTTCTAGCTTTTTCAGTTGTAAGCAGTGAGCATAAATAGATAAGGAGAAAACAGAAAACGTTGCAAGTTTTAACGCAACAAAAAACACCTGAGTCCCTTGTTCTCTAACCTGTGCGTGTGTTCTAGTTCGACTTTGCTCTGTCTAGATCCTTTCAGGGACCACATTTGGTATCAGAGCCATTGACGTGAGCAATGTCGAACCGGCAGCACACCGGCAACACCCCACCACCAAGACGATCCGTCACTCCGGCGCAAGAGCAGCGACGGCGCTCACCAAGTCGTGGGCGTAGCAGAGTTCGGCGCGGAGGCGAAATCGTGGTGCAGCGGGAGGTGGTGCGCGAGATGGGCGGCGGCGGCGGTGCAGGCCTCGTCTTCCCGGTGCTGAAGCGGGGGGAGTACACCAACTGGGCGATGGTGATGGAGGTGAACATGCAGGCCGCGTCGCTCTGGGACGCGATCGAGGACGACGGTGTCTCCCGGCGCGAGGACAAGCAGGCGCTCGCAGCGCTGCTCCGCTCCACGCCGCCGGAGATGCACCCGATGCTGATCGGGAAGGGCAGCGCCAAGGCGGCATGGGAGGCCATCCGCGTTCAGCACCAGGGCACCGATCGCGTGCGCGACACTCGCGTGCGACGGCTCAGAACTGAGTTCGAGTCGATCGTGTTCAAGCCCGGTGAGCGGATCGAGGACTTCGGCATGCGCATCTCCAACCTGGTGTCGACGCTGCGCTCCCTCGGCGACGCCTGCGACGACGAGAAGGTAGTGCGCAAATTCTTGTCTGTTGTTCCGGGCCGTTTCGTCCAGATCGCGTTCTCGATGGAGACGATGATGGACCCAGCCACCCTCACTGTCGAGGAGGTCGTGGGCCACCTGCGTGCTGTCGAGGAACGCCTTGATGGCGAGCCGGGCGGCACGAGCGCCGGCGGCCAGCTGCTGCTGACAGAGGAGCAGTGGGAGGCGCGCAAGAAGAAGCCCAGCGGCGGGAGTACCGCTGGCGGTGGCGGTGGGCGTGACCGCGGTCAGGGCTCTGGCGTGCGGAAGACCGATCCACCTCCAAAGAAGGGCACGCCACCATCCGCCGGCGGCGATGATCCTGATCGCAACAAATGTCGCTACTGCGGCAAGAAGGGACACTGGGCCCGGGAGTGCAGGAAGAAGCAGCGCGACGAGGTGGCGACGGCAGCCCACCTCACGCAGCACGAGGACGAAGAGGAGCCCGACCTTCACATGGCCACTGTCGTGGAGATTGTCCACGCCACGGCAGCCGGGCCTGTCGTGCCTGGCCCAGTGGTGGCCGCCTCGCTGCTGACGGGGGAGCACGTCTTCCTCAACGAGGAGCGCGCACGCGTCGTGCTCCGACGTGCGCCAAACGACGTCGACCCCGCTTGGTACCTCGACACGGGGGCCTCAAACCACATGACTGGTGACGAGGCTGTCTTCGCTGAGCTGGACCGCGCCGTGTCAGGCAAGGTGCGGTTCGGGGACGGCTCCGTCGTCGACATATGCGGGCGCGGCACCGTCCTGTTCGCCATCAACGACGAGCGGCACCACGAGCTCGCAAACGTCTACTGGATACCGAAGCTGAAGTCCAGCATCGTCAGCATCGGCCAGCTGGATGAGCTCGGCTTCCCCACCCACGTCGAGCACGGCTTCATGACGGTGCGGGACCAGGACAAGCTGCTGATCGCCAAGGTCCCTCGCACCAAGAACAGGCTGTACGTATTACATCTGAAGATTGTGCAGCCTGTGTGCCTGGCGGCGCACACCGACGACGAGGCCTGGCGCTGGCACGCGCGCTTCGTACACCAGAGCTTCGACAGCCTCCGGAAGATGTCCAGGACTGGCATGGTGCGCGGGCTCCCTGTAGTCGACCACGTCGAGCAGCTGTGCGAGGCCTGCATCGCTGGCAAGCACCGGCGCGCTTCGTTCCCGGCGGCGGCAAAGTTCCGTGCCACGGCGCCCCTCGAGCTCGTGCACGGAGATCTGTGCGGGCCTATCTCGCCGCCAACGCACGGAGGGAAGAAGTACTTCCTCCTACTCGTCGACGATTTCAGCCGCTTCATGTGGATGACCCTGCTCAAGTCCAAGGACGAAGCAGCGGCGGCAATTCGTCGCTTCCAGGCAGAGGCGGAGAAGGAGTCACGACAGCCGCTCCGAGTGCTTCGCACGGACCGCGGCGGCGAGTTCACTGCGGTGGATTTCGCTGAGTGGTGCGCCGAGCGCGGCGTCCAGCGGCACCTCACTGCCCCCTATTCTCCTCAACAGAATGGGGTAGTGGAGAGGAGAAACCAGACGGTCGTCGGCGCCACGAGGAGCATGCTCAAGGCCATGTCCGTGCCTGCAGAGTTCTGGGGAGAAGCTGCGATGACCGCAGTGTTCGTGCTGAACAGATCCCTGACGAGAAGCCTTGATGGCAAGACTCCATTCGAGGGCTGGTACGGCCGCAAACCAAATGTACACTTCCTGCGTGTATTTGGTTGCAGGGCCTACGTGAAGGAGACGAAGCCAGGGCTCAAGAAGCTCGACGACCGCTCACGCCCGATGGTGATGATCGGCTACGAGCACGGGAGCAAGGCCTATCGCCTGTATGATCCAACAAAGAAGAGGCTCGTTGTCTCCAGGGACGTCATCTTCGATGAGGGCTCCAGCTGGGACTGGGGGGAGTACGGCGGCGGCGCGTCCACGTTCACCGTCGAGAACTGGACCATGCCGATGGCGGCATCGAGCGTGCCAGCTACGTCGTCATCTCCGGCTCCAACTCCTCCGTCTCGGGCCACATCCGTGGCTGATGGGCCATCGAGCCCAGTCAGGCCCACGACTGCGAGCGAGACCCAGCCCATCCGCTTCGTGTCTCCACCAGCTGAACAAGACGAGGATAACCTCGACGCTGGCGATGACCCAGACGGCATCCACCGCTACCGCCGCGTTCTCGATTTGGTTGATCCCGACGCGGAGAATCCAGGGCGGGCGGAGCGCCTCCTACTCACCCCCACTGGCGAGCCGTCGACGCTCGCCGAGGCTGAGGGCGATGAGGACTGGAGGCTGGCGATGGTCGACGAGCTGGCCTCGATCGAGCAGAACTCCACCTGGACGCTGGTGGACCTGCCCGCCGGCCACAGGCCCATCGGCCTAAAGTGGGTCTACAAGCTGAAGCGCGACGCCGACGGCATCATCCTCAAGCACAAGGCCAGGCTCGTCGCAAAGGGCTACGTCCAGCGGCCGGGGATCGACTTCGATGAGGTCTTTGCCCCTGTTGCGCGCCTGGACTCCGTCAGGCTTCTGCTCGCCGTTGCTGCTCAATTCCAGTGGCAGGTGCACCACATGGATGTGAAGACGGCGTTCCTGAACGGGGAGCTGGGCGAGGAGGTGTACGTGAGCCAGCCGCCAGGATTCAGCGACGGCAAGAACAGCAGCAAGGTACTGCGCCTCCATAAGGCGCTGTATGGACTCCGCCAGGCCCCACGCGCCTGGAACACCAAGCTCCACGCCGTCCTGGTGTCGCTCGGGTTCGAGCGGAGCGCCTCCGAGCACGCTGTGTACACCCGTGGCAAGGGCAAGTCGCGGCTGCTGCTAGGGGTCTACGTCGACGACCTCGTCATCACCGGCGCGTGCACCACGGCGATCTCCGATTTCAAGCTGCAGATGTGCGACAGGTTCAAGATGAGCGATCTTGGCCTGCTCACTCTGTACTTGGGCATCGAGGTGTCACAGAAGCCCGGCCACATTACTCTGAAGCAGAGTGCATTCGCTGCCAAGCTCCTCGAGAAGGCAGGAATGGCGGATTGCAATGGAGCACAAGTGCCGATGGAGCCAAGGCTGAAGCTGTCCAAGCAGAGCTCCAATCCACCGGTCGACGTCACGCTCTACCGCAGCTTCGTCGGCAGCCTCCGTTACCTGGTACACACGAGGCCCGACATCAGCTTCGCCGTCGGCATGGTGAGCCGCTTCATGGAGGCGCCCACCACTGAGCACATGAGTGCTGTCAAGCACCTACTCCGCTACGTCGCTGGGACAATTGACATCGGCTGCTCCTACACCTCAGCGCCTGGTGGAGCTCATCTGATCGGCTACAGTGATGCAGACATGGCTGGCGACATCGACGACAGGAAGAGTACCTCAGGTACACTCTTCTTCTTCGGTGATTGTCCGGTGTCCTGGCAGAGCCAGAAGCAGAGGGTGGTGGCGATGTCATCCTGCGAGTCTGAGTACATTGCAGCGGCAACAGCAGCTTGTCAGGGAGTCTGGCTAGGCCGTTTGCTCGGTGATCTGCTAGGGACTGATCCTCTGGTCACCGATCTACATGTGGACAACAAGTCCGCAATTCAACTCATCAAGAACCCAGTGTTCCACGACCGCAGCAAGCATATTGAAGTGCGGTACCACTACATCAGGAACTGCACTGAGAATGGCACTGTCGTGGTTCAGTTTGTTGGCACTGAAGATCAGCTCGCAGATATCCTTACAAAGGCTCTGGGCCGTGTTCGTCTCCAGCTGCTCCGTGAGAAGATCAAGGTCGTCAAGGTTCAGTAAGGGCACAGCATCTGCCTTAGGGGGAGATTGTTGAATAATCCAGTGCAGTGCTAGTGTAGAAGTTGTTTTTCGTCAGACATAAGCAGGCTAGCTGCAGTAGTTTCAGTTTTCAGACTAGTTTCAGTTAGCCGTTTTGTTTCAGTCAAATAAGACTTGGTCTAGCTTAGCTGCTTTGGATACTCGTGGGGATGGACACAACCTGTTCGTGCAGCTAACTTGTAGGGGTGATGGATCTGAGCGGTAGTGGGATGGCACTGCCCTGTAGGCTCGGGTGTTGATCCTATTTTCTAGCTTTTTCAGTTGTAAGCAGTGAGCATAAATAGATAAGGAGAAAACAGAAAACGTTGCAAGTTTTAACGCAACAAAAAACACCTGAGTCCCTTGTTCTCTAACCTGTGCGTGTGTTCTAGTTCGACTTTGCTCTGTCTAGATCCTTTCAGGGACCACAAGCACGACGGGCGCGCCGCAGAGGTGGGTCACCCCGTGGCTCGCGATGGTGGCGTAGACCTCGGCAGCGTCGACGCGGCGGAGGCAGACGTTGGTGCCGCCCACCACAGCCATCCCCCACGGGATGCTCCAGCCGTTGGCGTGGAACATGGGCAGCGTCCATAGGTATGTCGGCCGCGGTGGCACCGCCCAGTCCACGAGCGAATCAACAGTGACCAAGAAGATGCCGCGGTGGCAGTGCACCACCCCCTTGGGCGCCGACGTCGTGCCGGAGGTGTAATTCAGTATCATCGGGTCCCACTCGCTCGCCGGCCGGACCCACGCGAACTTCGGGTCGCCATTCTCGAGAAGCCTCTCATATGTCAAAGCCGTGGAAGGGGCGGGAGGAAACTCGTTCTCGTGAGGGTCCTCGACGAGGACGACGCGTGGGGACGGATGTCCAGGCGGGAGGAGCCGGAGCGCGTGTACAATGACCGGCAGCGACGCTGGGTCGACGAAGACGAGCTTGGAGCCGGAGTGGCGGAGCAGGACGGCGACCGTGCGCGCGTCGAGGCGCGTGTTGATGGTGTTGAGCACGGCGCCGCTCATTGGCACGCCGAAGTGCATCTCGTACATGGCCGGCACGTTCGGCGCGATCACGGTCACCTGATTAAACATGGGCGATCACCAATTTGACATTTTTACGCACGCAAATTACACGTACGTACGTACAGATTGTGCGGGTGGAATTAACTCGAGAAGTAGAAGAGTATATGGCTAGCTTACGACGTCGCGGCGGGAGATGCCGAGGGATACGATGGCGGACGCGAGACGGAGGCAGCGGCGGAAGGTCTGGGACCAGGTGAACACGGTGTCGTGGTACACGACGGAGCGGCAGTCTCCGAACACGGTGGCCGCGCGCTCCAGGAACCCCAACGGCGTGAGCGGGCACGAGTTGGCCTGGTTCGCGCCGAGCTTGTCCATGGCCGTCGCGCGTCGCTCGTGGAGGCCTGGCTTGTATCTGTAATGAGCTGAGTGGAGTGTGATATAAGAAAGCCAGGTCGTCGTGTACCAACCGTCTGGTGGGCAATGGCCGGTCAAGCAAAATTGCAATAGTGGTAGTATTTGACAGCTCGATAGAATGGCTGCGTTCTTTTCGGCTTCTCCAGGGGCTTTTCCCAGAAGCTGTCCCCTCTCAGCTTCTCTCAGAAGCCGCCCCCTAAAATTCGTCGGGGTTTCTAAACTAGTCATACCCTATTAATTTAGAAGCCCCGACGAATTTGAGGGGGCGGCTTCTGGGAGAAGCTGGGAGAGGATAGCTTCTGGGAGAACCCGTCCGAGAAGCTAAAAAGAACTGGGCCAATAGATGCTAATGCACTCGAACCTGGTCATCCCCATCTCCATACGTACGGAGTAGATGCTAATACACTTGGAAAATGACGCGCCATGCTTGTCTCGTCTCTGGCTTTTGTGCGGCCTTGTTTCCCAAAACTTTCTCAGGTCACACATCTCGCAATGAAATGGAGTGTGTCATGCCTTCAGCGTCATGTAAGAAACGTTTCATGTAACGGCAAAGTGCACTCGATCAGGTTCGAAAATGCCATTAGAAAACATGTGAATTGTGAGCACGACTTTTCCGCCGTAAACAACCTAGCTCTAGCATAGTTAGCCAAAACATGTGCAACCCTATTTTTGTTACGATCAATTAAGCAGGAGAGTAAACTTCGACCGGTCAGCACCAGAGGCAAAAAGAGCGTCAAGTAGAGCCTAGAAGTCCGTCTGAATAATAAAAGGCAGTTCCGACTGTTGCAATGCCATTGTCACACCTTCCAGCGCCGCATAGATCTCCGATTCAAAAGCTTTAGAGCAACGGTACAATGCCTCCCAAGCTGCAACAATTGTCTGTCCATTACAATCGTGGAGGATCATGCTGATGCCCCCCGAACCATCTTTCACGTCAAACGACCCATCGATAAACATAGCTTCCCAACCTAAATCAGGATTTGGCCAGGGAGCAGCACAATAGTGGCGCTCCGGAGGGGGTCGCAGTCCAGAAGGTGGGAAGCATGCTGTTTGCCTTTAACCGGGTCACGTCCATCCTTTTATCGGATCTGCAACAGTGACGCCAAATAGCTGCATAGATAGCGACGACAGCTTCAACCGACGCAGTTCCTTTGTGATGCACTAGGTCAGTCCACACCTGCCAAATCCTACAAATCAATATTATCACCACCATACGCCCCTCCAGCGACTCTGAAGCAAGGATTCCAAATAGCCATTCGGGCTAGAATTAACACCGGAGGATCAAGGATGTAATCTAGAGAGAAGTGAATAGACTAACTTTAAAACTTAATCCTAGTTATGCAAAATATAAATTAACATGTTAGTGATAAGACAAAATTGCAACAGGTGAATCTAGCAACCTAAACAACAAACAACAAGAAGTACGGGAAAGGAGATGCAAACATGGGAAACATAAGGATTTGTTGTCGAATTAGATCCTACGTCTCCGTTGAGAAATCTTGATCCAATGATCGAAACCGGCACCGAATCATGCTCTTAATTTTCTCAAGAAGCTTGCCAATGTAAATCCTCCTCCTCACTTGGAAACTCCTTCACCTTGTGGTAGGCAAACTCAGGACCTTCACAAACTATTGAGGCGCTTCATAGTTTTCTTAAAGGCTAGGAGACACTAATTTTCAAAAGTAACATATAGCAATCGCTTTGGGTTGAAGATGAACTTTTGCTTGATGTTCAAATTGGATCAATATCTCTCTCTCTCTCTCTCTCTCTCTCAGATTTCCTCACAAGGATGGAAGCTTGTGGTGCCCCCGGTTTTAAAGCCGAGAACTCCCTCGTGATCACTGTACCGGTCCCTGGATCAGTAGCCGATACACACGAGTTAACCTGTATATCATTGTCATACATGCGTAAATAATTAAATAGACCGTTCAGGTCGATAATCTGATACCTGTAGCCCAACGGCTATAACCTTGCAGCGGAAATCCAGCGGAGTTGCGGCCCATCAGTAAGCCATACCCGACAGGCAACTGACTGGGGTTACGCCCTAGCTTTCGCGATCGTGATTGCTTCTTTGGAACTGACGTCTCCTTCGTCTGGCCAAATCAACAAGCCAGATGAGTACATTGAATGTACTCGCAAGCTATTCCCACAGGAGAGATTATACGACAATATTTCATGCAGGGGTTTAATCAAGGAATAGCTCTAACCTAAGTTGCTGATTGTGCGGAAATGTAAGTTCTCAGTTCAAATACGAGTATAGTAGATTCCAAAGCAGTTTGTAAATTCTGGTAAATCAGAACAACAACAAAAGCTTCTCCCGAGGTAGACCCAGCTACCTCAACATCTCAGCCACTGAGACAGCTCAGTCCCTACTACCCCGGGCAGTAGGACTAGCTTCTCGGCTCAACGCTCCACTGACACTATCCCGGATAGTTCAGCGAGTGCCCCTGGCTCAGCCCGTGGTATCCCGGATAGCACGGCTAGCCTTCTCCTCCGGCAATTCCTTGCTACCAACCGTGTAGCGTAAATTGCCCTCTGTGGACACATCATGCCCACGTCCTTAATCCCTTTCCCGGCTTTCACAACCAAAACTTAGTCTAACCAGTGTGTGGCCTTGCCAGTTCATGTCCATGACCGAGGACGCGGCTATTCGAATAGTTTTTAACACTCTGCAGAGGTTGTACGGCTTTACCCACAAGATGTAGGTCACCCTGGAAGTACTTTGCAAGTATACTGCCAGGATTATTACAACGAGACCTTCGCCCGCTTCCATACCAGAGTTGGACCCGCTAGGTGGTTGACCCACTTTTGTGTCCCGGACCAAAAATGGGACTCCCCACCTTTGTGACGCATCAACACCTCACGCCCAGCGTAGGTGGATCTCTAGGACTTTAAACACCTAGCACTAACTCCCTACTTCCCACGGGTCCAAACCCTAATATTTGCCGGGGTACTAAGCCAAGTCCTTCCCATAAAGGACATGTGGACGTACGGTGAGGAACCGGTTTAGCGGCACTTAGGCTCGGTCCTTAACTGATTCGAGTATGACTCCATTTCCGACCCCATGTCGTCCCGGACGAACATGGCTCCATCCGATGCTCTACATCCCCAAACATCTCTTAACATTCCTACCCGAATCGAAATCATCTCCTCTTTTCTTTTGGTTTTTGATAATCCTTTATTTGAAAGTCTCCTCGGACAGCATATGCCATCCGAGGGTTTGTATCCCCATGTCCCAACGGGACGAGTAAAACTTGGTTTTTGACTATAGCAGGGCTAAGCGTGGTTAACACCTATAGTCCTAGTTATTCGACGGTCGCGAACGACCGATAAATATACCTAGGGTTACAATGGCGGATAATCCGACCTAGGTGTCGTGCGACTAATGGGCATAGCTATTCCTACATAAAATATCGATAATAAGAACATAGCATGCAGTGTTCGTAAACGAAATATTCATAACTTTGCAAATATGGGATATCGACATGATCAAAGTGGGAATGCTTGCCTGGCAATATTGTCCCGGTCTTGGTCTTGAATCCGATTCGTCAGCTGTCCGAATTCCTTCGCGCGATAATTCCTAACGTTGTATCTACACGTCGAAAAGAACGGCGAATAAATCAACGAGGCAAGGAAGAATCAAATAACATTGAATCAGAAACTTCAGCACATGAAATCATAACGCTCTTGACAACTACTAGATTCTAAGGGGGCTATAAGAAATAAAGGGCGTGGAGATGGCTCGCTGCCGCGGCGGGGCAAGGTGGCAAGCGACGGCGGCTCGACACGGCAGGATTTAGGCGGCAGGGACAAGGTTTTACTGCGGTAGGAACAATGCGGCGACGGTAGAGGCTTGCCGTGGCAGAGGAAAGTGACAACGGCAGTTGCCGCGGCGGGAGAGAGGCTGTCGTGGCGCTGCCACGGTAGGGTATCGTTTGCCGTGGCGGGGAACTGGCTTGTCGCGGCAGAGGATGGCTTGCCGCGGTGCTGTCGCGGTGGACATAAAGGGCTGCCGCGGCGGGGAAAAATTGTCGCGGCGGGGCAGGGGAGCTGCGACAGGAGCTTGCCACGATAGAAGAATTTATCTGTCGAGGCGGTAGGGCTTTTAGAATAGATGAATCGGGTGCTTCAGATTATTTTGATAAAAGCATAAACCTTAGACTTCTGCCGCGTTAGGGTTCCAGGGTTCTCGAAAAGCATACGATTACGTTTGCCGTCAGGGTTGCCCGGGTTGTATACGTGTAACAACTTTTGGGATTTCGGATAACCTGGTTTGTGGGCAGTTAAGGTCTAAAGGACACAACTAAGGTTTCGGTTTTGGGAAGAAAGGTGGAACCCTAAGTAATTGTCTCCTAGCATGGAATAGTAATAACTTAAGTGGTTTGAGGTTTATTCAGATTAATTCACGAGTCCCTCGAGGTCTTTAGTTCCTAACAGAAACGTCGGGATCCCTACTTATAAATCATTGGTCATTGTCTAGGTGTTTTAGCTAAATCTTGGTTCATACGAATTGATGGATCGCCCTCATAAGGGGACCTAAGGATCCTCCGCAGGGTTTGGAAACTGGTCGATTAAGCTAACAAATGGTTCGAGTGGTATTACTCAAACTTATGTGTATGTATAGCGGTAATGTCTAACCGGGTGTTAGTGCATTGATTAACCAACTGAGTAGCATCTTCGCCATTGGGACAGTATATTCACGAGCACATTAGGTTAAAGGCTGATCGATATAGCTACTATACTTAAACAATAGCTTATCTATTCCTAGCGAGATCGGGTGGCATGACGAGAACTAATCGGCAGATTAGTCCCAAAAGCTACGCTAGGCTCATCACTGCAGCCAGCTAATTGCTAACTAACTAAATAGCTCACTACTTAACTAATTAACTAATTAGCGCACTAACTGACTAGCTAATTAACCAACTAACCAACTAATCACTAATCAGCTAACCGACTAACTAGTTAACTACTAACTAATTAACTAATCACTAATCAGCTAACTAACTAACTAGCTAACTACCTAACAAATTAACTAACTAATTACCTTAGCTGATTAACCAATTAACTACCCGATCAACTAATTAACTAACAATTTAACTAACTACTAACTAATTAGTTCACTAATTAACTAGCTAACGTACTAACGGGTGTGGTTTTAGGGTTAACTGCCGGTAATTAGTGAATTAATTAGCGGTTAGAGACTATTAGATGGGGGTTTGCTGGTCGTTGGCTAACTATACTCGGATGTTACCTGATTGGGTGAAGTTATTTAGTAGCTGATGTCGGAGGCTTTCAACCGCTGGACACTGTGTTCGGTTCTCGGTGGAATAAATGCGCTTATTAGGACTGAGGGGAAAATGTTAACCGGAAAGGACGGCGCTCGGGGCCTCACCGCGGTGACACAAGCCGGCGGCAGGAAGAGAAACGTGGCGCTTGTGGAAGCTCGGTGGAAGGCCTCGTCGGGGTGCCCGGATCTGGCCGGCGACGGAGGGAAGGGAAGCGGCGCAACACAGAGGGGGAAAAGGAGTTGGGGAAGAAAAGGAAAAACGGCCTGAGGCGGCAGCGGTTGAAGGGGCTCGGCGGCTCGAGCATCCCGCCACCGGCGGCGGCGGATGTAGGGCGGCCTCGGTGGGGAGGTGTAGGGCGGCGCGCTCGGGTATACCTTCGGGCCCGGCGGCGGCGAGGGTAGTGTCGGGCTAGGGAGCTGCGGCGGCAAGGGGAAGTTGCTCGGGGAGGCGCGGCTTGACTGGGAGACTTGGGTGGCGGCGGCCTGCCGTGAGAGGCAGCGAAGTGGCGGCGCAAGGTGGCGCTGGTGGAGGTTCTTGGCGGATCCCGGCGTCGGCAGCAGCTGGGGAGTGGCCGAGTGGATGAATCCGGCGGCGGCACTGGGGGACAAGCGGCGGGGAGCGGTGCTGGGCAGGTCCGAGCGGCGCACGCCGGTGGGAGCCAGAGGTGGTGGCGGGCCTGGCGGCGACTGGAGCAAGGGGAGCCGACGGCAAGCTTGGGGGGCCCGCCCAGTTCGGGGAGGAGCTCCGGCGGCTTGGATCTGGCCGTCGTGGCATTGCCGTGGGGGCGATGCGTTGCCGCGGCGGGGTCCGGTGGGGGCCTGGCCGCTCAGCGGCGGTTCCGGCGGCAAGGGGACGGCGCGGAGGAAGGATTAAGGCAGCTCTGCTTAAGGAAGATTGGGGGAGAGAGGGGAGGTGTTGGTGTTGAGGAGCTGCCGTGGTGAACTAGAAGTGGCAACTCGGCTTGAAGAAGCTAGGAGGAAAATGAAGAATGGAGAATGGCTCGGTTGGTGAAGGAAATAGAGATTGGGCGTAGGAGTTGAGCTTGAGTGTAGCTAGATCAGGAGGAAAGTTGGCAGGGGAAACAGCACTACGTGGCCAGGTGCTGCAGTGCTCGGGTGAGAAATTCCAAGGGAGTGGAGTGGATGGCATGCTAGAGGGTAGAGGCTAGGAGAAGGGATGAGGAGAAGAGACAAACGTGTGCAGCTGGCTTTTGGGAAACAGCGGAGCTCAATTTAGAGTGACTGGAGTGGTGAATGCCACGTGCATATCCAGAGCTGTAGAACGGATGGAGACTAGTGTTGGCTGCATGGGAAAATTAGGCACCGAATCAGCAGTGGAGGGTGGCGTGGCAAGGAAAGAATTGTGCACAGAGATTTGTATAGGGGATTGATAGAACCGGGGAAGGGGCCAGCTCATCAGATGCTGTAAATGCATAGGTCCTGCTTGCCTTTGACCACTGCTATGGAGGGAAAGGTGGCACGGTTGAGTAGTGCAGGTGCGGTGGAGGAATTGATTGAATCTAGCAGTGAGAGAAATTACAGTTGTATGGAGTTGACCAGTCTACTGCAGGGGTAGTAAAAGTTAGGCACCGATTTTGAGTTGGCTGTTCATATGGGATCAGCGCTCGGCAGTGCTCAGCAGAGGAGATGGATAGGACTTTTGCTGATTGCATGGAAAATTGGGCACTGATTTCAGTAGGTGCTAGTGCCAGTGCGGTGTAGTCATGAGTGGAGTACAGATGTATATTCACGTATATCTGCTAGGAGAGAGAAAAGGTGGCGGGAGGTCAAAACGGGCACATGCAATTATATGTTGGGGTTTTCAGGGTGCGTGTGCTCACATGCACTTGGGGGTTTAAGAGGAATTAGTTTTAGCTAGGAAGGGGATGAATCGAGAGCTGGGATCTAGGGTTTCGGAGCGCGACAAGATGAGGCAGAGGCACGGGGCTCGAGGTAGGACATTTATCTCGGCTTGGGACGTGTTGGTGACGAGGTACCGTTGATGTAGTTATGGCGGGGATGCGAGGGTAAGCGCCCACACATGGAATTGGGAGTTGAACGGAATTGTTTGCGTTATTGGATGAGGTTCCGGGAAATTAGGGTTTCGACAAGACGGAGATCGGTAGAGATAAAAACAGGGTTTTCGTGCTTGGCATTTAACTTCATTATGATTTGAACTAAAGTTTTAATTAAGCGCGTTTGTCAGCTGACATCATTAATGAAAAAGTTTTTGTTAGCCCTAATTTTCGGATTTTGGAAAATCGGGGTGTGACAAAGCTTGAGCTTGAGGAAGTATGAGATGGCACCCATTAGAGCAAAGGATTGTAATGGCAGGGAGTTAGTCGTGCAAAAAGTGGACATTCTTGAAACTTCTGATATAGAACTCGAAGGTTCCGACATTTGAAAACAACGGTTATTTTGACTGTCTAGAAACGGGACTCGAAACTTTTGACACAAACTCGGAGATTTGGACTTTCAGAGCACAACAGACAGAACTAAAAGTCGGAGGTTCCGATTTAGAACCTGGACCCTTCGAGATTTTGATGAGCCTTATAGAGGTGTCAACAGAACTGATTCCCGGAGGTTCTGATTTTGCACTCTGAGCTTACGATATTTCCAAGGATGCGACCAGAACAAAAACTTGGGGGTTCCGATATTCTAATTCAGATGTTCTGAGATATTAAGGGTGAGTCTAGAACAGAAATTTGGAGGCTCCGAAAAATTTCTGGCAGCTCCGATATTCAAAGCAGAAAGACTTAGGTGTTTCTAGAACCGAACTGGGATGTTCTGACATCCAGAAAAACAAGCAGGAGGGCAACTCGAAGGCTCTAAGTTCCCTGACTTTCCACATGGAAGTGATACTCAGATGTTCTGACACCAAAGTCGGATGTTCCGACATTTTTAGAAGAAGTGTGTACATTCAAATGTCTCTTTGGATTTAGAAATTGATTCCTAGCTAAGTATTAACAAGGCACTCTCACCAGCTTCCAGATTTCAACTCCCCTTAATAACACGGTTGTCCCTAAACTCAATGTGATTTCTCGAACCACTAAAAGAGCTATAAAATTGTTCTTAACCTTTATTTTTTAAGCGTCTTTCCTTAGAACTTTCTAGGGGTCGTCAACGTTATTTTTATCACTGCTTTTGGGACTTAGCACCTGATCGAGCTTGATGATACATTAGTGTCTTAATTATTTTATTATCAATCATCAAAATTTACTTAGAGAGACAAGATGCATTTTCATTATCTTTCGCAAGAAGGCACCACTCTTTCTGCATTACCTCCTAGATAATAGCAGTGTGCGGACAGGGGACTAAAGCATGAAAGGCATCTTTATCCTATAAACCGTAGATAGCACAGGCGCCGAGGACGTCCATATGGTGTCATTTCTTATCTAACAGTGTCCAAAGGGCACCAGTGACAACTTTCCAGGCCATAATCCTCATCTTATGTGGTACTGGAGTTTGTCAACTACTATTCCAAAGAGAGCGATCAACCGGGCAGTCTGGTACTAGAGGCACCGCTTGAGTGAGCTAAGATATGATCCAATACTGCAAGGTAGTATGCAATATTCACGGTGAATTGCTAAAGGAGGGGCTCATCTGGCGTATAGGGAATGGACGGAACATTCGTTTTCTAGCTTGATCCGTGGATCCCAAGGGGCCCCCTCTTTGCAACCAGTTAGGCCCCATTTGGAAGCCTGGTATTGGCCCAAATACCACTGTAATTTACAGCCCTGTAAAATATTTCGGCCCGGATTACAATTTGTTATTTGGAAGCCCGTTTTCGGTTTTTATTTACGTCGGTTTGGGCCACTTACAACCGGAAATGTTTGCGGGCCGAAGCAGGCCACGAAATTTATCCGACAGAAGTCGGGCTCTCGTCCCCGGCCTCCCATTCGCTGCTCCTCCTCAATCCCAGTCGCGGCCGGAGCACAGAGAAGCGGGTGGCGGCGGCCGGAGCAACGCCGCCCCTGGCCGGGCTCTCTCCTCCCTCCCTGGCTTCCCTGGCTCCACCTCCACTTGCCCAACGCCTTCTCCCCCGCAAGTTTGCGCGAGCTGCGACCACCGGGGTCCAGGGACGAGGAAGCTGCGCGTGCTAGTGGCCGGCGGCGGCATCGGAGGCCTGATGTTCGCACTGTCGGCAAGGCGGAAGGGGTACGACGTGACGGTGTTCGAGTGGGACATCAGCGCGGTGCGCGGGGAGGGGCAGTACCGTGGGCCCATCCAGATCCAGAGCAACACGCTCGCGGCCCTCGAGGCCATCGACATGTCCATCGCCGAGGAGGTCATGCGCGAAGGCTGCGTCACCAGCAACCGCATCAACGGCCTCGTCGATGGCATCTCCAGCTCCTGGTGCGTCAATATTCTCGTGTGATGTATTGAGATGTTCTTCATGCTCTCTTCTCCATTTCATGCGATTTATCTCCTTCCCAGTCCAATTCCTATTCCAAATCGAATTCATGAGATTACCTTTTGTACCCAACCAGAAATTTACAAGAGTATATATTTACTCTTTTATTCAAGGGTTTTTTAGGAGGCTTGTAGAATACCCTTATATACATATTATAATAGTATATATTTTCAGGTCTCCCAAACGAGGCCTTACCCGTAAAGGCCCGTGTCACCTGAATTGAGCCTCTGATTTTTTGGTCGAAAACGGAGCTTGGAAGGTACAGCTTCTCTCGGAGTATCTCTGGCTGGCTGATGTAGAAGAAATTCTAAAGATCAAAATATCCATTCAGGTTGCAGAAGATTTCATTGTGTTACACCCTCAATCCTGATCACTTCAAGGCCCGGATCGAAAAAAAACGTGAGCGGGCACGAGTTGTCCTGGTTCGCGCCGAGCTTGTCCATGGCCGTCGCGCGTCGCTCGTGGAGGCCTGGCTTGTATCTGTAATGAGCTGAGTGGAGTGTGATATAAGAAAGCCAGGTCGTCGTGTACCAACCGTCTGGTGGGCAATGGCCGGTCAAGCAAAATTGCAATAGTGGTAGTATTTGACAGCTCAATAGACAATAAGATGCTAATGCACTCGAATCTGGTCATCACAATTTCCATACGTACCGAGTAGATGCTAATACACTTGGAAAATGACGCGCGATGCTTGTCTCGTCTCTGGATTTTATGCGGCCTTGTTTCCCAAAACTTTCTCAGGTCACACATCTTGCAATGAAATGGACTGTGTAATCGATTTGACATTAACTAATAAGACAATCCGGTTGCTTTGTCATGCCTTCAGCGTCATGTAACAAACGTTTCAGTGGATTGCCAAAGTGCACTCAATCGGGTCCGAAAGTGCCATTAGAAAACATGTGAATTGTGAGCACGACTTTTCCTTGTGAGAGGAAAACATCTGTGGACAGAATAGAATTTATTACCGGGAAAGTCAAGGGTGCACATGGGGTATGTGCACCTTTTATTTCAAAATTTTGAAATTCACACATTTAAACTTTAAAAAAAATCTAAAAAAATTCATACATGTATATTATGGAGTGAGGTATGCATGGTTAAATTTTCGTAAAATAATATATCCATTTGTGACCTGTGCAAAAAAAAGAAGAGAGCACCCTGGGGTTGTGCACAGTAGTGAACAGTACAAAGCCGTGAACAGTATGCATATTTGTTTTTTCACACAGGTCATAAACAGGCATATTATTTTACGAAAATTTACCTGTGTGTACTTCGTTTCATCATAAACCAGTATGAATTTTTCTAGATTTTTTTAAAACTTATACGTGATTTAAAAAAATCGAGGAAACCTAACGGGTGCAACTGCCTCCGTGAGCCAAAAATCCGCACTCATTTATTGTCCATCTAGTTACAAACTAAACAAGCCGACGGTTCACCAGGAAACTCCACAATTGTTCCTCGGCCCACCACGAAATGACGGAAAGTTAACAAATCCAACGAGATGCTGCCCGCAAAAAGCACCGAGGAGGCCCATGGCTCGTGGCTGTTTGAGAATTTTTTTTAATAAAATAATCTTCTTAATCTTTATTTTATTAATAACCCCGCTAGTACTTTTTCTTCCATATCTGACCCTAACGACGCCGCAGGAACACTATGTGACGCCAAGATCAATGGTTAGACCTTGGCACGCTAGCAACCGCACTACCGCGGCCTGCTGACGTGCCCAGTGCTGTGGCGCCATATATCTTGGCACCGTGACACCCGACACCGCAGAGGATATACCCTTTCAACCTAACGCCTATGTCCCAAACTCTAACTCTCCTCTCCACCGCTTTCTCTGGTCCTCATTGTGCCCTCTCACTGCACCTCATGTCCCCTTTTCGTGCAACCCTGTCCTTGCGTCGCCCCTTCCAGCGCGGGGCCTGTGGTATGCACTCTTCATGGTGAACATGTCAGTTTTCTCAAAGGAATAAAGTAGGAGCTTGAATTGCTAAAGAAGAGGATCATCTAACGTATATGGAATGGACCGTTCGTTTCTAGCGTGTTCCGTGGATCCTAAGGGGCCCCTCTTGGTGACCGGTTACCTATAAGGGTCGGTGTTGCCTGAATTGGATCTCTAATGTCTTGGTTGAAAACGGAGCTTCGAATGTACGACTTCTCTCGGAGCATCTCTAGACAGCTGATGTAGAGGAAATTCTAAAGATCAAAACGTCCACTCGGGCTGCAGAAGATGTCATTGCGTTGCACCCTCAATCCTGATCACTTCAAGGCCCCAGATCGGGAAAAGATATTACTCCTTACTTCAACACTATTTCATTAAAAAAAGGGACAAACTACCTGTCGACGATTGATAAACCGCCGATCTTACGGTATTCGTGGAATGTGTATGTATGAGGGGTAGGGACCGCTAGGGCACAAGACCAGAGATATAATGGCAAGGAAAACACCATTTTTATACAGGTTCGGACCTTCCTCAGGATAACAACCCTGCGTCCTGTTCGTATATATTCAATGGAGAAACGTCTTACACGTGACTCTGGAAGTTAGTGGCTATCCTAGGCTTAATCGTAGACTAATCCGGCTAATTCCGCTACTCTCGACTCCTTCGAGGTGATAGGGCTTTAGGATCTGGATTGGCCTTCTGGATCTAACCTCCCTTGTTGATCTAACTTCACTTGTCCTCCCCTATGGGACTGCTGACCCTTTTATAAGGGGTTCATCTAGTCGTACCGTATATGGACTTACGTCCGAGTAGGACTCTGGTTTCCTTAAACATCGGGATGAACTTCCTAGTTTAAGGGATATCTTTCCTCCTTCTTAGAGGTTACCTTATCATCCTGGGATCCGTACCGGATACGGGGTATACTTTGGTAATCCAGGGAATCGTATATCAGATACTTTCTAATATACGGGATACTGTACTATTCATCGTCACTACCGTACCCAATTGACTTTAGTGAATTTCTTTTGTATTGATTTTATCGGGCCCTCTTCATTATTTATACAACATTTTTAGTCGTGGACATAAAAAATTATTGGCTACACCACTATCTTAGTGCCTCCAACCCCTCCCCCACCCCAACCCCCCTCTCTAGTGTTGAGCCTCGTGCTCCTTTTCCATTACCTCCTTCCCCTCCACCAGACACCTCGTCGCCACATTGCCATTATCCAGCCTAACATTCAATGAGACCTCATCACCGTTGTCGCCCGCTACCCTCATATGATGCCCACTATCCACCACCATCACCAAGTTGCCGCCTCCCTGGCCTCCCTCTATAGCCTACAACTGGAGGGAGACCGTGAACCCATCCCTAACCCAAGTGAGGCCCTACTTTCGTTGCGGCGTCTTTAGGGTAGAAGAATGTCGAGGAGGGAGGTATGCGCAACACACACATACAAGTCACATGTGAGAAAGTATATCACAACCCAGATAGCCGTAGTTTTCACAAAGGACACTAGGACCAATAGTAGAAGGACTACCTAGAAACATCTTTTGCCAAGAAGTAAGTTGTTGTTTGGGTGGTTACACTCCTTGCCCATCAAAGATCAAATCTTAAGTTTGTCTCCTTTATATCTCCCCAAGCAAAAGTATTTCTTTAGTAGTAGACAATTTATTCATCGATAGCGTGGTGCAACATCTCGTGCCCACTAGCCAACTCCGGATCGTCTCGTCCTTCTCCAAGCCAGTGGCTTGTATAATTCGTGTAGAAGAACACGTACGAGTTGACCAACCACAGCCCAACAAATGAAAAGGCAAAAGAAAGCATTGTACTGGTCGATCTACTTAAGTCTGCTTGTCTTGACTTAGAAACTCGAGACGTGATCCCACATCTTCGGCGCCCTTTGTACGGTCTGAACTTCCAGGCGCCCACATTCAGATGGCACGACTTCTTTTTCTTGACAATTTCAGATATCACGACATACTTTATTTTCAAACCTCTTAATCGAATTAATTATCAGTGTTGTTTAACGATCCTTAGACACAGCATGCAAGAGCCGACACGATTGGTGGCTGACACAAAGGCCCCACAATCCCCAGCCGTCCATTTCTATGTGCACCGGGCATGCATTCCTCTCAATCATACACGACTTGCGACCATTTTATTTCTCTAGCTCCAAGACGTGCATGGCTCAAACAGCCTTCCATCCTCTCCTCCCTACGTGCCAGGCACCTCGCAACACCGGCCACTCCTCGATCGATCTCCACACCGCCCCCCCAGACCCGTATAAAGCCCTGTTCGCCGCGCCGGGCTCTCCCAGCATCACAACGGCGGCGACATTGTCATAGCTAAGGAGGTCCAGCCATGGCGCGTTCGATGATCAACAGGCTCACGTCGCTGCTCGCGGTGGCGGCGCTATTCCTCCTCGCGGCGTCCGCGCAGGCCTCGTCGTCGTTCGACTATGCCGGCGCGTTCGACAAGTGCCTCCAGTTCTTCGAGGCGCAGCGGTCCGGAAAGCTCCCAGCCGACCGCCGCGTCCAGTGGCGCGGCGACTCCGCCCTCACCGACGGCTTCTCGCAGGGGGTACGCACGCGAGCACGTCCCTCCGAATCCGATCGATTGCGATCAGAATTCACACATATTATCCTCATGGAGAATGCTTCATAGGTGGATTTGGTGGGCGGGTACTACGACTCCGGCGACCACGTGAAGTTCGGGTTCCCGATGGCGTACGCGGTGACGATGCTGGCGTGGGGGGTGCTGGAGTTCGAGAAGGAGATGGTCGCCGCCAACAACCTCAACCGCGCCCTTGACGCCATCCGCTGGGGCACCAACTACTTCATCAAGGCCCACACCGAGCCCAACACCCTATGGGTCCAGGTACATACACCAGCTTCCTTGCAACTTCACAGGCCCAGCCCGGCCCGTACCTAGCTCACGGTCACAGCCAGAGCCTTACGCTTTTTCTTGCGATTTTGGACCTGCTGAAGGTCGGTGACGGCGACAGCGACCACCTGTGCTGGGAGCGCGCCGAGGACATGTCGACGCCGAGGACGGCCTTCAAGATCGACACGAGCCACCCGGGTTCGGACGTTGCCGGCGAGACGGCCGCCGCGCTCGCCGCCGCTGCCAAGGCGTTCAGGCCCTACGACTCCATGTACGCCGACCTCCTCCTCATGCACGCCAAGCAGGTACTGTGCATCGCCTACATGTATCTGGAACACAGTTTTGAGCTGCAACTGCGAGCATTCCACTGATGAAAGAAAACGTTCATCCTGTGCTTTTTCAGCTCTTCACGTTTGCCGACACCTTCAGGGGCAGATACGATGACTCCCTGCAGTGTGCCAAGAAGTTCTATCCTTCGGCTTCTGGTTACCAGGTAACTACTAACTGTACGGCTAATATTTTTTTGGTTGTATTCGTGCTGTCGTGGTCACGGTGCACCATGTTCTAGATGTGACCTGCGTTGATCAATTTTGGGTGAAAATGACAATTGATCAGGACGAGCTGCTGTGGGGGGGCGGCGTGGCTGTACGAGGCCACCGGCGACGAGAGCTACCTCCACTACGTGTCCCGGAACGCCGATGCCCTGGGAGGCACCGGCTGGGCCGTCCGCGAGTTCTCCTGGGACAACAAGTACGCCGGCCTCCAGGTCCTCCTCGCCAAGGTGCTCCTCGAGGGCGACAGCTCCGGCCACGCCGACACGCTGAGGCAGTACCAGGCCAAGGCCGAGTTCTTCCTCTGCGCCTGCCTCCAGAAGAACAACGGCAACAACGTCAAGACCACGCCGGCGGGGCTCCTGTACGTGGCAGACTGGAACAACATGCAGTACGTGAGCTCCTCCACCTTCCTCCTCACCGTCTACGCCGACTACCTCGCCGTGTCGCGGGGCACGCTCAGGTGCCCCGACGGCGAGGTCACGCCGTCGGAGATCCTTGCCTTCGCCAGGTCC
The DNA here is from genome assembly GCA_019208055.1 of Stipa capillata. Taxonomy (NCBI): domain Eukaryota; kingdom Viridiplantae; phylum Streptophyta; class Magnoliopsida; order Poales; family Poaceae; genus Stipa; species Stipa capillata. The sequence continues at coordinate 94,522 of JAGXJF010000409.1, forward strand.
CAGGTGGACTACGTCCTGGGCAAGAACCCCAGGTCGATGAGCTACATGGTGGGGTACGGGAACAGCTTCCCGACGCACGTGCACCACCGCGGCGCGTCCATCCCGTCTATCTACGCCATGAACGCCACGGTCGGGTGCATGGACGGCTTCGACAAGTACTACAACAGCAAGGGCGCCGACCCCAACGTCCTCCAGGGCGCGCTCGTCGGCGGCCCCGACAGCAACGATGCCTTCGTCGACGACCGGTGCAACTACCAGCACGCCGAGCCCACCCTCGCCGCCGCCGCGCCCATCTGCGGCGTCTTCGCCCGCCTCGCCGCCGAACCAGCGGACACCTCCTCCGGTGCGTACCACCATATCATTCAGAATTCAGAAAATTCAGAATGCATATGCATTAATCCGTGACGTCACTGAACAAAGAATTGCAAATTGCCGTGATCAATTGCAGATAAAAACCCGGGATACCAACCACCACAAGACTCCTCGCCATCAAAGGGTAATTAATCGTACTCCCATTGATTCTAGCAAGAGCAATTAGAATTGACCATATGTTGTTTCAGGTGGTTCGCCGTTGGAGTTCGTGCACACGGTGAGCAACTCGTGGAAGACCAACGGCGTGGACATCTACCGGCACGTGGTGACGGCCAAGAACACGTGCGGGCACCCGATCACGTACCTGAAGCTGCACATCAAGGAGCTGTCGGGCCCCATCTACGGCGTCTCCGGCACGCAGGCCAAGGACATGTACGAGCTCCCCGCGTGGCTCACCAGGCTCGACGCCGGCGACAAGCTCACCATCGTGTACATCCAGCAGGGCGGCCCTCCGGCCAAGATCTCCGTCGTCGATTACAAGACGGGCTGACGATCACACGAAACATTGTGACATGTTTTTGCTTTTATGATTTTGCCCCTTTTTTTCCCGATCTGTGTGTATTATCTGAAGTTGAAATTGAGAAGAACATCGTGGAACGTTCTGCTTTTATATTTTGATTTAAGATGATCGAGTAGATGAGCTTGAAATGCGAATGACGATATTACATTTAACATTCTGGAATACGACTGACTTGAAGAACCTGTGCAGAAGTTTGATGCGTACAGAAGATAAATGAGAAAATTCTATGTACTCCCTCCATCCAAGTTAGTTAGGCCTCAATCCAAATCTGACTTTTCCATAATTATAAGGCCAACTTTCCAACTCCTCTCTCTAATCCAAGTCTCAATTAACTATGTCTCAACTAATCCCCCGTTCTGCATTAAGTGTATGCATGCATTAAGCGTGCATGCATTAAGCATGCATGCATGCCTATTCCTGTACGCATGCATTAAGCGTGCATGTATGCCTATTTGTTTTGTAATTTAAGCTCATTGTCGGACGTGAAACAATGCTAAGTAACCATGTCGATTGTGATGATTCTATCACAAATTTAACATGATTCCATTTCAAGTTTAACGTGATTCCATTACATATGATTCCATGAGAACAACATCTACGAATTGAGAAATTCTTCCGCAACTAGTACATACTCCGGCTCGTACTTCAACCTAATCGGTAGACGACCTTGCCTTTGGAGTGCCTTCTTCTTAATGTGCGGAACGGCATAGTGAATGGAACCTTTCACCCTGAGTGTCTTCCTCATGCAAGTTTGATGACTAAGAAAAATCCTGTTGGACTGCTGAACCGAATACTCCTCAAAAGATTCATGCACTTTATCCACAATATCCTGGATACTTTTCGGCATCTTCTTGTGGAACATAGCCTGAATGGATGCAAAATAGCCAACGTCCAAAATATTTATATCCGGAGAGTTAGGAGGCTGGCACGTTATTCTGATGTCCCAACCACCTTTCTGTGCTGCCTGACAGACAGCAAGGTCATCAACCGGAACATGCGTCTTCGCATTGTCCTGCTGAATGTAAACAGTGCTGTAATGGTCCTCAGCTGGCCATTTTTCCTTTATCGCAGACAAGACCCTCGTGATGAGGTACTCACGGCTAGTCGCAATGTCGACTACCGGAATTGGCTTCGTCTCCAACGTCCCCCGATCCCTGTTCTTGCTCTTCCTCCGTGCAGCCTTCTGCTCAACAAATGCCCATACACTGATCTTGCCATCAAAAGTACAACTACCATTGGCATCGAACCTAGGTCTAGCAACTTCCCCCGTCCAAGGCGCCGATGCATCCCCCGTCCATGGCATCGCTGCCTCCCCCGTCCATGGCGTCGCCTCCTCCAACGCCAACTCCTCCTCTTCCACGACCGGCGCCTACTCCTCGGCCGCCCCCTCCATCTCCGCCACCGGCACCATCTCCTTCTCTGTCGTGCACCTGAATGACACCGTGGCTGCGTCCGCCACCTGCGCGCAGCATCTGCTTGCGTCCGGCGAGGCCGAGACGTCCGTGTCCACGAATGGCCCTTCCTCCGGCGCCCGGATCAAAACAGCCACAACCGCGACTGACCATTCCGTAGCCTACGTGCCCTCGTCCAGCATGAACTCGGACATCGCCTGTGCCTACTCCTCCTCCTCCTCCATGCCCAGCACCTACTCCTCCTCCATTGATGCGTGCTGTATCTAGCTCTAAGTCAGGGGACTGGTTTAGATCAAAGAGTGCCATCAAGGAAGAAGATAGACTGAGATCGTGAGTGGAACAAGAAGATGGCAGGGTTGTGTGGTTTTTAAAGCAGAGTTAGGAATCGAAATTAGGCGTGTTCTACTCCCTCCAAATATTTTTGCATGCACCGAGTGTTCACACCAGAAGTGGAGGAGAGAGAAAATAGTGTTTGCATGCAGTACCGGTTGTTCACACGAGAAGTGGAGGAGAGAGAAAATAGTGTTTGCATGCACCGATTGTTCACGTGAGAAGTGGAGGAGAGAGAAGCGCGTTATTAGCGGAGGAGGCATTTGCTTTGCGGAGGAGCCGAGGAGGCGAGCGGATTAGCGGAGGAAAATACCGCGCGTTTGTTGGCCAAATGGAAATCCAAAATTACTCCAAATCGCACGCGCTTAGCATTGGTACCGGAGATTTTTGAATGAGGCCTAACAAACTTGGATGGAGGGAGTACTAGAAAAGCACTCCCGCGCGTTGCCACGGGAGGAAAAAGAACATCACACACATATGCCGCATGGTGGGCCATATTTGGCCACGGTTCTTAAATTTGATACTTATTTTGTTTGGTTTCTACCCAGAAACATAAATAATGATTGGAACATAACAATGATGGAATCGTTACGAGTATGAATATGTAGTAACGCCTTTATTTGGTTGTTGAAATATGACCGAAATGGTTTATCTTTTCTTAAAGAAAATTCTCTTGGTGTTGAACATGATACATTTGTCTACTTTTTGTTTCACAAATACTTATCATTTTATGCTTTCCAATGTATTATTTCTAATTTTATTCTTTGACGTATTCATGGGCGTATGGTTATTTAACGGGAAAACTCTAGAAGATTCATATCTATCTACTACTACTTTGTAGTGTACTCAAGGGCATTTTGTGTGACTTAAGTGATTGCGTGGATATTTGAAAAAAATTACTATGTCAAAACTAGAATATTTAGATGGAAAAGGAAAAAGGAAAAGGATCAAATTGATTTGAAACCGGATGCTCGGTTTGGTCAGATTCAGATATATCACTCAAATAAAATATCAAATATATCGTTTAAATTTGTCACAAGTTTCAAATATGGCATTATCCTCAGTTGACCAGAATCTTGTCATTTTTTGTATATTGACCAAAATGTCCTTTATCAAATTTTCTTGTAATGATTGTGATGCTATGCTCAAATAAGGTGTTATGTTGTTGAAAGTTTCTCCTATTATGCTGCTGAAACATGAACTGATTATCATGAAATAAAGGGGTTTGCTGCAGATTTTATCTCCTGTTATGCTGTTGAAACGTGCTCTATTTATCATGCTCAAATTAAGAAAGATTCTCATATTATTGTGTTGTTAAGTGCTACCCAAAAAAAATCAAGAAATTTATTTTCAAACACATGCAAAATTATGTCTACATACACATCTACTGTGAAGTGGCAGATACAGAGGGCAAAACAGTCTTTTGAGCAGCCACTTGACGGTCGACTAACAGTAGTGGTATATTTAAAACTTGTACAAAAATTTGAAAACGATTTTTTTTGTTGTATCTAAAGCAACCAAATTTCAAGTGGTTTCTCGAAAAACAGAGAAACTGAGGCGATGTAAATGGTCAAGAAAGTCTGCAAGTGCTGTGGCCACTCACTTTCTGCGTGGCGTGAGTGGACAATGACTGGATAGATCACACGAGCCGTCTTTTACTAGATACAAGAGGTTGAAACGGGAAGCAGGAATGACCGAATAAAGGCCACGGAAGCTTCCGTTTTGTAGAATAAAATGGAAGACTGAAAGAAAGCCTCATTTATGATTTATGTTCACCCAAATTACCTCTCCAGATATGACCCTCCATCACCTGATTGTCTGTTCGAACATCTGATTACTGACGGTTGGAACAGAAGACTCCGAGCACTGTTGCTCTGAACAGGGACGCATATTTTTTACCATGCACGGCGCAGTCCTATCCACCATTGGTCATGTCTTGGGATTAGAACAGTTACTTTTTGTATTGACGAATTCGCTCATAGCATTGTTTTATTGATTATAAAAAAATATATAAGTTCATGTACAGATAGTATAGATACTTTGTAGAGATTTCGTTTAATATATTATAAGTGGACCCCGCCCACATAAAAGGAGGCGTTCATTTTATCCCAATCTATTCTCTCCCCTCTGCTTCGTCTTCCTCCTTGTACCAAATGCCTCCATTGATCTTGCGTAGAGGCAGCTAGGGAACGGCGTGGTACAGTCTATCTTTGCCAGATCAGGTTGTGCCTAACCCCAACATCGTCTGATCCACGAGTCCATGCGCTGCAGAGCTTCAGTTCCACGCGAGCACCCTCGTTTGCGGCCATACTGGATGTCCCACGCCGGGAACATCGGTCGCCAACCGCACGCGACCTCCCCCAGTCTAGGCGAATTTCCTTCCGGTTGTGTCTGCCTTCCTAGATTGTTTCTTGATCTTTTGATGCGTTTCTTTGATTTTGTTGTTGTATATTTATTCGAAGTGTTGGATTAGCGGCCGGAATTGCTGCAGGAGTTTGTTGAGGTATGGAGAAGCATGAGAAATCGTGGGATTATTGGTGGTATTTGTTGGACCTGTCGCATCTATTTCTTGATTTTTTTTCATGATTTTCTTTGATTTTTCTCTTGTAGATTATTGGAGATAGGATTTCTCATGCTTCTCCGTACCTCACCAAACTCCTGCAGCAATTCCGGCCGCTAATTCAACACTTCGAATAAATATACAACAACAAAATCAAAGAAACGCATCAAAAGATCAAGAAACAGTCTAGGAAGGCAAACACAACCGGAAGGAAACTTGCCTGGACTGGGGGAGGTCACCATGGTGGGACATCCAGTACGACGTGCTGGAGACCGCATGGCCGCAAGCGAGGGCGCCTTTGCCCCTCTCGTGTGGAACCGAAGCTCTGCGGCGCGACCCATGAGCAGCGGCTCAACCTCGAGCTACCAAACCATACAATGCAGCTTGCCTCCTCTTGCGGAGGCCGGATCCGGTGAGAAGAGCAGAGAGCAGATGGGGAAAAGAGAGATAAATTAAGAACTAAGAGATGCGGAAGCATAGAGGAAGATGAAGCGATGCCTGATTGAAATTGAAATGTGGTCCTACACTACAGCAGAATTGCGAGAACACTAGAGCAGAATTAAAATACCGATGGGCTCCACAAGATGAAAATAGGGGAGGTACCAGCGGAAATACTGACCACATTATTTGGAATACGTCTAAATCTCAAAGTCACAGTACGGCCATGTCACATCCGCGTCTCCTGCCCTTGCGGCAAGCTAGCCCGCTTAAACCAACGCCCACGATTTGACTTTGATCGACCTCTTAATTTTGCACCTCCAATCTACACAAATTAATTCAGAAGGCGGGCGCAGATAGCTACAAAAGTTTGCAGAAACACGGCGGAATTACTAATCGGTATTAGTATTTCTCTACACGGAACTCTGATAGCAACACCTGCTGGAGCATATGCATCCAATAGATATGGGCAGCGGTGGACCCAGAACTTCTCGAAGCTCAGACAATTTACGAGTCAAGTGTCTAAAATATTGTTGTTTTATACAAATTATTGTATAACTTTATTTGAGGTACTAAAGCTAGGCAACTGTCCAGGTCAGATGTTTGATGGAACCGTTTAGGACAGTCCTAATGTTTCACCTCAGCTATCTTTTAATCTATGTTATCTACATAAGAAATTTATATGGCGGAGTAATTATGAAGGAGAGAAAGGAAAGATGTCTCTTAATCTAGAGACGGCTCTTAGTGGTATAATCGATGTAAATTAATTCCTAAGTGATCCCATGTGGCTCACATCCATACTACTATATACTAGTAGGGTACCCGTGCGTTGCTATGGGATTAATAAAGAGATGTATATATAGGCACTGATCAAAGGGTAGTTTTTGATTGTATTCGACAAACATCATCGTCTTCGTCTCGCATCCCCTCTCTAACGACCATTGCGCCCCTCCGTTTTGCTTTTAACCCTACCGAGTGTCTCCTTCTCCATCCCTAGCCTGTAAGAAGACAATGCATCGTCTTCCTCCTCCCTTCATACCTCTCTGCTCGACTCTCAGCTTCACCACCACTGTGTCAGTGCTCCACTCAACCATCGCGCCGCCGTCTTCTCAAATTCCAGCTAACCTCGTAATGCATCGTTCTTAAAATTGATAAGGATAACAAAGAGGGGAACATGCACCAATGGCAACATCCCACCTTCCTCCACATTCAGCATTGACAAATAGACAACACCAACCTTGTGGCAACAAACACTGACATCTTCTCCCAGTGCCCCTTCTCCGATGACCATTCCCCCTTCCCCTTGTCTCCTTCGCATCTTCCCCAACTTGCAACTTTCTTGCGCAGTCACCATCACCATCGCTGTTGCCGAAAGGTTAATAAGGATAATGAGTTCGAGTGAGGGAAGAGAGGCGACATATGGCAATGAAGATATCCGTGTCCCCACGTTTGGCACTCAGGTGACATTTATTGATGTCTGCTATAGCAATCGGTTGCGCCGCTCTCATCAGCTCCACCTCCGACTACCGTGCTACGCTTGTTTCAACATGCACACCTCTTCAACTATAACTATGCACCCCTCCTCTATTTTTCTTTCTCTCCGCCACGTCTCTCCTCCAACCCCAACAGCAAGAAGACAAAATGTCATCTTTCTCCTCCCTTTCTACCTCCTTGCCCACCCCTCGACTCTGGCTCCTGCACTGTCATCACTGCACCGTCACTCTGCTCTGCCACCATCTCGCTCTACTCCACATTGCTCCACCGTCACATGCTCGTGTTCTATAGCTTCGGTGAAATATACACGATTCCTGTCCGTAGCCTCATTGCTCATTATTTTACGTTTTGGAGCAAATTTCTCATGACTTATTCCTTAAATCATATTAAGTACTATAGTTGTGACAAAATATGATATATTGCTCAATTTTCACAGTTTGCCTCTTGGTATGCAAACTTTTTGGTTGTTAAGCATGTCAACCCATGGAATGTGGACCACTTCGTAAAACATCAACTGAATGAAGATAGCTAAAGGAAATGTCTAACTGGCTAAGTTTTTAATATTTTGGTGGAAAGAGAGATAGATACGAGCAATTACCCATGGCAACTGGATCTACGAGGACACTGGGACGAGGATATTTGATGGGAGAAACCTTGCTCCCTCCCTCCAAATTAGCTGTAGTGCAACACCTCAACCCAGTGGCGGCAGCTCAATCGCCTGAGATGGTGGCCTGGTGGCGCTCCGGCTTTGTCTTTGGCCTTTATCTGTCGCCGCCATACATTGCACCTAGCGGCGTGCTCTCCAGTCAGATTTAGACTTCACAGTGGCACCTCTATGAACAGACCTCAACATAGAACTCAACCGCTTGAACGGATGTTGCTCTCATAGTCGCAGCCAGCGACGGGTCTGGGTGACTGCGACGACAAGACGGACGAATGAGTCCATGGTGAGGCAGGGTCCTTGCCGATGGCGCCGCCTCACCTTTGCCACGACAGCTCTGGTCCCTGTCCTTCCACGCGGAGCAGTCGGTGAGTCAGAGCGATTCTTGGGAAAGTTTGTTCGAGCACGTGATGAGGAAGCGAGATTTTTGAGAAAGTTTGTTGAGGGGACGTGATTTTTGAGGAAGTTGAGATTTTTGGGGAATTTTGTTGGGAGGATAAGATTTTTGAGAAAGTTTGTTGGGAGAATAAGATTTTTTGAGGAAGTTTGTTGGGAGGATGAGACTTTTGAAAAAGTTTATTGAGTGTTTGTTGAGGTAACTTAAATTCAAATTATGTTTGAAAGGGGAGGATGTGACACCACCATCACCACGACCACCAACTCGTATTTAATAGATAGTAATAGACTAGAATTATGCCACAAACAGGTTACAAGGTTAATATAATAGTATTGATCATAAGATATAATAAATGAGAGCTTTTTAGAGACAACACTAAAATACAAACTATTGAGAATGTTGTATTTAAACAGTTATTTAATACGGTAAGATACAATGCATCGGGAGTGCCCTTATAAATACGGGTGTCCGTAGTTGGTTCTAGATAGAGCTGATCTCGGGAATGTTATGTATCACGGTCGTCTGTTGGAAAGGGTTTTTAGAGAAACATCTATTTCTAGGTTGACTGTGAAACTATTATTTTTAAGTTGATAATTTTATATGTTGATTTAATATCTAAATGCCAACTGGATAGTGATACGTTAAAGAAATTATAAAATTTTACATATAAAGATGTACAACTGAATAGTTGTATGTTTCTAAATCTAAAGTTGTAAAATTAACTAGGTCAAATATTAAATTATCAATGCGACTTTTTGGGCAAACGGAGAACAGGAAATCTTGCTTACGAAAGGCTATTAATGCTGTTATAAACACGATAAATATTAAATTATCAATGCGACTTTTGGAAGGGAATCTTGCTAACGAAAGGATATTAATGCTACTAAACACTGACATCAGCCGATAATTTTGGAACCTCGACTGCCTACAAGTATCTGTCAGCTGATCAGCTCCTGTTATCCTAAATTCCTAAGCGACTTAGATGTATACAGTCCTCAGGAAATCCAGACGAGCCAGAAAGGGCATCGCGTTATCTATCGCGCCACGTGAATTAGCATCTGGTAAACTATATAAAAGCCTCTAGATTGCACTTGCGCTTGATCGTAGCCGTCGATTACCCATCGAGCACCTACCCGAACACCTCACTTCCCCTTGCTCCTGTGTGACACAGTCGTCATCGCAGAGGCACGGGCTCGCTTCGCTAGCTCTGCTCTTCTCTGTGCTCCCAACAACCAGCCACTAGGTAGGCGAGGTCATCGGCGAATCCGTCGCTGCTCACACAACTACACGAGTGACAAGCCAAGCCTCCTCGTGCGGTTCCGCCGGAGGCCATGGACAAGCTCTGGCCGAACCCGGCCAACTCGTGCCCGCTCACGCCGCTGGGATTCCTGGAACGCGCGGCCACCGTGTTCGGTGACTGCCCCTCCATCATCTACCACGATGCCGTCTTCACCTGGTCCCAGACCTTCCGCCGCTGCCTCCGCCTCGCCTCCGCCCTCGTCTCCCTCGGCATCTCCCGCCGCGACGTCGTAAGCCACCACACATCCCCCTACCTTACCCCGTTCGTTCAATTATGTGTTTGTTCTTCGCGGGAGTGAAATCGAATTGAATTGGTGATCGCCCAAATTGAATCAGGTGTCCGTGCTGCTGCCTAACGTGCCGGCCATGTACGAGACGCAGTTCGGCGTGCCGATGAGCGGCGCCGTGCTCAACAGCATCAACACGCGCCTTGACGCGCGCACGGTCGCCGTCCTGCTCCGCCACTCCGGCTCCAAGCTCGTCTTCGCCGACCCGGCGCTGCTCCCGCTCCTCGAGGACGCGTTACGCCTCCTTCCGCCGGGGCACCCTGTCCCGCGCGTCATCCTCGTCGAGGACCCCCACGAGAAGGAGTTCCCTACCGCCCCTGCCACGGCTTTGACGTACGAGAGGCTCCTCGAGAAGGGCGACCCCGAGTTCACCTGGGTCCGGCCGGCGAGCGAGTGGGACCCGATGATACTGAACTACACCTCCGGCACGACGTCGGCGCCCAAGGGGGTGGTGCACTGCCACCGTGGGATCTTCTTGGTCACCGTTGATTCGCTGGTCGAGTGGGCGGTGCCGCCGCGGCCGACGTACCTATGGACGCTGCCCATGTTCCACGCCAACGGCTGGAGCTTCCCGTGGGGGATGGCCGTGGTGGGCGGCACCAACGTCTGCCTCCGCCGCGTCGATGCAGCCGAAGTCTACGCCACCATCTCTCAACGCGGCGTCACCCACCTCTGCGGCGCGCCCGTCGTGCTCAACATGCTAGCCAACGCGCCCGAGGGCGTGCGGAGGCCGCTCCCAGGGAAGGTGCGGATACTCACGGCCGGCGCGCCGCCGCCGGCAGCCGTGCTGCACCGCACGGAGGCCATCGGCTTCGACGTCAGCCACGGTTACGGGCTGACCGAGACGGCGGGGCTGGTGCTGTCGTGCGCGTGGAAGGGGGAGTGGGACAAGCTGCCTGCGTCGGAGCGCGCGCGGCTCAAGGCGAGACAGGGCGTGCGCACCCCCGGCATGGCCGAGGTGGACATCGTCGACGGCGAGACCGGCCGCAGCGTGCCCCGCGACGGTTCCACGATGGGAGAGATCGTGCTCCGCGGCGGGTGCGTCACGCTGGGCTACTTCAAGGACGAAACCGCGACCAAGGCGGCGATCCGAGACGACGGGTGGTTCTACACGGGGGACGTCGGGGTGATGCACCCGGACGGGTACCTGGAGATCCGGGACCGCTCCAAGGACGTGATCATCAGCGGCGGGGAGAACATCAGCAGCGTGGAGGTGGAGTCCGTGCTGTACGGGCACCCGGCGGTGAACGAGGCGGCGGTGGTGGCGCGGCCGGACGAGTTCTGGGGGGAGACGCCGTGCGCGTTCGTGAGCCTCAAGGAGGGAGCGGGAGACGCGGTGACCGCGGCCGATGTGATGGCGTGGAGCCGGGAGCGCATGGCGGGATACATGGTGCCCAAGACGGTCGTGTTCCGCGCCGAGCTGCCCAAGACGTCCACGGGCAAGATTCAGAAATATGTGCTGCGGAACATGGCGAAGGAGATGGGGCCCACCCGCAGGGGCAGCAGCAGCAAGATGTAGGGTTGTCATCGTCTTCCTCCGCTTGGGATTACGTGGTTCAATTGTTGGAAAATTCAGGGCTGTTGTCTGCTGCAGCATGGCTATGGCAATAATTTGGCATGCACTTCTTGAGATCAGGAAGCCTGCAGCCTTCTATTTCTGCATGATGCCTGTGTCCTGCCGTTTCTGGAAAAATGGATTTATTATTTCTCGATAAATTACTATGTTGTAGTGGACCAAATTAGCTCAAAGTTGTATAAGAAAGTTATCTACAATTTTAGATCTACAAATACAGTTGCACATTTCTAGATTCAAAGTTACACACAAATTAAAAAAATGTGCAATTAACCCATTTTCGTTAGATAACAATCAACGTATAAATGATCATTGTTGATTGACAATAGAGGACTTCAGGAAATAATACTTTTGCAATAACTAGCTCAATGTCTCACACAATTGCACAAGAAACATCTTTAATCATCTTTACTTTTTTAGACTTAAGTAAATATTTACTATTATACTATTTGTAAGAACATCATATTATGACGGATGTGTCATTCGTACGTGATAATGTAATTAAAGTTCAGATTGCTTAGCCAATTGTTGGTCTATACATTAGACGGCATGTCGTCTATATGTGATATTTGATCAATACTTGGAATTAAAGTATGGATGGCGAGCCGGATGGGCCGGAGGCCGTTGTAGTAGTTTGTTATACATGATATTAGATCACGCAAAATTAATGTTCGGATCACAATCTAGCCAATCGTTTGTATGTGATATTAGATCAGTACTCGAAGTTACACTCTAGATCCCCGGTTGTTGAAATTAGATCACTACGTGGACTTAAAAGTTCAAGAATTTTTGAATGAGTTGTAAAATTATAAATATACGTGGGTCGAGGACTATCAATAATTAAGGTACGTTAGATCAATGATCGGATAAAATTTATGTACAATTAGGAAGATTTATCGATTGCGGTCCATTGACGATAAAGGTCTACCATATCAATGATCAGATGATGTTTAGGTGTAATTACAAAAAAATTATCGGTTATGATATGTTTAGTTATAATTATGAAAATCTATCAGCTATGATATGTTATATTGTTATAACGATCTATCAACTGTAATATGTTTAGGTCTGGTTATGAAAATCTATCAGCTATAATCTATTTAAGTACATTTATGATGATCTATGAGTTGCGATCCATTTAGGAACAACTATAAAGACTATCGATTGTGATTTATTTATGTACAATTATGATGATCTATTGACTATGATATGCTTAGGTACAATTATGAAGATATATCGGTTGTGATCTGTTTATGCACAGTTATGATGATCTGTCGGCTGTGATATGTTTGGGTATAATTATGAAGATCTATGGATTGTGGTTGTTTAGGTATAGTTGTGATGATCTATCGGCTGTGATCTATTTATGGACGATTATGTAGATCCATCGGGCGTGATTTATTTATGTATGGTTACGAAGATCTATCGGCTGTGCTCTGTTTAGGTATAATTATAGTGATTTATTGGTTGTGGTATGTTTAGATACAGTTATTTTTTTAAGAGAGATTTTATTATTTCTCCAGCCTTTGCATCAAGTTGATGCACACAGCCAATGAAGTTCAGCTAACAATGTCTGGTGAGGAAAATAAAGACCACATGACACAAAATCTACAAGGGGAAACATTAAGCATCCAATGGATGGTGCCAACCTAAATTCCTCCAAGGACGCCAGCTAAAAACAAAGTGCTCCCTCACTATAGCTTCTAACCTCCTGTTGCCCTACATCATGGCGTCCCTGTGTTCCGGCTTCTGCAACGACGCCCAACATCTCAGAAGGCTACCAAATCGGTAGATGACCTGGTTGGGATGAGAAAACAGCTTGTCATAAAAAATAATATCATTACGGCATAGTCATATCGCCCAGCACACGGCGACCGCCCCCAAAATTTGGAAACATAACCCATGCCCAAAGGAAGCAGGCCAAGACTCCAACATATGAGTCACACTAGCTGGTAGAGACAGACAAAACGCCAAATATACTATCCACCATACACCTCGTGCTATCGGACAATCAAAAAATAATTGTTGGATTTCGTTTTGATCACAAAATGAACACTTCAAACTCCCATGCCAGTTTTGTTTCAGTAGATTATCTATTGTTAGGATAACCCCACGCTCTAAGTACCATTAAAAAAACTTTCATCTTAAGGGGAATTTTGAGTTTCCATAACTGCTTATGGCCGAACAGATGTGGAGAAGTCATCATAGCAGTATACATGGAGTGAACAGAAAACTGGCCATGTTGGTGCAGTGCCCAAGAGAACGAGCCACGCTTGCTAGACAAGGAAATTGAAGGAACTCATGACACTAGATCATTCCATGCAGTGAGCCGCTGACCCACCAATGTCACATTGAGCGACATCGTTGAAAAAACAGCCAACACAATGGCATACTTTTTCCTAACAATGTTGTACATGGTGGGGAATTGCAGGGACAAAAGAACACTCCCTAACCAAATATTCTTCCAGAAACGAGTCTGTGAGCCACTATACATATTAAAATGATCAAGTTGAAAAAACCGATCCTTAACAATTATGAAAATACATCTTTTGTGATATACTAATAAAAGAGGGTCTACTAGATTTGAGATTTTGTAGCGCGTTATTTCTTTTTTATGGTTAGCCCGTGTCGTAGCTACGGGACTAGGCAGTGTACTTTAGGCACCCCCGATCGGTTACGTCGACCTCCGGGAGTACCAGCGGTGTACGAACAAGTGTAGTGTCTGTCGAGACTAAGCGCGGGAGCTCGATCGGCGAAGGTGTGGAGTGTAAGACGCTCGTGTTAAGAATAAATGGAAATTCTCGTATTGATTTCAGGAATTACAATTCATATCTCCCCAAAATGGATCCCCTTCTCTCTACCCCCTGGGAGGTATTTATAGGGTTTGAGGATGAAAAATGGGAGATTACAATTTTGCCCTCACACGAGAGGGAATTTACAAGGACATTGTAGTCATTTGCCCATCCTTAGAGGATACTGGGGGAATATTCCCGGGCATCTTTGGAGAATATTCTTTGGTATCTTTGGAGGAATCCCTAAGCACGTCGAGGTGGTCTTCGACAACATCGACGTAGACCTTGACGATGTTGACGTAGTCCTCGACGACGTCAGACGTCGAGGTGGTCCTTGACGACGTGTTGCCATTGGTGACGGGGCGAAGCACGGCCTCGACGTGAGTCGGGACGGGGTACGGCCTCGACGTCCGCCGGGACGGGGCGCGGCCTCGATGCCCTGGCGATGCCAACAGAGTTTGTTGATGCTAGGTGAAGCAGATCAACGCAGAGAAGGAGGTCTTGACGTTGTTAGGGAGAAACCCATCGGTTCGAGGTAACGCGGGAACCCTTCCCCCAACAGCCCGTTTCATCGATCACTGCGTGGTAAATCACCGTGTGAAGGGATTAAAAAAAGGAATTGTTACTCTTGTGTGTATCCTTTGACTGAAACTGACAATATACAGATAGAACTCTAGAAAGCTGACGAGGATGTGTACATGTTAAATAAGAACAAGATGTCGTGGTTAGGAACTGGATCCAGAATTCCAGGTTGAGGGCATGTTCAATAAGAAGATGATGTCGTGGTTAGGAACTGGATCCAGAACTCTAGGTGCCGCATTGCAATGAGCCTACAGGGGCAGTGGTGGAGGCAAGGGGGGGCGAGCAGGGGCCTGCAACGATCGAGCGATACTTGGAACGATCCAGCAGGGGCAGCGTACAATCGCACGTACACGTACACTTGGCCCCCCTATCTCTCAACGTGTATTTTGAAAAAGAGAAAAAAGTCCACGTACAAGCCCACTAGCGGCCAGATTGGCAAATTAGCCTCCGCTCTAGTCTCCTGACATGCGTTCTCGTCCGTGATTAGCGTGTACGTGGGTGGGATTAGGCGCCGCTGCCGACGTCGTGTGCCCTTGCCGCCCGCCTGCCTCTGATCTCCCTGCTCTGCTGCTCACGATCTGATTCATACGGCGAGTCGGCGACGCAGCCTACTTCACTGCTCTAGCCAACAAACTAGCAGGTTAACACACATCACACTATACTAATCTCTCTCAATTCTCATCTTGTATCAGTGTCAAAATTATACATTAGATTTTAGTTATTTTTGTTGTGTGATTTGAGATGCTATGAAGAGTTCATGTCTTGGCATATCCAAATCCTGGCTCCGCCACTGTACAGGGGCACAGGGGTCGCCGTGGTGGGCACTGAAGCCGACGCGCTAGGGGTGCAGCCGATCGGCAACCCTGGAGGACGGAATCGTCGTTGATGGGCACCGGGCCACGGGATGGTTGTGCCGCCGAGGACGCTACGGTATGTGCCGATCCAGATGACCTTGCCGTCGGATTGGCCGTCGGTGGCCATGCCGCTGAAGAGGGAGGTGTTGGAGAAGTAGAGTAGATTAGGGTTTTGGAAGAGAGGCAGAAACACGATGGAAGGAAAGGGGCGAGGCGAGAAGCTGTGCACCTATTTCTCTGATGGCCTGAACCTCAGCAGCGCGCGCACCGCATGGGGTCCCTACAGGTGTCGACAGCGTGCTCAGTGGCTAAGCAGCGGAAGCAGCGCTTCGGAGAATACGAGGTGGCGTGGAAGGGTGACCGTGTAGGACGGAGCTTTAAGGCCGGGAGAGAGGAGGGCTTGCCGATAGGATTGCGGTGTGATCCTCCCGCTGGAGGCAGAACTACAAGACGCGGGAAGGAGGGAGGATTAGACAGGACCGGAAGCTGGAGTTACGACAATGTGACAGAACCACCGGCCTGGTGTCCTCGTCATCACTCGTCGCCCTGTCCAAGGTTGTACCAGCCAAATTCTATATGGACTGCAGGCTTGAGCTTTGTCCTGTGCTAACTTTGTCCTGGCGGCTTCTCCGCCCCGGGTGCTTCTTGCTTGTGCTCTTCTTCTCCTGCTTGTTGTATGTTTTCCTGCTGAGGCCAACACAGGCGCCGTTGATAACGACCAGGTAATTAAGAGCGACCGATCTGTATATGCATCTTGAAAGTTGGGACGCGATCTATCAGACTACCACTCACACCTGTACTAGCTAGCGGTCCAGGGGAAACTCTTTTTTACCGTGCACGTTATATGTAGTAGCAGAATCCACCGTTGAAGTGCTTTAAGATCCGTGACGTATTCCCATTATTGATAGGTATTTGCACCGGTATGAGCATATGTCATATCACGTATTTCGCATCCTGTGGGTCCCGCTGCAGTAGTTCGTGAGAAGTAATGCGTTCGGTCGCAGCGCATCGTCTTCCTCGAAATTTCTGGCTTTGAGTTCCTGCTTTCTCTCTCCTCGCCATCCTCTGTGAAGAAACCTAAATACCATCTGCGAAGGAACTTCTGCGCGGCGCATTTAGTTTGGGAGATTTGGGTTGCGGTTCAGCGGTGTCAGACAGTTCTGAAAATATTCTCTCAGGTGCGTTCTGGTTTACTTTAGTTGTTCAAAATGTGAATGTTGGTTGCTGAGTTGCGGTTTACTCTATTTGCTTGCTGAATGTTTCTTGCTGAATCAATCTTGGTGAATCGATGTTCTTCCAATCTGAATCAATCTTACTGAATCAAAATGTGAATGTTTCTTGCTGAATGTACGGTTCTAGAAACTGACATTTGAACTGTCATATTCGGTGCTTCATTTGATTTAGATGGGGTTTTCCTGAATTTATTGATGTAAAATTAGTAACATTCAGTGTTAATTTTGTATTGCTTTAAAAGAATTGAGCATTTGGTTGCGAAGAACTTCGTAGTTTTCGTCAAGTCCGTAGGGCATGCGAAACTTTTGAACTGCACTTACATTTGAACTGTTCTTAATCATATTGTTTCTGCACTATTGGTAACTAAAATCAGAGAAAAACTTGTTACCTCAAATATGTGACATTATTATTTGCTTTGATTTTAGGATTATTACAATGGATTCAGAAAATGCAAAAGCTGATTCGCGCAAACGTACTTCCGATCGTCTGAGTGCCAAGAATCCTGCAAAACCTATTCCATCAAAGGGTCGGCCGGCAAATGATTCTTCCTCAACTTTACGACCTCGTAAACGTGGAAAATTTGCAGGCGAAAATTATTTTGAGAGTTGCAAGAAGAACAAGAAGGAAGCGCCAGTGATGACAAAGAAAGTACGTACATGTTTGAGTATGTATGCTTTAATTTTGAAAGATTAATAGTAATTACTCCAGAAATAATGCAAACTTATTATATGAACTTCCATGTCAGCGCCTGAAGAAGACTAATAAGGATGAACAAGTCGTTACAAAAAGGGTATGTGAAAATTTCGCAATAATTATTTTAAGTTCTGAAGTGGTTATGTGTAATATTGTATAATGTAAGTCTAAACTATATGAATAAAACCAACAGATTGAAGGATACCGCTGCTCTCCTCATATGATCCCTCCCATTATCGCTCGTTTGTCTGAGTTGCAAAAGAACTGGGTTATTAAGATTGGTTTTGGTAGCCTTCTGACAATGAAAGATTGCAGACTTCCAAAATGTCTCACAATGTGGTTGGTTAATCAAGTTAATTGTGATACACAATGTCTTGAAGTTGGTGGTAAATCTGTAGCTATCAAACCTTTAGTTTACAGTTTACTTGGCATTCCTAGAGGTAAAATTGTTGTTCCACCCCCACATACTGGCCGTAAGAACAACAAATGTAGCGAGGGTAACAGCATTGCCAAACAATTCAAAGCCCCTACAGCTGGTCGTGGATTGCCTGCCAATATTGCTATTGAAGAGTTGGTTAATATGCACGATGAGGAAACATTCTGTAGGTCGTTCATGTTCGTTGTTCTGTGCATCTACCTTGCCCCAACAAGTGGACATGTGATTAACAGGAACTACTTGCCTACTTTAAGTAATGTCAGTCTACTCCCTGACATGAATTGGTGTGAGTATTGTGCTGATTACCTCGTTCAAGGAATTAGGGATTACAAAGAAGCAAAAGTTCAGAATGTGAATGTTCATGGCTGTGTCCACATTCTAGATGTAAGTGCCCTATATCTTTTCTTTAGATATGGTAATTCAAATTATTTTGATTACTTTTTAAATTAATCATATTGTCCTCAATAATTTTTTCAGCTCATGTACATTGATGTTGTGAAGTCACCTTTACTCATAGTTCCAGAAGGTACCCCAAGAATAAATTTCATAACATCTGACCTCCTGCTACAACTCGACTGCTTGGACATCAGGTCAACCTCCAGAAAAGGAATTACATATGGTCTGTTGCAGGCAAGTTTAATTTTCTCCCTAATTTGTCTATTGTTGTAGACACGAATCACAGACATTTGGTAACGTCAATTTGTATCATACAGGTTACGTCCGATCTTCCTAGCACATCAAATATGGAGAAGAATTGCACTCCGGAAGTCTCAGACAATGACTCTGATTCTGAAATAGAGGTTGATGCGGATAAAGATAAACAAGAACCTCACTATTGTGATAGTACTGAACAAGGCAATGTGAGTTCCATATTCGTTCTGTTATATAAAATATTGCAAATTTATCACTTACTACTATTGTTTATTATTATTGAATACATGTTTATTTATGACCAGACTTTGTCTGAACTGCTGCAAAGAATTGAACACAAATATAATTCAAAGAGAGATATTATAGTTGCTTCGTACAATGAGAGAATGAAGAAGAAAATGGAGAAACTTGATGCCAAAAAACTAGAAGAAATTTGTGTTATAATAAATGCATTTCAGTCATCTCGGGAGAAGAGTCGTCCTGACAATGATTTTCAACCACGAAGTCCAAATGTTGAATCAGAAGGAACTCCTTCTTTCAAGCCTGAATCCACAAGTTATGATCACAGGACTGGTCCCCATAATGAAACAGAACCACCAAGTCCAAACTCAATGGATGCAGTTGTTGAGATTGCCTCTGCTGCAGCAGCTCAGGCTTTAGTAGTAAGTTCCAGTCAAGCACCAGGTCATTTGGATTCTGAGGAGCAAACCATTTCAACACCTCATACGGATCTGTGTTATCTGAACAAGGTTATTGCAGCTACCAATGACCAATCTTTGGAGGAAGAGGATACCAGTTTACAGCTGACTCTATTTGTACCCCAACAACATATCATAGAACCCAATGACAATTCTGCTATTACTATTCGTGAAGCGAACAATCAGCAGACATGTACATTTCTCAATCCTGGTACTGAAATCATATCAACTGTGTTAACTGACGAAATAGATGAAACAGCAACAGGTGATCCTGATCATTTTGATTCTGAAATCTGTACACCTAAAGCATATATACCTCCTGACTGTGAAAGTGAAGATCATGTTGCTAACGAGGTTCACAAGTTGATTGACAGTTTCAGCCCAAGTAAGTACTTTTACAGCTCACATAATTTCAATTTTAAATTTTCACACTTCACGTTTTATAAGAAACATCTCATTTACTGAATGTATTGTTTTCATGTTGTGTAGCTATCAGATTAGAAGAAACAGAAGTAATACAAATATGTGAATCTGCTTCAGCTCCACGACAAGATCATATGAAAGACGTCACTCCTCTAAAAGAACCAATTCAGAGTGGACTTTGTTTCATAGATCCCGGCAGTGTTAGTAGTGCAATCAAAATTAGGCCTAAGCGTTATGGTAAAAAAGCTGAAAATGCTCATGGATATGCTGAGCTTGTTAAGCCAGGTGGTAAACATGAACGTTTGGCTGCAGTTACATACAAGGATCATGTTCAAATGTCTAAATACAAAAATACAAGAAGAAAAAAAGACTCAGACCAAACACTTGAACACAAAACAAAAATTCGTATATGTGGTGCCTTTATTACTGAAGAGGAGTTTGTTCACTCCCTTAAGCCTAGAGGTGAAGTTGATCTTAACTTCATGTGGGTATGTTGTGTTGCAATAATGCATGACTGGGGATCAAGAACAAAGGTTATACTCGATCAAGGAATGATAGTAAGTACTACTCTCTTTCACTATATTTTATATTTATACCAATTACTTCTAGAAAGTTAAGCTTTATTATGTCTCAGCGTGAGCTCATGAGACCATATAAAGAATGTGATCGGCAGCAAGTTATTCGTAGACTAAAGAAGTTTCAACTTAATGAAATTGAACAGGTACGTAAATATCATTTCCATGTATGGTCTATGTCTTTAATTTTTCGATGATCTATCTATGCATTATGCGCATTATGGACATATTTTTTAAATTTTTCCTATATGTACAGATATACCTACCAGTATGCTCAAATAATCATTGGATCCTAATAGTTGTGAACATTGTTGCTGCGTCAATAGAAATTTATGATTCCCTAAGGTCTGTAAAAAAAGGAGAACATCCTTACAAAGATCTCTGGGATAATGTGGTTAGTATAAACATTAAATTCATTTTCCATGTAATATTACTTTTTGCAAAGTGAAAAATAAATATATTCAATCTTATTTCAGGGATCAAATCTTCAACAGATATATAATGCTGCTCGCAATGAATTTGTCGGCATCCATGATTGTTTTGATATACATTATCCTAAAACTCATACTCAAACGAACAGGTCTAAGATATACTATTTTTTGCTTTTATATCACATTTTGTCAGTATGAAGACATTAACTTTCTTCTTTTTTATAGCCATGATTGTGGATTTTCAGTTATAAGGTTGCTTCAGTGTCACAATGGGAAAAATCTGATTGGATATGGGAAGGTACAAATCAAAATTTCATTTTGTTATTTGCCCTGTACACATTATGCATCATTATATATTTCATAGCTATTACTCAAATGTGATTTCAGATGAAAATATCGACTTATCGAATGGAGCTTGCACACACGCTTGTATATCATCGACTCAACGACCTCAATCCAGATCGACCAGCAGGAACATGATTTAAACAATAATATCCAATGACAAACTTGTTTTATGATTTTGTATCACTGACACATTTACGTTACAAAGCCTGGGTGAAACTCAACTTTTGTTGAATTATCTTTTAATGACAATATGAACTTTTTATGTCCATCTGGTTACAATGCAAGTTTGTTATTCTGCAGAATGATATAATCATAAGCCTGTATTGAACGCTAAAACGATATTACTTGCTGGTCAAAAAATGTATCTTTATGGCAGATGACTAATTGGTTGAACAAATTTAATCACAATTCCGTTACAATGAATTATGTTAACTAAGTCTTTCATGCAACAATCTCTAATGTTCTACAATTTTCGAATCAGTATCATAATCTTTCACTGCAGTTCGTTGTGCAATATAAACTTCCTATATTTACAAGAAATCAAACATCTGACAAAGTTTCAGCATAATGTTGTCAAATGTGACTTCTCAGCTGTAATGTTACGTTATGATAACTTTCATGAACCTTTCGACCATATTTCGTAAAAGCGTCGACGCTTCTCCGTTGCATACGAATTTACATCGCAGTTTCATATTTGTTTACGAGAAGTTAGGTAAAGTTTCAGCATATGTTCTGACACATAACTTTTCACGTCTAATGCATGTACCGAAGTTTCGTCAATGTTTCATCTTGTTTCGTATAGTTTTATGCACACTTCCCCCACAATTTTCATACATGTTTATGATGAGTTTCATAAATGGTACCAAATTCGGACATAGTTTCAGCATAATGTCCTTACATCTCTGTTTCATACATATTTAGGACAAGTTTCATAAATGGTACCAAAATCTGACATAGTTTCAGTATAATGTCCTCACATCTCTGTTTCATACATGTTCACCATAAGTTTCATAAATGTTACGAATTCGGACTTAGTTTCAGCATAATGTCCTCACATCTCTGTTTCATACATGTTTACCATAAGTTTCATAAATGTTACGAATTCCGACTTAGTATCAGTATAATGTCCTCACATCTCTCTTTCATACATGTTTAGGGTCAGTTTCATAAATGGTACCAAATTCCGTGAAGGTTGAAAAAGAAAAGGCCGTGCTGAGCAGCACCGGCAAGAGTACTTAATTTTTATAGCACATAATTACAAGAGACTAATTGAGTCTTAAGCGAATTAAAGCTGAAATTTAAATAAGACAACAAATAGGCGAATGGGCCAACAAACTCGAACTTAGGCATGCTTCGGAATTGGGCCCTTCTCGGCCCATCAGGTGTGCACAGGGCGTCTAGGGCAATACGTTCGGATGTCCGAACATTCCGAACGTTCGGACATCCGAACAATACCGCCGCCGGACGGGACAGGGGAGCAGCCGAGAGCAGAAGCGAGCGCCACTGTGCCGGCCGCTGTCCGTTGAGGTCGCCGCAATCCGGCCGCCGCGGGCCTCCGCCACCGCCCACCGCAGGCACACGCGCCGGGGTTTGATAGGTCGACGCCGCCGGGAAGGCTGCAGAAGGAGGCGGTCTCGAGCTAGGGCATCCACATGGCGGCTACATCACGTAACTACTCTTTAGCTTCTCTTCCTCTCAACTCTTACGGCATTGTCCTCACGGTTACACCTCTTGTACCATACATTGGAAAGAATAGTGAAAATTTGGGTGCAAAATAATGCTAAAAGATTGAAATTCTTTGCAAATTAGTAATAGGGACAAGTTGTTTTGCTTAGCAGATTGCACCGGCATCAAAATGCTGCACTCAAACAAAGCTGGCCAAGAGTCCAAGCCCGAAACTCTTGTTCAAAAGGTGCTATCATGGCCGGTCTACGATATCTTGACCTGCAAGCGGCCCTCTATTGAGGTAACAATGACAAAGCAACACTCCTTATTTTGCAACTGCCAGAATGCTCCACGTCAAGGTTGTCATGCTGTTGTATGCAGGTGAAGGAAATCCCGAAGGAATTTCAAACTTGCAAGCATTATACAGAAGCATTTCGAAGTTCAATGGTAGAGGAAATCTTTCATGAAATCGATACGGCCATGGTTACCATATCCAAAGGCATAGATGTGCATTATTATGGTAGGAACCTAGACTGTGATATGCCAAATAAATACATTGTCAAGCTCTGTCTATCCAAGGGGAAGAATTCGCCAAGAACAAGTGATGTCATGCTATTATCAGCAAGGAATTTAGAGTCTAGGGATCAAATCCTCAAGGACAAATCCTTTTGCACACTCCTAGTAGTTACGTGGGTCAGTGAGGAAGTGTGTGAATTTGAGAACTATTTTACAGTGTGGATGGATGTCTTGCTATCAGAATCGCCGCATGAGGGCGGCCGGGATAAGTTTTACCAAGTCATGCACCTAGCTAATCTGAAAACTGATGAATGTATTTGGCAAGCGATGACGAATGGTTTCAAAGATACATCAGGAGTAATCAATCTCATATTGAGTAAGAGTAATAATGGCGTAAGTATTGACATCTCTCTCTTTCTCTCTCTATTCTGTACTTGGGATAACTATTGCTTGAAAGTGTTGAGCTTTGGAATGTCATGCATGTATGCTCTTATGTTAAAATGATGAATCATCATTATGTTTCTTATGCAAGTTTTAATCTTTACTTTATCCCTCATTTGAATATGTGTTAATATGCTTTTCATGTGATCTATAACTGAGAATAAATAACTATGATAATAGTGGTTTGTGATCCATGTAATTAATTGTACCTGTATGGTCTTGCTAAAGAATGAAGTGAAGCACCACTTTGCTCATGTGCTGAAAATGGCTGCATGTACAATTTCTGTGGTGGTGATATTTTCGGTAATCACTGATAGCGTTTTTTTAACTCTGATAGCGTTTTTTTAATATATGTTGCAGCCTAAGGGAGAAAATAAATCAAGTAGTTCTGAGGCTGCCATTGTTCAGTTTGGACTTAATCAATCCCAGGGTAATGTAGTAGCAAGCTGTATTTCAGCAACTGAGCACTCTTCTAGTTCTGTACGACTAGTTTGGGGTCCACCCGGCACTGGTAAAACTAAGACAGTCTCAGTAATCTTGTATTTCCTTCTGAAGATGGCTAAGAAACCTAGAGTTCTTGTATGTGCTCCAACGAACACGGCTCTAGGGCGATTGACTCGTCAACTTGTTTCTCTATTAGAGAACTCATCTGAAGCCGAATCAATTCAGGACATCATTCTGTTGGGTAATGAGGAACGTCTGAAGGTGAAGGAAGATAAAGATCTGTCAAAAGTATATTTGAAAAATCGCGTTAAGCAGCAGAAGGATGAGTTCCAGAAGCTGGACAAGCTGAACAAGGAGTTTCAGAAGCTGAGTAGAGGGAGAGAGTTGAATGATAGAGAGATAGAGGAAGGACTCTTGGAAGAAGCAAAACTTGTATTTTGCACTCCTTTCATTTCATCGAGGGTGCGGCATCATAATTTCAACATCTTGGTTATTGATGAGGCAGCGTACTTAAAAGAATGTGAGTCAATGATCCCTCTTGCTCATACAAAGATAGAACATCTGGTGCTAATTGGGGATCATATGCAGCTAGCATCATTGGTAAAGAGCCCGGTATGTCTTCATTATATGATCATTTGAATGTGTCCTTGGTACCGGCGATTATTACCTGATTTCTAGATTGATCATACTTTCTATTTCCTGCTAATTTCCTGATTTCTAGATTGCTAAAAGGGCCAATTATGGACGAAGCCTGTTTGAGAGATTGAGCGAAATTGGTCACCACAAGGAGTTGCTAAATGTGCAATATAGAATGCACCCTTGCATCAGCAAGTTTCCGAATGAGAACTTCTATGATAATAAAATTATAGACGGTCCTAATGTCAAGGAATATAACTGTACTTACCTCCCTGGAAGTATTTTTGGTCCTTATTCATTCATTCATGTTGAAGATGGCTGTGAAGAGCATACTGGCCAGGGTTTCAGAAATTTGGTTGAAGCTGATGTAGCAGCCAATATTATTTGCAGACTTGCTAAAGGTATATACCTAACATTTCAGCTTTCAGATAGCAAGTAAGTTTTCAGGGTTTCGTTAAATCTAACTAGTTTAAGTATTATCCATACAGCATGTGCCGAGCAGAAGAAGAAAACCAGTGTTGTCATAATGTCTCAATACACAGCCCAAGTCACTGCTTTGCAAGAAACAATTGGAAATTATCAGAAAATTCCATTTCTTTATCTTCAAATAAATACTGTTGATTCATTTCAAGGTGATGAGAAAGACATAGTTATACTCTCAACAGTAAGACACAATCATGATGGGAACATAGGCTTTTTGGATTGCTGTAAAAGAGCTAATGTGGCCTTGACGAGAGCGAAGTACGTTAACCTTTGTTCCTTTTCTGTTGATATAAAGAGCTGCCTACTTTTGTTCCTTTTCTGTTGATTTTCTGTTAATATAAAGAACTGCCTTTGGATCAGTTAGACAAATTCAAAATCCTAGTCTGTTTTCATCTCATTTAAATGCCTCCCCTGCAGGAACTGCCTTTGGATCCTTGGACATAAAGAAACTCTCCGGAAAAGTAATTCCATATGGCGTGATTTAGTCCAGGACGCGGAGACACGTTCTTCTTGCTTTAGTGCTCGTGCTCACATTACAATTGAGGAAGCAATAGACGCGGCGGCTGAGCAAACAACAGAGGCTGCAGTACAGGAAGCAGATGAGGAAGGAACAGAGGGGGCTGCTGACGAGGAAGCAACAGAGGCTGAAGCAGACATTATTGAGGGGGTAGATTTTAAAATTGAGGCCCTCGAAGAGTTGCCCCAACTATCTCAGACTGTGGAGAGGGTTAAAGTGAACTACAAAGGACCATCTGCAAAGAGTGCCCGGAATTCCTTGAATAAAAGACCAAATTTCTATGAAAAGGACAGAACTTCAAGAGATGGGTGGTTTTGGTCGTATGAGCAGGAGGACCTCTACACTAGTGTTTATAAACGCACTGGTTTTACGGACAGCAAATGGATCAATTGGAAAGAAATTAAGCATTCTAAAGATAAAGAGTTAAAAGATATTGAGGAAAAATGTCTTCAGATTGGTCTTCATACATTATTGTCCAAAAGACAGGACTGGCATGAAGAGACAATCAGACAGTTCTTCTCCACATTCTATGTAGATCCCAATGGGACCTTCCTGATGTGGATGACTGGCAATAGGAAGATTACCGTCACGAAAAATTTTTGTCAGAAGGTTCTACTTGATCCGTCCATGTATCGCAATGACCAAAGGAATGATAAGATTAAGGAGCAGCTGGATCAAACAGAAGATAAAGTGGTCAATGATACAAATGGAGACTTTCGCAATTTAATACTTCGGCTGATTGATAATGCCATCCTCCCTAGGGGTGGAGATAGAAATGAAATTCACAAAGAGGCCAAGATTGTGATGTACTACTTGTTGTTGGGGAAGCCTTTCGACTTTGTAGACTTGATGTTCTCGCACATAAAGAAAACTCGCAGTGACACCAGAAGGTTGATGCCGTATGCCCCATTCATTATGTTATTGATTAACCGAGCAACTAATGAGGAATTTGGGCGTGAATGTGAAGGATTCAAAGAGCACAAAGCATTCAACATGTGTGAGATGAGACCTATACAGCCTAACAAAGGCAAAGTTTCAAAGTCCAAGGATCGTGTGCCACCTCTAGCTAAGCGGCGGCGAGTCCAGTAGCAGTGGGCACCATACCCGGTTAGTGTGTTTTGACTTGATTCTCCTTTCGCCAGCTGTGAAATGCTGTCTATAACCTCTCTTTATTATTCTTTTTTACAGTCATGGCATACTGACTACATGATGTCATGCCTGGATTTCATTGTTGGCCATGATGAGAACCCCGGAGGTTTGAGCACACCCTGGGTGCAGGATAATTGAGTTAAACCTGAACTATGTCGAGCTCGAGCTTCAACTTGCAACATGTCTGAACTATGTGGAACACCAGCTGTACCAGCTGAAATGTTAAAATGGGTTTTCGAAATGCTGAACCAGTACTTTGTAAATATTGAAATGCTGAACCAGTACTTTGTAAATATTGGAAGGCATGTATTGGTGTGTACTTACATATCATGTAGAGAAACCCATTCGCAAATGTGGTTCGCAAATGTCTTCCCTTGCACCCGCTGAAAATGAACTTGTGAATTGCGGACCAAGCTTAGCATAGGTTTCATAAATGTTACGAATTCCGACTTAGTTTCATCATAATGTCCTCACATCTCTCTTTCATACATGTTTAGGATAAGTGTCATAAATTGTACGAAAATCTGACATAGTTCCAGTATAATGTCCTCACATCTCTGTTTCATACATGTTAACCCTAAGTTTCATAAATGTTACGAATTCAGACTTAGTTTCAGCATAATGTCCTCACATCTCTGTTTCATACATGTTTACCATAAGTTTCATTAATGTTACGAATTCCGACTTAGTTTGAGTATAATGTCCTCACATCTCTCTTTCATACATGTTTAGGGTCAGTTTCATAAATGGTACCAAATTCCGTGAAGGTTGAAGAAGAAAAGGCCGTGGTGAGCAGCACCGGCAAGAGTACTTAATTTTTACAGCACATAATTACAAGAGACTAATTGAGTCTTATGCGAATTAAAGCTGAAATTTAAATAAAACAACAAATAGGCGAATGGGCCAACAAACTCGAACTTAGGCATGCTTCCGAATTGGGCCCTTCTCGGCCCATCAGGTGTGCACAGTGGAAATGGGGGAGGGACAGGGCGTCTAGGGCAATACGTTCGGATGTCCGAACATTCCGAACGTTCGGACATCCGAACAATCCCGACTGCTGCTCCGAGCAACCAGGAGATGAACTGGTCGAGACACGCAAAAGGGGAGGGAAGGGAAGGGGAGCGGAGATGATCCCCGTAGCTGCCTAAGCCTCACTGCCTATAGAAAATAAAAACTATATTTTTTGCAATCCTTGTGCAAGATTTTGGTGTTTAAACACACTACAAGAACTAGATTTTTGCCACAGCTAGCTCCAGCATTTCTCAAGAAAAAAGTTCCAATCTTTTGCAAGATTTTATTAGTGCTAAAGCCTCTACCTTTCTCTGAATCCCACCCGCAAATTGAGCAGAGGGAGCTGCGGATTGGCATGAGCCAGCCATGGAGGAGGTAGGCAAGGAGCGCACAACACAATAATAATCAATTGAAAGGGAATCAGAAATCAACACCGGAAGAAAGCAGCAGCTGGCCTTCAAACAAAGCCTTCAGAGCAAAATTCAGATCTGGAAGAAAAACAAATCAAATCAAGAACAGCAAGGCGTCCACGGCATAAATGGTACCAAATTCCGACATAGTTTCAGCATAATGTCCTTACATCTCTCTTTCATACATGTTTATGATCAGTTTCATAAATGCTACGAAATCTGACATAGTTCCAGAATAATGTCCTCACATCTCTGTTTCATATATGTTTACCATAAGTTTCATAAATGTTACGTATTCCGACATAGTTTCAGAATAATGTCCTTACATCTCTCTTTCATACATGTTTATGATCAGTTTCATAAATGCTACGAAATCTGACATAGTTCCAGAATAATGTCCTCACATCTCTGTTTCATACATGTTTACCATAAGTTTGATAAATGTTACGTATTCCGACTTAGTTTCAGCATAATGTGCTCACTTCTCTCTTTCATACATGTTTATGATGAGTTTTATAAATGGTACCAAATTCGGACATAGTTTCAGCATAGTGTCCTTACATCTCTGTTTGATACATGTTTAGCCTAAGTTTCATAAATGGTACGAAAATCGGACATAGTTCCAGTATACTGTCCTCACATCTCTGTTTCCTACATGTTCACCCTAAGTTTCATAAATGTTATGAATTCCAACTTAGTTTCAGCATAATGTCCTCACTTCTCTGTTTCATACATGTTTAGAATATGTTTCATTAATGTTACGAATTCCGACTTAGTATCAGCATAATGTCCTCACACCTCTCTTTCATACATGTTTATGATGTGTTTCATAAATGGTACCAAATTCCGACATAGTTTCAGCATAATGTCTTTACATCTCTCTTTCATACATGTTTATGATCAGTTTCATAAATGCTACGAAATCTGACATAGTTCCAGAATAATGTCCTCACATCTCTGTTTCATACATGTTTACCATAAGTTTCATAAATGTTACGTATTCCGACTTAGTTTCAGCATAATGTCCTTACATCTCTCTTTCATACATGTTTATGATCAGTATATTACTGAACTTTGCACATTTATCTACGGTGTTTCATTTTTTTTTCAATAATGTTCAATTAATGTTTTCCGCATATGTTGTTATACAGCAAATACTATGTATAACTGGTTTGTTGTTATGCCTGAGACAATGATGTCTTGTTCTGATGTGTTGTTATGCCTGAGATAATGATGTGTTGTTAAAAAACTGGTGAAAAGGTTGATGTCTTGTTCTGTTTTGTTGTTATGCCTGAGATAATGATGCCTGAGACAATGATGTCTTATTCTGTTTTGTTGTTATGCCTGAGATAATGATCTATGTTATGCCTGAGAAGCTAGATAGCATTTGAAAATTTGAAAACTCAAGTGAACACAGCAACAAAACATTCATCCATAGTTTAGCCAACTTCATACAGAGAAGTTGACGTAAATTCCATACAATCTGACCTAGACAACCCAGTTACAACATAGATTTAGCCATCCTAATTAACTCCATAACAACAATACAAAAGAGCAAGTTTCTTATGTCCTTAAGCACACTAACAATGAGCTTCATCTTCTTCCTCATGTCGTCATCATCCAGCAAAGTTGTCGCCCTTGCATCTGCAAGCATGGTTTTGCCCCTTGCATCTACAACCATTCGCGGAACTGAAGAAGAACCCATGCCCACCCCTTCTCCAGCAGTCGCCGCAGTGCCATCCGGCCTCACCATTGTGGGGGCAATGCCAATCCCCTCCAAATATGTCTTGTACCTCTTCTCCCACATCCAGAAATTGCAACCAGAATCATCTTTCTAAAGAAATAAACAAAGATTTCAAGACTCCAACAAGAAATCGGATGACAATCTAGAACAAAATTGAGTATAGTTCACCTGGTGATTTGGGCACTTATAGAAATCCTTCTCCGGGTTGTCTTTCGTGAACGACGTGAAGACCTTGATCATCCTGACCTCGCAGCAAGGGCAGTTGACCAGCGGGAGATGAGGCTTCGTCCTCCGCCATCCACAGGATGAAGAACCGGAGCTAGACATCGCGCGATTTG
This sequence comes from Stipa capillata, assembly GCA_019208055.1. Lineage (NCBI taxonomy): Eukaryota > Viridiplantae > Streptophyta > Magnoliopsida > Poales > Poaceae > Stipa > Stipa capillata. The sequence continues at coordinate 124,932 of JAGXJF010000409.1, forward strand.
GTGTGACAGATGCGGAAGAGCTAGGGATTTGAGATTTTGGGGGAAAAGCTCAGCACGCTGAACGAGCATGGGCAAGTTATGGCTCACGTGCGCCACATCAGCACGCCACATCGGCCGGAGAGGCCGAGCTGTCCTCGTTTGGACTAAATTTGCTTCACTTAAGCCACCTTATAGACCCAAATACACGTTTTCTGGGTTGCTGGATTAAGTTGCTACCACCTCATGAGTTCTTGGACTACTGATGCAATTTACTCTTCTATAAATATAGTGCCCTTTCATGAGTTATTTTAGCATAAATGCTACGAAATTTTAGTTCATGTGTAATACATGTTTAGCCGGTCCTTACAGTTATTAGAGCCGTCCGTGCACTTTTGTCTTTCCACTAATTCGTATGAAACTATTTACGTGTTTCTAGACTGTTTCACTTCAGTTTCATAAACTTGGACTTTTTCCTTCTATATTTTTTCGTATGAAACATGGTACAAAGTTTTAGCACAATGTTCTCAAACAATACTTCTGAAGTGTAATACATGTATATGCTATGTTCCGTAATTGTTTCATACTCAAGTACTTCTGTAAAGACTAAAAGCTTCAAAGTCTTGAGTACAGTCAATCAACCTGATAGAACTTACATAACATTCACAATATGGTAAGTGCTCCATTAAACAAAAGTTTCTTCAATCCAAACTCGACAAACTGACATATAGAAATGACGATAAGTACATATATGACCCTGATTTAACCATACTTTAGCTTTGTAAACACAGGTGGTACTAGACCAGAATTTCCTTGTAATGCCAACAGATTCCATAGCAGCTTTGCTCTTAATTCTCCAAGATTAGCCTATGAGTAATTATTCATTAATTATTTGACATACTATGGATAATGAAATATATAATACTAGTTGAATACTTACATTCTGTAA
>JAGXJF010000410.1:0-34279 GCA_019208055.1 Stipa capillata
ACCGAGGTGGCGCCTGAGGTACTGTGCGGAGAGAAGGAGAGGATGGGTTGGTAGAACTCGCCGGCTGGCGAGGTTGCTTCGGGTGCAGCTATGAGGTTGACATGCTCGATTTGAATGGGACGGAGAGAGATAGAGAGACGATGACAGGAGAGAGAGACTGGGAAGGAGAGAGAGAGAGGAGAGGGTTGATAGTATGAGGTGTACACTTTGGGTTAGATAGGAGGAAATTGCACAAGTAGAGGATTAAAAATGTAAAACACATTACAAAGTGGACAGCACAAATCTTAAAGCATATTGAACGGTGGAGATAGAACCGAGACGTGCAAGTTCACGTGGAAAAACTGCTTTAATATTGATGATGAATAGTAGGGTATCCCGCGTATTAGGGGTATCCGTGTACAGTTCCCCGAGAGTTTAGGAAGGTACATCGTATCCAACTAAGGATCCTCGGGAGATAAGGTAACCCTTCTAGAGGAGGGAAGACTCCCCTTCGATTAGGAAGTCAATCCCGACATCTAAGGAGGCCGGAGTCCTACTCGGGCGTGAGTCCACGTCCAGTACGACCCCTGGAAACCCCCTATATAAGGATCGGCAATCCCATAGGGGAGGACAGGTCGCAGCAGATCCAGTTAGGTCAAGCTAGGTCTAACAAGTCAATCTAGTCGCAGATCCGGCAGGCGAAGCTCTAGAAGACCCGCAGTTTCGAAGGAGTCGAGCCCGGAGGATTAGCTAGGATTAGTCTACGATTAAGCCTAGGATAGCCACTAACACACACCCCCATTGTAAAGCGTGTTCCCGATCAATATATAGCAACAGGACGTAGGGTTATTATCCTGAGGGAGGCCCGAACCTGTATAACAACGTCTGTCCCCTGCTGTCAGATCTCTTGGCGCTTGGGCCCTAGAGGTCCCTACCCCCCAGTAATCATCATCTCGCGAGTACCGTAAGATCGCCGGTTCACCAATCGTCGACAGATGGCGCCGACCGTGGGGACCTCTCCGGACCAAGTCGTCGAGGAAAGATTAAAGTCGGCAGGATGCGCAACTGAGCGCGATCAGATCCCAGCGCCGTTCGCACAGCCCTCCCCGGTTTCGACCGAGGAGGAAGTAGCGAGCACGGCAGGAAAATCGGTCGCAATCTTGCCCCGCACTGGGTACTCGGACCAGGGCTTCTACGACAACTTTGGCCCTATGGACCCGTACCCGGTGATAGATCGAGTTGACTTCGGAGAATACGCCCCTGGAGAGGACTCGGATGGCGAAGCAGATCACTTCAGAACCGAGTGCGCCAGGGCCTTCAGCGGGAAGTTAGTCTTGAACGACGACTCCCCGGCAGGAACGACCAGCCCCATGGCTGGAATTTCTCTTGCTAATTCTAATCGTGAGAACGATCAGGACTCTACCCGCGTCACGTCTGATGAGGACAACGCGATGGAATACGAGTACACATCGTCCAACCAGGAGCCTCGGATGGTACTCGCGATCAACGATGGTCGAGAAGACCTCGGAGATCAGAATCTGCCCGGGGGCTCGCACGTGGACGCCTCCCACATGAACGGGGACTTACCCGCCGACGGAGAAAGAACTCCCCGCCGGAACGAAGTTTTGCCTGCCGCTGTGGGAAGATCCCCCCCGGGATCAAGGGAGTACGTGTCCCGAACTGCTCGAAGACTTGCGGAAGTGCGCAACCTGCTGTCACAGCCTCCCGTAGCGGATCTATCGACTCCCGCGGGTGTGCAGTGGCTGCAGTGGCTGGGGGCTGACCTCCTAGAGGCTCAGAACCAGGCCGAGTCTTCTCGAGCTCGCTCGGTGGCCCGCAGCTCTACCCGGGTGGACACCCCTCCTCCGCTTGAAGAGCGAGATCAAGAGGGACGACACCCCAGGAACCGGTCTCCTCAGGAGGAGCGGCCGGTGGACCTCCGAGAACAGCTTGAACGGCGCCGCCGCCAAAGGCGTGAGCACGAGCAGCAACCTTCTCGGAGAGACCAAGTGCACAACGCCAACACTCGGGGCCGTTCCTCGACCCCGAATAGCAGCGAGAACGTACCTTATCGGGGATCCTTCAGCGGATGTCAAGCGCTGTCCCAGGAACTCCGACAGGTACGCTGGCCTTCTCGTTTCAAGCCTGGTTCGCTTGAATCATACGATGGAACCACAAATCCCGTGGAGTTCCTCTAGATCTACACCACCGCGATTGAGGCGGCCGGCGGCGACGAGAAGGTAATGGCCAACTATCTTCCTACTGCTCTCAGAGGAGCTGCTAGGACATGGTTGACGAATCTACCCCCAGGAACGATCCGTTCTTGGGGACAGCTATGCGACATGTTACTCGGGAACTTCCAGGGTACCTTCCCAAGACCTGGCCGGGTGGACGACCTATTCCTTGTCGTCCAACGACCAGATGAGACATTCCGTGAGTTCACGAAGAGGTTTAGTGCTGTCCGCAACACTATACCCGAGATAACGGACTCGGACGTCATCCGCGCCTTCACTCGAGGCAGCAGGAACGAGATGTGCACGCACGATTTGATCATGCGGCCACCGAAGACCACCAGGCAGCTCATGGACCTGGCCGAAAAGGCTGCTTGTGCGGAGGAAACCCTGCGTTATATCAAGCAACAGCGGGGTGAGTCGACCAGCTCCCCCCTCCAGTCTAGGAGCGATTCGCGCAAGTCTAAGCGCAAGAAGAAGCCCTCTGGAGGGAACAAGGAGAAGAGGACCAGAACCGACGAGGTGATGGCCGACGTCTCCGAGAAACACACCTGGAAGCCACGACCCAAGGATAAACCTACAACATCCTCCGACAAGACGTCCAAACCCTGGTGTGACTTTCACCAGACGGACTCGCATGACCTGTGACAGTGTCGCATCTTCAAGAAGTACCTTCGGGAAGAAAGAGAGGTTCCGCGAGGAAAACCCTCAAGTCGCTAACAACAGCCGGGAGACAACTTCCGAGGGCAGTGACTCCACTCCTGAGCCTTTCCAGGGGCATGTCAGAGCAATCGAGCACATATTCGGGGGCTCCACCTCTTACGAGTCCAAGAGGCAGTACAAGGCGATCGCCCGAGAAGTTCTCGCGTGTGTACCACGAGTTCCTCGAGCGGTCAAGTGGTCCGAGGTCACGATCTCTTTCGACCAGACTGATTGCCCCGAGAATTATGCTCGTCCAGGACGATATCCTGTTGTGGTCGAGCCAACGATCAACAACTGCCGAGTAGGCCGCGTGCTAATAGATGGAGGGAGCTCCCTCAATATCCTATTCGCCAACGCCCTCAATGCCATGCAAGTGCCACGGTCGTCCGTGCAGACGGTGACGCACGCTTTCCACGGCATCGTCCCGGGCTCATCGGCCACGCCGATAGGGCAAGTCACGCTCCCGGTGACCTTCGGTACACCGGAGAATTTCCGAACAGAGAAAATCCTGTTCGACGTAGTCGATTTCGAGACAGCCTACAATGCTATCTCGGGACGGCCTACCCTGGCCAAGTTCATGGCAGCTACGCACTACGCCTACCAGTGCACAAAGATGCCAGGCCCAAAGGGTGTCCTCACGATAAGGAGCTTCCCTAGAGAAGCACTCCTCTGCGACAAGCGCAGCCTCGACCACGCGCTCTCGGGGAACGGAGAGCATATGCCCTCAAAAACCCACGCGGCCGTAAAAACCCATGGTGAAGTAAAAGTGATCCCTCTGGACCCGGCAGAGTCCTCCAAGACAGTTCGGATTGGGTCAACGCTCGATCCAGACTTGGAATCGTCGCTCGTCGCCTTCCTCCGAGGCAATTCGGACGTGTTCGCATGGCAACCATCCGACATGCCCGGAATCCCCAGGGAAGTGATTGAGCACAGGCTGGCTGTCCGTCAAGACGCCACACCAGTAAAGCAAAAGCTACGACGATTCGCTCCGGATCGAAAGGAAGCCATCAAGGTGGAAATTGAAAAACTCTTAAGGGCCGGGTTCATCCGAGAAGTTGAACATCCCGAGTGGCTTGCCAATCCAGTCGTGGTTAAAAAGGCCAACGGGAAGTGGCAGATGTGTGTTGATTTCACGGACCTTAACAAAGCCTGCCCTAAGGACGTGTTCCCCTACCCAGAATAGATTAGATAGTGGACTCAACATCTGGGTGCGACTACCTGAGCCTTCTCGACGCCTATTCGGGCTATCACCAAATAAGCATGTGCCGGGAGGACGAGGAGAAAACCTCCTTCGTAACTCCATTCGGAGTTTTCTGCTATTCAAAAATGCCCTTCGGACTAAAGAACGCGGGAGCAACGTACCAACGCGGAATGCAGCTTGCCCTCCATAGCCAAATTGGTAGAAACGTCGAAGCATACGTCGATGACCTGGTCGTGAAGACAAAGAAGAAAGAAGACCTAATCTCGGACCTGCTTGAAACATTCTCCAACCTCCGAAGAAACAGAATCATGCTGAACCTAGAAAAGTGCACCTTCGGAGTCAGCGCTGGAAAACTACTCGGTTTCCTGGTATCGCACCGAGGAATTGAGGCAAATCCTGATAAAATACGGGCGATCGCTAAGATGAGATCCCCAAAAACGGTCCGAGACGTCCAAAGGCTCACGGGTTGCATGGCGGCAATGAGCCGATTCATATCCTGGCTAGGAGACCGTGGAATTCCTTTCTTCAAACACCTGCGATAACACGACGGCTTCGAATGGACAGCGGAGTCTGAAGCAGCATTCCAAGAACTCAAAGAATACTTAACCACCCCCCCCGGTACTGGTCGCGCCCAACCCCGAAGAAGCTCTACTGCTCTACATCGCAGCCGGGCCGTCCGCGGTCAGTGGAGTGCTGACGGTGGAACGCGGAACCCCCGAGCACCGTGAAAAGATCCAGAAACCAGTGTACTACATCAGTGAGATTTTACACGGACCCAAGGAGCGTTATCCTCAAGTGCAAAAGCTCCTGTACGCGGTCCTCACTACGTCTCGCAAGCTCCGACACTATTTCCAAGCTCACACGGTCACGGTCCCAACCACCTACCCTCTGGGAGAAATCCTCCGCAACCGCGAGGCCATAGGCCGAATCGCCAAGTGGGCTGTCGAGCTCGGAGAGTTCGACATCCACTTCGTCCGGCGCACGGCGATAAAATCGCAAGTGCTCGCTGACTCTGTTACCGAATGGACGGAGCCCGACAACCCGGCGTCGCCAGCAGTAAAAGACGACATCTGGACATTGCACTTCGATGGTTCACTAACCATCGAAGGCGCGGGGGCTGGAATAGTCTTAACCTCTCCGACTGGAGAACGCCTGCAGTATATACTGCAGATCGACTTCCCGGCCACGAATAACGTGGCCGAGTACGAAGGTTTGCTAGCCGGTCTTAGAGTCGCCTCCGCACTCGGGATTCGCCGCCTCCTCGTGAACGGAGATTCGCAGTTGGTGGCAAGACAAGTGTCCAAGGAGTACCAGACCACAGACCAGAACATGGCGGCTTACCTTGCGGAGGTGAGAAAGCTGGAGAAAAAATTCGTCGGTTTTGAAGTACGATACATCCCTCGAAAGGATAATTGCCAAGCCGACAGTCTAGCCCGCCTAGCTTCCTCACGATCTCCATGCCCACCCGGGGCCTTTGTAGAAAAGATCTCCACGCCGTCCGTGGCTTCTCTCGAACCCGGGGACGAAGGAGCGGTGTTTGAGCACCGCTCAAGGGTGTCACCAGGTATTGACGCTCCGAGGGGAGTGGCGGGATGTCTCGTCGCCCCCTCGATCTTGAAGATTCGTGGATAGAACCCATCCGTAAGTACCTTCTCGATCGAACGGTACCTGAGGATGATACACTTTCCGAGCAAATTGCCCGGCGCGCCAAGATGTATTCCTTGGTCGATGGGGCCCTCTACCGACGAGGGGCGCACGGAGTGCTCATGCGGTGTATCTCTCAGACGCAGGGTATAAGATTACTCGAAGAAATCCATGGAGGGGTGTGCGGGGCACATGCATCTTTCCGAACCCTGGTCGGAAAGGCCTTTAGACAAGGATTCTATTGGCCGACAGCCCTACATGACGCGAGCGAGTTAATGAAGCGATGCCGTCAGTGTCAATTTCACCGTAGACGCATTCACCAGCCCGCCCAGGCATTACAAACAATTCCCTTGTCATGGCCATTCGCCGCGTGGGGTCTCGATATCTTAGGGCCGTTCCTAGTGGCACCTGGGGGCTATAAGTTCCTCTTCGTCGCGATCGATACATTCACCAAATGGATTGAAGCCGAACCTGTCGCACAGATCACATCAGAGGCAGCCAAACGGTTTATAATGCGGAACGTTATGACCAGGTTTGGCGTCCCGAGCAGAATCATAACCGACAACAGTACTCAGTTCTCCAGCTCTGACTTCATCGAGTACTGTACCGAACTCGGCACCAAGATATGTTATGCCTCGGTTGCACATCCACAGAGCAATGGACAGGTCGAACGCGCTAACGGACTTATACTTCAGGGGATGAAAACTCGCGTCTTCGATAGATTCACCGCCCACGCCAAGGCTTGGGTTCGCGAGTTGCCCTCCGTCCTCTGGGCCTTGCGGACAACCTCCAATGGGGCCACCGGAGAAACACCGTTTGGTTTGGTATATGGAGCTGAGGCCATGCTGCCATGTGAACTTGCCCTAAAATCGCCACGGGTGGAATTACACTCCGACAAGGAAGAAATCCCTCGGAGAGAGGACGACCTCAACTTCATCGAGGAGAAGCGGACCCAGGCTCTGTTCCGGGCCGCCCAATATCTGCAGAAGCTCCGTCGCTATTACAACAGACATGTTCGACAACGCTCATTGCAAGTCGGAGACCTCGTCCTACGACTCGTACAGAATAAAAGCAATAGCAATAAGCTTTCCCCCAAATGGGAGGGTCCATACACGATAGTCGAAGCTACTCGACCAGGATCTTTCCGACTAGCAATGGAAGACGGCCGAGTCCTAACGAATTCCTAGAACATTGACCAACTCCAGAAGTTCTACGTTTAAAGGCTAGTCGACTGTTCGCTCGAGGGCATCTCTCGAGTGAACAATCGGGGGCTGGTCCAAAGACTCGGACACAAAAGACGAAAGTTATTCACATAATATAATAACAAAGTTTTATACATGTCTGACGCGCATGCGTGAGAGCTACGCAGTTACAAGTCGGGTAGAAGCAAGCGCCCGGAAAATTCCTGAGCGGCGCGAAACCAATGGCAAACAGAAGCTTCCCCTACCTCCACCAGGGGTCCGAATAGCGCCATGGGATTATCTCCGGCCAAGGCTTCCCCGCCCGAAAAAATCAGACGCCGACCAGTCTTTAGCGGGCGAAGGGGAGAATGCCCCGCCAGCCGGGCACCGACCAGGGAGTAATCTGATAGACGACTTCCTCCGGGCAGCGAGAGGGGCGGGTTTTGGTGGAGAAGTCTCCCTGCAGTTCGCATGTCAGACCTCGGGGATGGAAGCGGCAAGTTTGGCAGAACAGGAAGCAGGAGGATGGTACCTTGCCCTCTTTAGCGAAACAAAGCGTCTTCGTCGATCCGAAGGATCTCTGTGAAGACAGGGCGGCGGTATGGAGCTTGATCCACCCCGCGTGACTTCTTCCGTCTTCTCGGGGGATTCGGCATTCCCGTCGCCCAGGCCATCAGCCGCGGTCGGGCCTCGATCAGGAATGGAGGGCCCAGCTTCGGGATCGTCTACCCTGCGTCCTTCTTTCTGCATAGGGGGCTCGTCCCACCAGACCAGTGTAAGTTGGGCGTGAGAAGTCAGGAATCATACAAAGGAAAAGGATTACTGCTAGAACCTCTTCCTTCTCGTGTGGAGGTCGGAGGGGTAGCGACGTAGGGACCATCGGACGGTCAGGAGAAGGTACGCGCTTGAAAAGAGCTTTTACCTTCTCGGACACCTCCGCCTCCGGGAGAGCTGTTCGAGGCAAAAAGGGGGTTAGGGTACTTCGACAAGTCATCCCTACTAGGTTGTGAGGGAAGAAGCTTACCCAGTTTTTTCCACCGCTGATATGGATCGCTCGACAAGTTCCAAGCGCCTGTTTCCCTGAACCGTAAGGGGCAAACTCCGCGCCTGATGAAGTCAGCGGCCACATCCGCAAAGGTCAAGCCTTGGGTTCGAAGAACCTTGATTTCCCCGACTAGATGCTAGAGACGGGAGTCGAGCAGGGTCTCGTCGGTCCAAGAAGATGCGGCTTCGGGCGGGGTTCCCCAGTACCTTATGCCCGAGGAAGACGAAGGGCGACAATAGCACCACCTGTGCTCCCATCCTGGGAAGAACTGAATTTCAGTGGCATCAATGTACTCTGTGATCCTGCCTTTTCGAAGGCGGATGCTCGCGCTTCCCACTATCTTCCTCCGGGACCTCTCCAACTCATGGTAGTATCGGAATAAGTCCAATGATGGCCGAACTCCGAGGAAGGCTTCGCACAGGTGGGCAAACACACTCAGGAGAATGTATGATGCCGGATCAAGGTTCACCACCTCAACCCGATAGAATTGGAATATCGATTTTAGGAATGTGGAAGGAGGCAAGAAGAACCCGCATTGGAAAAAATCGGGGAAGATGACCAGCCAGTCAGGTTCAGGTTCGAGAATCCTCTCGCCTCGGACATGGTGGAATTCAGCTTGGTGGGTCGATCGGATGAGAGCCAGCTCCAAGGAAGACACGAGATTCGTTTCGGTCATCTCCGAACGTGGCCATAGGCTATCAGTCAATGGGCTCCCGGCCATGGCGCAAGGAAGAAGACGAGGGGATCAAGAAAATCGGGAGGCGGAAAGACAATGCGTGCAAAACCTCCAATTCTTGGACCCCCAAAGATTTAAACCCTCGCCGAAGTCGAGCGCGGTTTTCGGCACGATCAGTTCCATCGCATTTAATGCGGACAGTTGCTTTTTTCGCGCACAGAGCACGTCGCGGGAAAAAGAGGGCCTGACAACCCACGACCCCGCGACGCAGAGAGAGAAAAGTTTCTTCATCACCACGCGAATTTTCCGCCACGATGGTTCCGTTTCCTAAAAATATGCCTGGCGGACATGTGACCGTGATCAACGGATCAGATTGAATCAGAAAGTATTCTGGATTTTTCCCAAGGATTGTTCCGACAAGGTTTTCGCGACTACTCGGTAGGAACTGAGCCTACTCGGAGAAGTCATCAGCCATACCTACTCGGATCGCCTACTCAGAGTTTCTTCCCCCGACAAGGGCAGATTTTCAACAGAACCATCACGACCTCTCTTCACGTATTGATGGGGGGCTTGATGATGAATAGTAGGGTATCCCGCGTATTAGGGGTATCCGTGTACAGTTCCCCGAGAGTTTAGGAAGGTACATCGTATCCAACTAAGGATCCTCGGGAGATAAGGTAACCCTTCTAGAGGAGGGAAGACTCCCCTTCGATTAGGAAGTCAATCCCGACATCTAAGGAGGCCGGAGTCCTACTCGGGCGTGAGTCCACGTCCAGTACGACCCCTGGAAACCCCCTATATAAGGATCGGCAATCCCATAGGGGAGGACAGGTCGCAGCAGATCCAGTTAGGTCAAGCTAGGTCTAACAAGTCAATCTAGTCGCAGATCCGGCAGGCGAAGCTCTAGAAGACCCGCAGTCTCGAATGAGTCGAGCCCGGAGGATTAGCTAGGATTAGTCTACGATTAGGCCTAGGATAGCCACTAACACACACCCCCATTGTAAAGCGTGTTCCCGATCAATATATAGCAACAGGACGTAGGGTTATTATCCTGAGGGAGGCCCGAACCTGTATAAAAACGGCTGTCCCCTGCTGTCAGATCTCTTGGCGCTTGGGCCCTAGAGGTCCCTACCCCCCAGTAATCATCATCTCGCGAGTACCGTAAGATCGCCGGTTCACCAATCGTCGACAAATATACATCTATCTTTTTTTGCATCAAAGGGAAGTTTCAGTTTCGTGTCGAACTATCAATACCCTTTCACTGAAGAATGGCAACTATCCTCTGAACATTTATACATCTCTATGCGTCATATCAAACGATATCAGAGGTTGAAGCTTGGCATCTTTTTCGTGCATTCCTTCCTTGTCTCTCTCCCTCGATGTGCTCTCTTTTTGCTCTAACTATTTCCAACTTCTTGTAGGTGTACATCCTGTTGAAGTTAATCTCTGTGATCGAGTCTATAATGGATTGGATGCCAAGTTAGAAAATTGCATGGCAATAGGCTAGTACGAGTCGGAGTCAAGAAGCTAGTATGAGTCAAAGTCTGATTGTGTCATTGAGTCCCTGCATGCATCTAAATAAATGCAGGTTTAATGTACATAAGAATCACAACAAGAATAAGAAAAGAAAGGAAGAAAGATTAAGAGACTCGACAAGAGTCTATGTCTTTTGTTCATGTTTGTTTTCGGCTCGATTTTGCATTGTTTCATAGGGGTTAAGACAACATTTGGTATCAGAGCCTAAATACTTGGAGACATTGACAGCCTTAGAAAATGACGAAAGATGGCTAGAGACGATGGGCAGTTCAGCAGCGGCAAGAAGCGGGCGACGTAAAGAGCTACCATGTGCCGATCCAGTAACCAATTCTCAAAGATGCTAATTAGATATATGGGTCGTAGAGATGAAAATCATCCTCCGCACCCTTGGAGTGTGGGCTGCAGTTGAAGGCGATGACTTGGTCGACGAAGAACGAGACTAGGGCGCCATGGCAGCAATTTCCCAATCTGTCCTGGATTCTATGTTGATGATGCTCGTAGGGTACGAGACAATGAAAGAAGCATGTGAAGCACTCGGATAGATGCAAGTAAGGGAAGATAAGGTGAAGCGGGTGTGAGCAAGGGTGCTAAAGAGGTAGCTTGACAAGTTGGAGATGGAGAACTCTAAGACGATTAGTGAGTACTCAATGAAGCTCACAAACTTGGTGGGTGAGACCCCTTTTCTTGGGGGAAAGATCATCGACATTCAAGTTGTCGAAAAGCTGTTTGGATCTGTTACTAGTAAGTTCACCGATATAATCAGTACAATCGAACAGTTTGGAGATGCCACAACAATGTCGGTACCTGAGGCGATTGGAAGGTTGAGGATGCATGAAGAAAACAGCAAGACTCGATGTCGTAAAGCTGAAGAAGGGGGAGAGCAACTCTTGCTCTCATGTGCTGAATGGGAAGCCCAAATTGCCAAAGAGAAAAGAAGAGGCGAGGGGTCCATAAGAATAAAACAAGGTGGTCGACGAGGCTGTTCCCAAGGAGAAAGTTGTGAGGACGACGAACGATTTGTCGAGGAGAGTAGGCCACGCAACTTTGACAAGTCAAAGGTAAAGTGCTTCAATTGCAACCACAATGGTCGCTTTGCAAAGGAGTGCAAGCAGTCGAATCAAAGGGAAAGAGCTCACATTTTGCAATAGCTAGACGATGAAGAACCAGCTCTCCTTATGGCAGAGGTGTGTGAGTTTGTTCAAATGATCACAAGCAAATATGATGAAGTAGTGCTATATGAAGAAAAAGAGACGACCAACATGGTCGTGCCTGTGTGCGTGCATAAGTCACATGGTGTGGTGACTTTAGACTCTTCATGTACTCCCCGTCGGTGTATAACTCTGGAGACACCTTGACGTTTGGTACTTGGACACCGACGCAAGCAACCACATGACAGGGCAACGAATCTTGTTCAATGAGTTGGACGAGAGCGCCTACGGGAAATTCATATTCAACATTGGATATGTCATGGAGATCAAGGGAAAAGGATCAGTCCTTCTCTAATGTAAGACGGAGAACAACGAGTACTACCTGAGGTATATTTTATACCAAGACTTTGTTCTAATATCATCAGTTTGGGACAGTTTGTAGAATGCGGCACGACGGTAATTATGCACAATGATGGACTAAGAGTCTATGAACAAAGCAGGAGTCTTCTCATGAACGTGATAAGATCCAAGAATCGGCTCTATAAGATCAAGTTGAAGCTAGTAACTTGGCTACAAGCGAGGCAGCAGGAGGCTACCACACAAGACGACATGGCGTCTGGACCATCGGGAACAATCCTTGTTGGCTCACTGAGCACGGCGACGTCATGTACAATGATCGAGGAGTTGATTGAAGGCGTCAACGCGAGCTCATCAGAATCTAAGGGGTAGGAGGCCACCTCCCTGAGCTCACAAGCGCAAGCAAAGAGCAGGCGCGAAAGCTTGGAGCCATAGGCCGTGGCATCGCAAGCCGAGTACGATAACAAAGACATGTTAGAAAGCCAACAATAGGCGGTTGTTCCTCTGCCCAGGAGACCACTCTTTTATGAAACCAAGGAGGCGGTAAGCCTAGTCAAGAAGATGCATGTGATTAAGGAGATGGAGTGTTGTGAAACACTTGGACATGATCAAGATGCATGTGACATGTTAATTACTAGTGATGATGTAGGAGAACATACTCAAGTAAAGGACGAGACAAGGAATACCTGTCCGTTGCACTCAACGATACCTTCAACGCCGCCAGTAGTAACGACGATGGTAAGGATGTCGGCAGCTGGGACGTCGTTAGCATCAACAACGACGACATCTTCGGTAGTGACAACACCTACGACCTCGACTACAGGCAGCGGCAGGCGTAGCCGAGACCCAGGACGCAACAGGTCGATAGATGGAAGCATCCTCAAGCACATACATCAGGAGGAGGTGTACGTGAGCAAATCAGAAGGGTTCGTGACCAAAGACAGCATTGAGGTTAACTAGACGGGATATATAAAGGGAGATGATGTGCAACCAATTCAGGATCAAGGAGAAGATCCACAAGCAAAGATTAGAGGGGAGAATGTTGAAGTTAATCTTTGTGATCGAATCTATAACGGATTGAACGCCGAGTCAGAAAATTGCAAGGCAAGAGGCTAGTACGAGTCGGCGTCAAGAAACTAGTACCAATCGCAGTCTAATTGTGTCATTGAGTCCCTGCTTGCATCTATATAAGAAGAGTCACAACGAAAATAAGAAAAAAGGAAGAAAGATTGCAGACTCGACGAGTCTTTGGCCATAAAATCCAGATCCTCCCGTGTCTTTTGTTCGTGTTTGTTTCTGCTCGATTTCGCGTCTTTTCCTAGGGCTAAGCCAACACATCCTCGCACAGATAACGAAGTAGACGACGTTAATCACCCGCAATGTCACAACAAACCAGTAGTAGCAATCCAACTTCCCTCTGTTGAGTTTGTCCTGGAGCCACTCCCCTTCCCCCTTGGTCCTCTCGTGCACCACCGTCACGAGCAGCGTGCCCATGTAGCTCCCGGCCGACATTGCAGCCATTAGAGCGCCGCGGCGGTGCTCCGCATTGTTCTCGGGCGCTTGGTCGTACAGGAACTCCATGCGCCCGACGTCCATGAACGCGTCGGCCACCCCATGGATCGCGTGCTGTGGCACCATCCAGAGCACGCTCATCGGCACGGTCCACGACTGCAGCTCGGTCAAAAAAGCTAACGGAATACACTGTTGGCACGACAAGAGGAAATGTGGGTAGCTAGCTGGTGTGAAGGGCCGGGGAGACGAGGACTTACGTGAATTGGTTGGTGTGGAGCAGCCGTCCGGTGGTGGAGATGCCGGCGTCGAGGTCCTTGTCATCGTACAGCAGGGCAGGGTCGTCCGGCATGTCTACCTTCCTCTTCCGGAACACCGCGACGGCGACCTGGGCCAGCCGCGTGAGTGGGCTTCGCCCTGGAACCATTTTGACGTAGAGCGGGTAGCCCGACACGAACGCGGTGACCGCGGCGAGCATGGCGATGGTCGGGACGGCGAGCCCCCAGCCCCATCTCACGTTCTCCTGGATGTCCGCGGTCACGCCCGTCAGCTTGGCCAGCTCGACGCCAAAGAAGTAGAGGTTGAAGAAGCTCCATCTCTTCTCCCCGCGCCGCGGCTTGTTGTGATCGCCCCCGCTCGAGCTCGCACTGGTCGGCGCCGAACGCCATGATGCACGGGCACATGCTCCCGGTGCCGACGGACGTGCAGAGCAGCGACAGGCGGAGGACGAGCAGCTGCCAGTGGGATGGGTCCCGCCCCGGGGGCTGGCGGGGCACTGGCAGGAGCGCCGACGCGGTGAGGCCGGCCATGCCGAGCTGGTCCAGAAGCGGCCGGCGAAGGAGTCGGCGACGAGGCCGCCGACGATCGGGGTGAGGTTGGAGGCGCCGTGGGGACTTGGTGAGCGTGTTGGAGGCCCCCACCAAGGGCAGGTGCAGCTCCGCCATCAGGCACGTGATCAGGTTGGCATTGAACCCCACCGTCGCGAACCGGTCGCAGAAATCGTTGGCTGCACGCACCGACGCACGCACGCATATCCTTCTTAGCTCATCGCCACTAGCTCGCGCACCCGCAGCCATTTGACTGATCGACAAGGACGTACCTAGAATGAAGGGCATGGTCTTGAGGCCATCCTGCTTCTTCGTGATCTGCTCGCGGCCGGCGTCGTCTTCGCTCGCGTCTTCCGACATTGCAGCTGGAAGCGGTCAGGAAGAAGCTCCGGAGATCCGGAGGATCGAGGAGAAACTAAGTTGAGTGTTGACATTTCGGTCGGGCAGGGTTAACGCCTCCCCTGCTTCCGTTCGTCCTGGGCGCATTTCCCTTGTATTCGGTCCTTGTTTCTCAATTGTAGAACATTGCTTTGATTTGAGGACCGGCATCGATACAAGCAATCCCAATTATAAGTACGGATCTGCTAATTCTAAGCGAATCCTATGTTGATTTGCGCGCCTGCTTCACTTCCACTCCGAGGATTAGAAGAATGGCCCGGGAGGTGGCAGACCGGTGGTGGAGATGGCTTGGTTATGGGTGGGTAGGTATTGCAGGGGGAAGATGGTGCGGGACGAAGAAGGTGATACAGCTATGTCTATTCTACCTCTTGCACCGTTGATGCCAAGTTACTGTTATAAATGTAGCTGGGTATATTACTTTCAGAGAATGCTTAAGCATTGATTTTTAAATTAATGATTAATTAGGTAGATGTATATTTTATGGATTATATATAACTTCAGGGCTAAAAATGTATAACTAGACAATGGTTAATTAGATAGTTACATATTTTAGAAATTATGTGTAACTTCAGGTTTATGAATGTGTAACGGACAATGATTAATTAGGTAGTTGCATATTTTAGAAATTATATGTAACTTTAAGTTTAAAAATACACAATTATAGACTTAATGATTGTGCAACTCGGTTTAACCGAGAAATAACAAATTGGTTACTTTTAATACACAATTTTTTGTAAAAGTCAAAGACCCTCGAGGGTTAACTTCCTTTGATACGGTTGTCATGTTACATTACAGATTGTCAGCCCATAGTGACCATCACAGAGTATAGAGTACAGAGGACAAGTGTGGTGCATGTCATTGCTACAGACTACAGAGCACGAAGTAGTTCGGTCCAATCTAGCTTGCCTTGTTAATGCATCAGCTTCAACACTGGCCTCCCTGTTGATTGATGATATCTTGCATGCATGTTGTGTGCTTCTTTGATTAGCAGCATAATAGGCCTTGTTGCATGGGAGTCGCGCAGGAGTTGGGTGCAACATTTTTTTGTTTGTTTGTAGAAACTCGAGCAATCTTAGATCATTGTTACAACGTCCACCAAATATGGAATAATAAAAGAAGGCGGCTCGTCCAACCAAATACCTGAAGGAGCGATGCTCGCATGTGTAGCTAATTCATTTTTGCATTAAATAAAGTTCTGATCCGTGTGTTTGTTAAGTAAAAATCAGGGGATCAAACTGATTGTTACTTTTGAGTTACCCAGGCCACCAGATATGCGTTGGGTTTACGTGCAATGGGCTAGAGTCCACCCGCAGATCAAAAGAAGATGGCGCACACAGATTAAAGTCAAGTTTTATTCATTCTTTATTTTAGAAAAATCTATGGCGCTAGTGGTAGCGCGCTGACTTCTCCCGCTACAGCCCGCTGAGGCCATACCGTCTTCTTCCATTGATTTATCCGTACTATACCAAATACACGAGTTTAGTGTCAACCAATCAATCTTATCCATTCATAATATTTAGATCCAATGGCTGAGAAAAGGAATTTGATCTCTCCTAATCTCTCATATACTTATTGACTGCTCATTGCTCAACAATCGTACCAATAGCGCCTATCCAACACAACTAATACACTTAAAGCACCACAGCAAAACATTAAGCACGAGAGATAATAGTGTCTTGTCTTAGACCTATCCGTCCTCCACCGTGCCTACATTACCTCTTCTCTCTCCCTCTCCCCTCACGCCCTCTTTTCCTCTCAAAATGCATTATGACTGAAAAAAAAGATCATATAAAGTTTTTGTGTTTCCTTGCAATTTCACCTAGCAAAATCAAATGAGGATCAATCCATCTATTATAAAGCACCGGTTCTTAATTTTCAAAAATACAAACTATTTTGAAGCACTGAGACTATATTTTAGGTGCATATATTTTATGCAAATACATTATGAAAAATGTGTCTTGCACTTGTACGATTGCTTGTGTTCGACGAGCATAGGTGCAGCTTGTCATGTTGATGGGCTAAAGTTGGCAGGGATAAAGAGGGGGAGAATCGTTGGCTTGGAGTGGGATTTGACTCGTTTGAAATGGTGTGGATGAAGTTAATGTGTGCGGCGGCCATGCGACGGAGGAGGCGAGTGCCAGGTTGATGAAGCTGCCTGTCACGTGAGCCCCGAGCCCGCACGACAAAAAATGAGGAAGGATACGACGTCAGAATACACCATCAGAACAGAGGTAGAAAACAGTGGCTGCTCAAGGTTGCGATGGAGGTGGACCGGTAAACATGTGAGAAAGAAAGAGATTTCATTGCGGCTAAGTTCTGACCCAAGCAGATTTACAAGTTTTAAATTGAATTACTATTTGATTAATTCCTTGAAAATGAATTTAAATCTAGAAAAACAGCAAAATACTTTCAAAATTTTCTATAAATATTGTTTCACTTTTTAATATTTGGAACTCAAATAACACTTTGAGTTTTGTCGCTTGTTTGAATAAATCTGTCATGAAAATTAGGAAAACCATTTAAAATATTAGAAAATGCTCAAAAGTTTGTGATATGGTAATAATAATTATCATCCATTGAAATATAAAAGTTAAGGATGTTATAATTTGGAACTGGACGTCCCAGCGGTAGTGGCGATAACCGGCCAAAGAGGCATTTCTGTCGAGACTAGAATTTACGTATAAAATCTTAAATAAAATCATCACACAAGTTGAGACGTCAACTCCGATCTCAACCATTGAGATATAGATACCTCGATAGGAGTAGAGTGATATGGATTCGAATAGCATGAGATATGAACCGCAACCTCAAAGTCGGCAATTGAATGCATCAGGTTAAGTAGAGTGATATAGTCTCCTCACTCTTCTAACTGAGCCAAAACATCAACCCCGAACTCATCCCGGCAACTTAATGTATGGCTAGAGTAGGGTGATATAACCCCCAAACTCTCAGGGAAAGAGTCGCTTCACAATGATGATAACACTTGACAATTCCATATTGTGAAACCCGAAGCCCTACATATTACATGTGCTTTATAATCATACATGTAGAGCACATGAGGTATGTTGGTATAAGTAGGTATCACAACAGTAACTCTACGATAGAAATTGCAATAATACATAGAACTCTCAAACGAGTAAGTTTAAGAACTCATTCACACAAGAGGCCACATGGCCAAGTAATAACTACACATCGGGAAGTTATAGGAGACTTAAACAGCCGCAAGATATTGAAGGTAAAAGTGGCTGCAGAACAGAGCAACAAGGGGATTGTCAGTTGTCGGAGTATTATTCCGGCAATACTAACTATGGGGTGGTGTGAGCACAGCAAATCAGGATGGGTGCACACGGGAGACAAGATTTAGACAGGTTCAGGCCCTCACGGAGAGGTAATACCCTACGTCCTGTGTTCGGAGGCTAGTATAGCGTGTATCCCGAGTGCCACAAGCCCTGGAGATTCGATCTCAAGGTTGCTTGGACTTGGAAACAATGGAGGTTGTCTATGATCTAGAGAATACTCAAAAGCTTACCGATCGGAGGTCTCCTACCAGGCCTTATATAGGCGACCGGGGTAGGGTTACAAGAGTCCGAATCGGTTAACAGATTGATTTCCTAACTTGTTACAACTGATTCCGGGTATGCCGAACAGGTATTAGTCCTTGTTTTGTACTCCACGTTGATGAGGCGCCCCCGTGTTGGAGTCGGACTCCGAGTAGTCGGCCCGGTCCATCCCGTGGCCAGTGGGCCGGATTCGTCCTCCTTGATGATACCCGGGTGCCATGTCATCATCAGTAGCCCCCGAGTCCTTCACGATCTCACTGCCGCCGGTCTTCACCTCTGGACGAGCTTTCCGATTGACTTCGGCTCGCTGGGAGATTGCGAAGGGCTAATTGAACTTCTGCAAACAAGACAATTAAAGCCAAGTAACATTCACCCGTAAGGCAGGAATGTTAAGGCGGATGAGCTATTAACGGGTAATCTCTGGTGGCACCCGATCCATCCTTGGGGACAGGGACCGGCTGATAACCCAGCGTGGGGCATGCCATGAATCCCGACTGAATTCCCGAGTAGCACCCGGCCCTTCCGAGTGGGTTAAGGCCAGCTGGAGTCCCCTGAAGGAATGCCTCCGAAATTCGCATCAGAACCAGAGAAACAAGCCATGGCGCATAAGTTCCTGAGTTACGAAGTCTTACACCGGGTCATTCCACTGAATCTGGGGATCCCAGATACCAAAACCCCCGAGACTTGAGTGCTCGGCAGGTCCGGGTGGAGAATCCGGCAGCTCCGAGTTGCTCAACATCCAACTTGTGGCCTATGGGAGGCACGCCATTACTGCCCCTCGCTCGGGTGTACTCAGATGACTGCGTTCCTGCTTGAGGCCAGCCTCTGATACCCTTCACAACCAAAGCGCCCGGTACCGACTCTCCCGGCAACCGGCTAGTGATTTGCGGGAAATACGCTTTGGCCGCCGTTTGACGGAGACGTATTCCTTCGGGTTATTAAGCCTGGAAAGCCAACCGTCGGATCTCCCTTCATTAGCCAGCACGAATCGTGGCGCCGCCAGGTTGTGGGCGCAAAAAGGACGCGACGTGGCCCGCCAGATGCGCGTGAGGGAATCTGAAGGGGCGCATATGTGGGGCGCGGTGGATCCGGGCACGTGCGGACGTGGGGAAACCAAACCGTCGGCCCGTCTCTTTATATTTCAAAGAGATCGCGGGTTTGGCCCACGCATCCATTCGCCTTCTCCTTCCTCTCGCGCCCGAACTCTTCGCCTTCTCTTCTCCCAAATCCGCCCGCACGCGCCGCTCCACCCAAAACCCTAACCTCCACTTCAGCCACCTTGGATTCAATCTCCGCATTGGGAAACCGATCCGACCGAAGCCGAAGAAGACGCCTTGGTTTGGAAGCTGCTAAGCGAAAAGGATTCACCCACCAGCCCAATGGCCCCGTGGATGAAATCGTCGGCGACGGACTCCCGGCTGGAGATCCTCGTGCGATTCGGGCTACTGCCGCCGAGGGAGTTGGTCGAGTGGCGCGTCGCCGCAGGGGAGACCATCCCCACTCCGAACACCGGCGAGCTGGTCGTCCACGGCCCCTTCTTCGAGCGTGGATTCTTGGTTCCAGTCCACCCGTTCCTGCGGGGGCTGCTCTACTACTACGGATTGGAGTTCCACAACCTCAACCCTAACAGCATGCTCCACGTCGCTTGCTTCATCACCCTCTGCGAGTGCTACCTCGGCATTCGGCCCCACTTCGCCTTGTGGAAGCACCTCTTCATGGTGAAGCCGCAGCCGAGCAGGGACAACCCGGCCGTAGTGGGCGGCGCCGGGTTCCAGCTGAGGTCCAGCACGGCGAAGAGCTACCCAGCCCCGCCGATGCAATCGTCGAACAAGGGCTGGCACGCCTACTGGTTCTACTGCGCCAACCCCGAGCCGTCGCTGCCAGCCTTCTCGGGCCAGCCTCCAGAGGTCAGGCCGAGCTGGTCAGACCTTCCGCTCGACAGAGAGCAGGACAGCGTCTCCGTCCTGATGGCGCAGCTCGAGGAGGCGATGAAGGCCGGGGTCACCGGGGCGGTCGTCGCCGCGACCTTCGTCCGGTGGCGGGTGCAGCCCGCCAAGTTGCGGGCGCACCCCATGTTCGAGTACACCGGTGTCGGAGTATTATTTCGGCAATACTAATTATGGGGCGGTGTGAGCACAGCAAATCAGGATGGCTGCACACGGGAGACAAGATTTAGACAGGTTCAGGCCCTCTCGGAGAGGTAATACCCTACGTCCTGTGTTTGGTGGCTGGTATTGCTGTATCCCGAGTGCCGCAGGCCCTAGAGAATCGATCTCGAAGGAGCCTGAGCTATGAAACAATGGAGACGATGCTGGATGTAAAGCGATGCCGATCGGAGGTCCCCTACCGAGCCTTATATAGCCGGCCGGGGTAGGGTTACAGAGTCCGGATCGGGTTAGCAGATATGTTTCCTATTTGGTTACAACTGATTCCGGGTAAGCCGGACGGGTATTAGTCCTTGTCTTGTACTCCACATCGGTGAGGTACCCCCGTGTTGTAGTCGGACTCCGAGTAGTCGGCCCGGCCCATCCCGTGGCCGGGAGGCCGGATTCGCCCTCCTTGGTGATACCCGGGTGGCATATCACCATCAGTAGCCCCCGAGTCCTTCGTGGTCTTGCCGCTGCCTGCCTCTTCCCCCGATTAGGTTTTCCAACTGGCCTTGGCTTGCTGGGAGATCACGAAGGGCTGACTGGACTCCTGTGGAAAGGACAATTAAAGCCAAGTAACATTCACCCGTAAGGCAGGAACGTTAAAGGCAGGTGAGCTATTAACGGGTAATCTCTGGCGGCATCCGGTCCGTCCCTGGGGACAGGGACCGGCTGATAACCCAGCGTGGGGCTTGCCATCTATCCCGACTGAGTTCCCGAGTAGCACCCGGCCCTCCCGAGTAGGTCAAGGCCGGCTTGTGTCCCCTGAAGGAATGCCTCTGAAACTCCAAGTTCGGACCAGAGAAAACAGTCACGGCGCATAGGTTCCTGAGTTTCGAAGTCTTATGCCGGGTCATTCCACTGAATCTGGGGATCCCAGATACCAAGGCTTCGAGGCCGGAGCGCCCGATGAGCCTGGGTGAAGAATCCGGCGGCTCCGAGTTGCTCAGCATCCGACTCGAGGCCCTCGGAAGGCACGCCCTTTCTGTCCCTCACTCGGGTGTAATCAGCCGACTGCGTTCCTCGCTGGAGGCCAGCCTCTGATACCCTCTGCAACCAAAGCGCCCGGCGCCGAGTCCTACCCAGCAGCCGGCTAGTGATTCTCGGAGAATACGCTTCAGCCACCATGTAGCGGAGACGCATTCCGACGGGTTGAACAGCCTGGAGGGCTAACCGCCGGATCTCCTTTATTAAGCCGCACGAATCGTGGCGCCATCAAGTCGTGGGCGCGGGATACCCGCAACGTGGCCTGCCCGAAACGCGCGTGTAACGTCCCCAAGTTTTCTATCAATGTAATGCGCATCATATGCATCCCATGGCATGAACTCATAATCATGAAAATGTGGAAGTTTTTGAATTTTTGTAATGTTGTCTATATCCCAAATCTTGCATAAAGGATTCGATGAATTTTGAATCTTCGACCCAATATAAACTTGAACCTTGTTCTCGGGGCTTATCCAAAGGAACTTCAAAATTTGTGATGTGGTTAGAATAGTTCAAGGGTTTGGGTTGGGAAATAGGGGGCAAGATTTCCAAGTATCTTTTGAAATTGAATCATGTTGAATGAAGCAAGTTTGCATAGGAATCAATTGATTTAAGAGAAGCAAAAAGAACCAAACCCTAAAAACCTAACCCTATTTCTACCCGGATGGGCTCCCTCTACCCCGGCCCATTTCCTTCTTCCCAGCCCAGCCCAACCGCCCCCTTGCTTCTTCTCTAAGGCACCGCCGCCCCCTGCCTCATCCTCACCCGCCGCCGCCGCAGTGGCTTTGCCACCTCCTGTGCCCCGTGGCGGCCTCCCCTCACCCCGGTGGCCACCTCATGCTTCACCCGCCACCTCCTACTTCCGACCCCCTGTGGCAGCGCTCGAGCCCCCTCTCTCTCTATTGCTCTCTCCGCGCACCCCTCCCTCGCCATCCGAGCTCACGCCGCCTGCTCGCGCCGCCCCTCTTCAAGCCTCGCCGCCGCTCCCCCACACCACCCCGCTCCTCCCGTGAGTTCGCCGCACCGCCCCCTTGCTCCGCCGCCGGCTACCCAATCCCCGCTCCACCACGCCATCCGCCCCGCCACCGTGCCCTAGCCACCCGGGCCCTCCCCGCCGAGCTCACCGCCCGGCCTCTTCCTCACCGAGCCCTTCCCGGCCGCTTTGCCTCCAAGCCCCTTAGCCCGGAGCTCCCGTGCCGTCGTTGCTTCACCCGACCGAGCTCGCCGCCCTCCCCATCCGCCGCCTCACCGAAGCACCTCCCGTCGCCGGCCTCCATCCGCCGTCGCCGCTCCATCTCCCCGCCAAGAGGCCGCTGCCGGAGTTCTTCCCGTCGCCATCCCCTCCGAAGGACGCCGCCGCCCATCCCCTCCCCGGAGCACCACCACCTCGCCGCCCGAGCCCCCTCCCTGGACTGGCTGTTTAGCCAGTTAATTAAGGTCCTAATCTTCTGATTAGCCGCTGGTTCAGACACATTTATAAGCATCATAATGGCTAAGCCTGTTGAATGACCAACTAATTAACCGGTTGAAGCATTTAATGCCCTGGTTAACTGTTTAAAACAAAATTAGTGAACTCCAGTAATATTAGCCGATGGATTAATCTTTGCAATCAATTCTAATCATCGGTAATTAATACCAACCGACATTTTCATGTCTGTTATTGATGTTCACCAGTGTAATCAATGCACTTGTTAAGTTGGTCTCTATGACATGGGGACCCCACCTGTCAGGACTTAAAGAGATACAAATAAAAGAATAAAGTAAATAGATTTATATGGCTGACGGGTCCCACCTGTAAGGAATAAAGAGAAAAGAATAAAAGAAATAGAAATTTTTATGACAGTGGGCCCCACTATCATTGACCTAAAGTCAATGTGGACTAGATTTGACCAGTAGGGCCCACGTGTCAGCCTCTGGTTGTATTTGAAATAATTTAAATATTATTTTTACTGAGAAAAATACAACAAAGGGTGAAAAGGGTTTAAATCTTGTAAAATTCATAGAAAATGCATCTTTAATCAGAAAAATGCAAATAATATATCGAAATGTTCAGAAAAAGGAGATCTATTCAAAAACATCATTTCCATCCATGTTTGCATGCTAGGAATAATGCAATTTGCTAAAAACTCAAATTAGGGTTTCCGATTAGCCGGAGGATTTTCGGATCGCGACATTTTATGCGTCCGAACTCCGATTAAATTGATTCCACTTGCATTAGTCTTTATTTTGCGTTCTCTACGTCATGGCATGCATTGCATCTCATGCTGATATTGTGCATTTTGATATTTACGATTATGCCCTTGGTTTCCGGTGTTTCCGTTTTTCCTCGATAGAGCCGGAAGATCCGCAGAGCGATAGTCTCGATCAAGAGCAGGGTTCCGTTGCAGAGCAACCAGGCAAGCAGCCCCTTTGGTCACGTTGCAAATCTCCTATTATTTGCAAAGTATTAGTTGTTTTTAAATCATTATCATATGCGTTCAACTGCTATTTTTCCGCTAAGAAAAGCCCTAGTCCAATGAATAAGACTCACCTCGTCGCCTAAACAGCTCCACCACTAACCTAACCTATCTAGCATAGTCTAATATCCACTGTTCGAATGCTATTATGTTATTTATGCTTAGACATGCTTAGACTTGTAGAAGTCGTAATTCCTGGGATAGCAGATGAATCAACACTGGGAATGGGTTACGTGGTAGGTGGGTGTTCACCGGGAATGTTTAATGAACTTGACTAATAATCTTATCTGGGCTAGACGAGAGGCCATGGCTGGGAGCATGGTGGGTTGTCTCGTTTTCCCGCAAGGACCGGTTCCCGGTGTCCTTTCGAACCAAGATTTGCGTACTTCTACACGGGTGGGATAATGGACCACCCACGACTCACTAATTTGCTTAGACTTAGTGTATGAGCTGCATTAGTTTGCCGTTTCCATTTGCGTGTGCGTGAAAAAGGGGATGTGGTGTGTGGTTTCATATAAGGGTGGGGTGGACACACGGTCTGGGAGACCGGGGATGTACCTCGATTCACAACGCATGGGACCGTGTCGCAGTTACGGCCGGACTGATGCACATGGACTAGCCCGTACGGGTGGCTCATACCTAGGTCGAAGGCATTGTAAAGGTCGTGTTCGATCACCCTCCGCCAGCACACCTCGTGAAAGTGTGTGAAATTGCATTGGCACTAGGAGACGATCGATACGTGTAGGTAAAGCTGTACACCCCTGCAGGGTTAGAACTGTTTGAACAGCTGTGTCCGCGGTTATGGACAACTTGGTAAGAATCCGCATCGAATTAGACAACTATAACCAACTCTAAAACTTGCCAACTCTAAGGATGGTGTAGCGACAGCTTCCTCCCAGGGTGGTCGAGGATGGGTCGAGGGGTTTTTCAGGTGTGGTGATCTGCAGTAAGGAATATTCGCGAAGTGTTCGACTCTTCCCCTTTGGAAAAGGTATTCTAGTAGTCGAATTTCAATCTACTTATTGTATTGATAAAGGTAAACTTGGCTTTCCGCAAATTAGTCCACAATTACCCTTTTGTTGATACCTGGCACAATCACTATTATTTCCGCACTGTAAGTCTTGCGGAGTACAATTTTGTACTCACCCTGCTATTGTTGTTGTTTTGTTGCAGAGGAAGCTACCCCTTCAGAGGGTGGTTTCTACTTAGAGATCGATACCGACGACGCCTAGACGCTGGGAATCCCAGGCAGTGATCCTGCCCTGGGTTGGTATTTTGGTTTGTTTTCGTTGCCATATCTGGCTCTACTGTTCTGGCTTCTCAGCCTTATAAACTCTTCCGCTGTGTGTATATATGGTTGTTAAGTTTCAAACTTATAATATTGCAGTTTCTGTCGTAGAGTCACTGCTATGAGATCTGGTTGTTTTCGCCCACTCATGTGCCGTGCGTGTATGTGATGAAGCGCATGTTGTGGGTAGGACTTTAGGGTTTATATCATAGAGTCATTAAGTTTAATCACCCCTGTGAAGCGACTCTACTACTGAGAGATTGGGAACTATATCACCCTACTCCAGCCGTGCATTAATTTGCCGGGACGAGTTCGGGGTTGATGTTCCGGCTCGGTAGGACAAGAGTGAGGAGACCATATCACCCTACTACTCTGTGCGCTTGCCAGAGTAAGCTTTGGGGTTGACGTCTCGGGCTATTCGGAGCCATATCACTCCACTCCTCTTGGAATTGACACCCAGGAGTTGAGGTCGGGGTTGACGTTTCGACTTAGCAGGTGGTTTCTCTTAAGCCTCTCTGTTATGAATTCTGGGGTTCGACAGCTTTGGTATCAGAGCAGGGCTGACTGTAGGATGACCTTTGTCTCGGCCGTTGTTGGGTCTAGAAGTTGCAAAAACTATTTGAACTTAAAAGGGATTTGCGAAAAGCATAAGTAGTGCTTCTGTTTTCTCCTTATCCCTTTCGATCCTAGTTCTTTTCCTTACCCTTTCGTTTGGTTGAAAAACGAATTTGCTACTTTCTTGCCTCGTTCAAAAGTTAGACTTCACGTGTGTAGGGAATCCTTACCTTCCCTCTTACCTTGTACCGGTTATTACCGACTCTACCGTTATACTGTTGATATGTTCAGATTCTGTTTCATCTTGTACATCGTGAAATCCTTTCGAGTTAATTCCGTTCAAGTTTCCTTATGATCTGATCATGTTTTGTGGCATATCTATTTCTGATTCAGATGGCCGAACATCCGGAAGGTAGCCAGCGTACCACTGGTGCCCAAGGTCGTGGCTCTGGTCACGATAATGTTCCTCCCCCACCGCCATCCATGGCAGAGGTGTTGATGCAGATCAAGCGGAATCGAATGGACCAGACTCGTCTTCTGGAGCATCTAGTCCGGAACACTGCTCCCCAACGCGAAGCTCGAGTTGGACTTTCAGATTTTCTTCGAACGCAGCCTCCGACATTCAGTCGTTCAGAAGATCCTATCGAAGCTGATGATTGGCTTCGCAGCATCGAGCGAAAATTGGAGACCGCGCGTATCCCCGCGGCGGATCGCGTGGATCTTGCGGCGTATCTGCTTGAAGGTGCCGCCGCATCATGGTGGGAGAATTTCCTCGCCATCCAGGAGAAAGGTCACGTGGTTACGTGGCAGGAGTTCTGCGACGCCTTCCGTGGAACTCATATCCCCGAAGGTGTCATGGACATCGAAAAGGAAGAATTCCGGAATCTAACTCAGGGACGAAAGAGCGTCACCGAGTATCTCCACTCCTTCAACCATTTGGCGCGTTATGCTCCTCGTGACGTTTCCACCGATGCGGATCGACAAGAGAAGTTCCGCAAAGGTTTGAATCCGGAGCTTCGTTACGAGCTGCTTCCTTTTGACTTCGCCAACTTTCAGGCTCTTATGAACAAGGCTGTCAAGATGGAGCACGGTAAACTAGTTCTTGAAGAATCTAGAAAGCGTGCTCGAGATGCGGTGAAGCCCTCTTCTTCCAATTCGCAAAAGAGGCGTATTTGGGTTCCTGCTAGTGCATTCAATCGCGCTACTCCCGCCCCAAGACCCTCCGGTTTTGTGCCTCGTCCTCCAGTTCCCAGTTTCCAGCCGAGGCCAATGGGAGGACAATCTGCTGAGTTTGCTCCAAGACCTCCGTTTGGGGCTTGCTTTAAGTGTGGTCAGCCCGGCCACTTCTCTCGTGACTGTCCCCAGCGACAGAACCCTGCGCCGAATCCTGCTCCAGCGCAAGGTCAACCTCGAGGCAATGTTCCCGCCAAGAAGGCGAACCCGCAACATCAGTCAGTGAATCGCGGTCGTGTGACTCACGTGGTCGCAGAAGAAGCTCAGGAGGCAACCGATGTCGTGATTGGTACGCTCCTTGTTAATTCAGTTCCAGCATCAGTTCTTTTTGATTCAGGGGCTTCGCATTCGTTTATATCCAAGAGGTTTGCGGATCAGCATGATATTCCCTATGAGGCTATGCTCAACTCCTTGGCTATAATTTCGCCGGGATCGGTAATGAGAGCCTCCCAAGAATGCCGTGATGTTTGTATCAAGGTGGGCAATCTGGATTTCTTCGCCACCTTAATTGCTTTGGTCTCCACGGACATCGATGTCATTCTTGGAATGAATTGGTTGATTGCACATCAAGCCCTAATTGATTGTGCGACGAAGACAGTGGTTCTTTCTCATCCTTCCGGTGAAACCGTTCAGTTTATTCCAGAGTTCGTCGAATCCCATCTTTGTGCTCTTGAAGGCAAATCCCTTCCTGATCTTTCAGATGTCCCGGTAGTCTGTGATTTCCCGGATGTCTTCCCCGACGAGCTTCCAGGTTTACCACCGGATCGAGATATTGAATTCGTTATTGAGTTGGTTCCCGGGACCGCTCCAATCTATCGTCGCCCTTATCGGATGACTCAAGATGAATTGGAAGAAATGAGGAAGCAACTCCAAGAGTTAGAAGCAAAAGGCTTCATTCGACCGAGCTCCTCTCCTTGGGGATGCTCTGCTCTATTCGTGGAGAAGAAAGACAAAAGCCTGCGGATGTGTGTCGACTATCGACCTCTTAATGAGGTGACGATCAAAAACAAGTATCCGCTTCCACGGATTGATGATCTGTTCGATCAATTAACCGGAGCAACCGTCTTCTCCAAGATTGATTTGAGGTTGGGCTACCATCAAATCAAGATCCGACCCGAAGATATTCCAAAAACGGCGTTTACGACTCGCTATGGGTTGTACGAATACACCGTGATGTCTTTTGGGTTAACCAATGCTCCTGCTACCTTCATGAGGCTGATGAATTCCATCTTCATGGAATATCTGGATCGCTTTGTGATCATCTTCATCGACGATATCCTCATCTTCTCCAAGACGAAAGAAGACCATGCCGAGCATCTGAAGCTTGTCTTGGGAAAACTTCGTGAACATCAGCTCTATGCTAAATTCTCCAAGTGTGAGTTTTGGCTCGAAGAAGTCGCTTTCCTAGGCCACGTGCTTTCGGCGAAAGGTGTCGCCGTGGATCCTAGCAAAGTGAAGGCTGTTCTCAATTGGGAACAACCCAAGTCGGTCACGCAAGTACGGAGTTTCCTCGGTCTGGCCGGCTATTATCGCCGTTTTATCGAGAACTTCTCCAAACATGCTAAACCATTGACCGAACTCCTCAAGAAAGAAAAGAAGTTCGAGTGGACGGAAAGGTGCGAAGGAAGCTTCCAAGAGCTAAAGCGCCGATTGACTTCCGCTCCGGTGCTTGTCCTTCCGGACATCCACAAGAATTTCGACATCTTCTGTGATGCTTCTCGCCTAGGTCTTGGATGTGTGTTGATGCAAGAAGGGCATGTGGTCGCTTATGCTTCTCGTCAGCTCAGACCGCATGAAACCAACTATCCAACTCACGACCTAGAGCTTGCTGCGGTGGTTCATGCTCTGAAGATTTGGCGGCATTATCTTATCGGTAATCGCTGCGAGCTGTATTCCGATCACCAAAGTCTGAAGTATCTATTCACCCAGCCCGACCTGAATCTCAGGCAACGAAGATGGCTGGAATTGATCAAAGATTACGACGTAGGTCTTCATTACCAACCCGGTAAGGCTAATGTCGTGGCGGATGCACTTAGCCGGAAGACTTATTGCAATAATCCAATGATCCGAGAATCTCAACCGCCCCTCTACGAGGAATTTGCACGGCTTAATCTGGAAGTCGTTCAAAGTGGTTTCCTTAATACCCTTGAAGTCCAATTCTCTTTGGAAGATCAAATCAAATCTGCTCAAAAGCAAGACAAGGGTATTCGCAAGATCAAGGAGAACATTGCTAGCGGAGTTGCTAAGTGTTTCTCAATCGATGATCAAGACGTTGTTTGGTTTGGCAAGCGCCTAGTTGTGCCGAAGAACAACGATCTTCGAGAATCCATTCTTCGTGAAGCTCACGACTCTCCGTTGTCTATTCATCCGGGTAGTACGAAGATGTACCAAGATCTGAAACAGAGGTTTTGGTGGACCCGAATGAAAAGAGAGATCGCTCGCTTCATCTCCGAATGTGATGTGTGTCGTCGTGTCAAGGCGGAACACCAAAGACCCGCCGGCACACTCCAACCTCTGCCTATTCCTGAGTGGAAGTGGGACGAAATTGGCATGGATTTCATCACCGGTCTTCCGAGAACTCAGAAGGGGAATGATGCCATTTGGGTAGTCATTGATCGCCTATCCAAGGTCGCACATTTCCTCCCTGTCCGAGAGAAGATATCAGTTAGCCAATTGGCTGATCTTTACATATCTCGGATCGTATCTCTCCACGGCATTCCGAAACGGATAATCTCCGACCATGGTAGCTTGTTCACCTCCAGATTTTGGGAAAGTCTGCAAACTGCTATGGGAACCCGTCTCTCTTTCAGTACGGCTTATCATCCCCAAACTGGTGGACAAACCGAAAGGGTTAACCAAATCCTTGAAGACATGCTTAGAGCTTGCGTTATATCCTTCGGCGCGAAGTGGGAGAAGTGTCTTCCTTTTGCCGAGTTCTCTTATAACAACAGCTTCCAATCAAGCCTAAGCATGGCTCCGTTCGAAGTCCTTTATGGACGCAAATGTCGGACTCCACTCAATTGGTCCGAAACTGGAGAACGACAAATTCTTGGGCCCGACTTGATCAAAGAAGCGGAGGATCAAGTTCGAATCATTCGAGAGCGGTTGAAAACTGCTCAATCTCGTCAGAAGAGCTACTCCGACCTTCATCGTCGTGAGATTCACTTTGAGCCAAACGATAAAGTCTACCTTCGGGTCACTCCTTTCAAGGGTGTTCGCCGATTTGGCATCAAAGGGAAGTTGGCACCTCGTTACATTGGTCCCTTTCGCATTCTTTCCAAACGAGGTGAAGTTGCGTATCAGTTGGAACTACCTCCATCGTTATCCAATATCCATAATGTCTTCCATGTTTCTCAACTTCGGAAGTGCTTCAAGGATCCAATTCCAGAGTCGGCAGTCGATACACTGGATCTCCAAGAAGATCTGTCTTACCGAGAGTACCCTCTCCATATTCTCGATGAGATGGAACGAACAACCCGAAGACGCAATGTCAAGTTCTTCAAAGTTCAATGGTCCAATCATTCCGAAGAAGAAGCCACTTGGGAACGCGAGGATCATCTTCGATCGGCGTACCCCTCCCTCTTTTCCAGTTGATCCGAATCTCGGGGTCGAGATTCTCGTAAGGGGGGTAGGTCTGTAACGTCCCCAAGTTTTCTATCAATGTAATGCGCATCATATGCATCCCATGGCATGAACTCATAATCATGAAAATGTGGAAGTTTTTGAATTTTTGTAATGTTGTCTATATCCCAAATCTTGCATAAAGGATTCGATGAATTTTGAATCTTCGACCCAATATAAACTTGAACCTTGTTCTCGGGGCTTATCCAAAGGAACTTCAAAATTTGTGATGTGGTTAGAATAGTTCAAGGGTTTGGGTTGGGAAATAGGGGGCAAGATTTCCAAGTATCTTTTGAAATTGAATCATGTTGAATGAAGCAAGTTTGCATAGGAATCAATTGATTTAAGAGAAGCAAAAAGAACCAAACCCTAAAAACCTAACCCTATTTCTACCCGGATGGGCTCCCTCTACCCCGGCCCATTTCCTTCTTCCCAGCCCAGCCCAACCGCCCCCTTGCTTCTTCTCTAAGGCACCGCCGCCCCCTGCCTCATCCTCACCCGCCGCCGCCGCAGTGGCTTTGCCACCTCCTGTGCCCCGTGGCGGCCTCCCCTCACCCCGGTGGCCACCTCATGCTTCACCCGCCACCTCCTACTTCCGACCCCCTGTGGCAGCGCTCGAGCCCCCTCTCTCTCTATTGCTCTCTCCGCGCACCCCTCCCTCGCCATCCGAGCTCACGCCGCCTGCTCGCGCCGCCCCTCTTCAAGCCTCGCCGCCGCTCCCCCACACCACCCCGCTCCTCCCGTGAGTTCGCCGCACCGCCCCCTTGCTCCGCCGCCGGCTACCCAATCCCCGCTCCACCACGCCATCCGCCCCGCCACCGTGCCCTAGCCACCCGGGCCCTCCCCGCCGAGCTCACCGCCCGGCCTCTTCCTCACCGAGCCCTTCCCGGCCGCTTTGCCTCCAAGCCCCTTAGCCCGGAGCTCCCGTGCCGTCGTTGCTTCACCCGACCGAGCTCGCCGCCCTCCCCATCCGCCGCCTCACCGGAGCACCTCCCGTCGCCGGCCTCCATCCGCCGTCGCCGCTCCATCTCCCCGCCAAGAGGCCGCTGCCGGAGTTCTTCCCGTCGCCATCCCCTCCGAAGGACGCCGCCGCCCATCCCCTCCCCGGAGCACCACCACCTCGCCGCCCGAGCCCCCTCCCTGGACTGGCTGTTTAGCCAGTTAATTAAGGTCCTAATCTTCTGATTAGCCGCTGGTTCAGACACATTTATAAGCATCATAATGGCTAAGCCTGTTGAATGACCAACTAATTAACCGGTTGAAGCATTTAATGCCCTGGTTAACTGTTTAAAACAAAATTAGTGAACTCCAGTAATATTAGCCGATGGATTAATCTTTGCAATCAATTCTAATCATCGGTAATTAATACCAACCGACATTTTCATGTCTGTTATTGATGTTCACCAGTGTAATCAATGCACTTGTTAAGTTGGTCTCTATGACATGGGGACCCCACCTGTCAGGACTTAAAGAGATACAAATAAAAGAATAAAGTAAATAGATTTATATGGCTGACGGGTCCCACCTGTAAGGAATAAAGAGAAAAGAATAAAAGAAATAGAATTTTTATGACAGTGGGCCCCACTATCATTGACCTAAAGTCAATGTGGACTAGATTTGACCAGTAGGGCCCACGTGTCAGCCTCTGGTTGTATTTGAAATAATTTAAATATTATTTTTACTGAGAAAAATACAACAAAGGGTGAAAAGGGTTTAAATCTTGTAAAATTCATAGAAAATGCATCTTTAATCAGAAAAATGCAAATAATATATCGAAATGTTCAGAAAAAGGAGATCTATTCAAAAACATCATTTCCATCCATGTTTGCATGCTAGGAATAATGCAATTTGCTAAAAACTCAAATTAGGGTTTCCGATTAGCCGGAGGATTTTCGGATCGCGACATTTTATGCGTCCGAACTCCGATTAAATTGATTCCACTTGCATTAGTCTTTATTTTGCGTTCTCTACGTCATGGCATGCATTGCATCTCATGCTGATATTGTGCATTTTGATATTTACGATTATGCCCTTGGTTTCCGGTGTTTCCGTTTTTCCTCGATAGAGCCGGAAGATCCGCAGAGCGATAGTCTCGATCAAGAGCAGGGTTCCGTTGCAGAGCAACCAGGCAAGCAGCCCCTTTGGTCACGTTGCAAATCTCCTATTATTTGCAAAGTATTAGTTGTTTTTAAATCATTATCATATGCGTTCAACTGCTATTTTTCCGCTAAGAAAAGCCCTAGTCCAATGAATAAGACTCACCTCGTCGCCTAAACAGCTCCACCACTAACCTAACCTATCTAGCATAGTCTAGTATCCACTGTTCGAATGCTATTATGTTATTTATGCTTAGACATGCTTAGACTTGTAGAAGTCGTAATTCCTGGGATAGCAGATGAATCAACACTGGGAATGGGTTACGTGGTAGGTGGGTGTTCACCGGGAATGTTTAATGAACTTGACTAATAATCTTATCTGGGCTAGACGAGAGGCCATGGCTGGGAGCATGGTGGGTTGTCTCGTTTTCCCGCAAGGACCGGTTCCCGGTGTCCTTTCGAACCAAGATTTGCGTACTTCTACACGGGTGGGATAATGGACCACCCACGACTCACTAATTTGCTTAGACTTAGTGTATGAGCTGCATTAGTTTGCCGTTTCCATTTGCGTGTGCGTGAAAAAGGGGATGTGGTGTGTGGTTTCATATAAGGGTGGGGTGGACACACGGTCTGGGAGACCGGGGATGTACCTCGATTCACAACGCATGGGACCGTGTCGCAGTTACGGCCGGACTGATGCACATGGACTAGCCCGTACGGGTGGCTCATACCTAGGTCGAAGGCATTGTAAAGGTCGTGTTCGATCACCCTCCGCCAGCACACCTCGTGAAAGTGTGTGAAATTGCATTGGCACTAGGAGACGATCGATACGTGTAGGTAAAGCTGTACACCCCTGCAGGGTTAGAACTGTTTGAACAGCTGTGTCCGCGGTTATGGACAACTTGGTAAGAATCCGCATCGAATTAGACAACTATAACCAACTCTAAAACTTGCCAACTCTAAGGATGGTGTAGCGACAGCTTCCTCCCAGGGTGGTCGAGGATGGGTCGAGGGGTTTTTCAGGTGTGGTGATCTGCAGTAAGGAATATTCGCGAAGTGTTCGACTCTTCCCCTTTGGAAAAGGTATTCTAGTAGTCGAATTTCAATCTACTTATTGTATTGATAAAGGTAAACTTGGCTTTCCGCAAATTAGTCCACAATTACCCTTTTGTTGATACCTGGCACAATCACTATTATTTCCGCACTGTAAGTCTTGCGGAGTACAATTTTGTACTCACCCTGCTATTGTTGTTGTTTTGTTGCAGAGGAAGCTACCCCTTCAGAGGGTGGTTTCTACTTAGAGATCGATACCGACGACGCCTAGACGCTGGGAATCCCAGGCAGTGATCCTGCCCTGGGTTGGTATTTTGGTTTGTTTTCGTTGCCATATCTGGCTCTACTGTTCTGGCTTCTCAGCCTTATAAACTCTTCCGCTGTGTGTATATATGGTTGTTAAGTTTCAAACTTATAATATTGCAGTTTCTGTCGTAGAGTCACTGCTATGAGATCTGGTTGTTTTCGCCCACTCATGTGCCGTGCGTGTATGTGATGAAGCGCATGTTGTGGGTAGGACTTTAGGGTTTATATCATAGAGTCATTAAGTTTAATCACCCCTGTGAAGCGACTCTACTACTGAGAGATTGGGAACTATATCACCCTACTCCAGCCGTGCATTAATTTGCCGGGACGAGTTCGGGGTTGATGTTCCGGCTCGGTAGGACAAGAGTGAGGAGACCATATCACCCTACTACTCTGTGCGCTTGCCAGAGTAAGCTTTGGGGTTGACGTCTCGGGCTATTCGGAGCCATATCACTCCACTCCTCTTGGAATTGACACCCAGGAGTTGAGGTCGGGGTTGACGTTTCGACTTAGCGGGTGGTTTCTCTTAAGCCTCTCTGTTATGA
>JAGXJF010000411.1:0-37487 GCA_019208055.1 Stipa capillata
AATGAGCATTGTATTTTATCCTGGAATGACTTTCTGCAATCATGTTTATGCTTTGAGGAAATTGTCATTTTATATGTATGCTCGTATAAGATAGTTTATCACATGACTTTCTAATACGAATGATAACTTGACTAAATCTTGTCATGGTTAAACTTTATTAGCTGTGTTGGTCTTGGTTACTCAATTACTATCAATGATGAATCTATTATGGTATCAAGATTGAAAATGTGCAAATAACACGTGGTGTCAAGCAAGTTTTATAAATAAATATGCCAATGTCCCACTGCATCTTCACGAGACTGCTTACCATTGCACTTTGGTATGAACTTGGAAGTTGTTGTTGTTCTTGAAACCTTTGTCTTAAGCTTCTGATTGCCTACCATTGTCTTAAGCTTCTGATTGTTATTGCACTTTGAGCATAGGCTTGGCCTGGTACTTTGAATATAGGCTTGGCAAGGTTGAATTGACATGGCATATAACTTCTTTGGAAATTAAGTTTCATGTTTCTATAAATGCTTTAAATATAACTTGCTCAAAGTGATTGTGTATTCAAGTATTGACATAGTTGATAGAGGGAGACCATGTCTTGTAATAAATCGTAACAATACTTGATTCTTGGTCATGTGTGGATTGCATTATACTTGTATACATGTCGAGTACAACTACTTTATGCATGACTTGGACGTAGAATTTTCATTTTCCTGATGTCTTATAATGCTCATTACAACAACAAAAAAAATGAAATATGACAAACTACAACAATATTTTTCCTTTCTAGCTTATAGAAACATTTTTTAAAAGGGGGAGAGTTTGTTTTGTGGTTTTGATGAAATTCATTGTCAAAGGGGGAGAAATTTCCAACACCTATACACACCACCACATTTTTACACATTTTTCTTTTGTGTTCTGGGTATGTGTTTTGTACACATATTTTTGGATCTTTTGTTGATCTTTTGTTTTTTTCACTTTTTCTTTTCAAAACCTTGAAAATCTGAAAGTTAAGTGAATATGTATGCCAATCAATGTTTGGTGTTTATGTGATGTTGCCAATGTTTTCATCAAGGGGGAGATTGTGAAATCATGTGTGATGTGCAACATTGGCAAGTGCTAAGTAGAACATTGATATGGATACTTTGGGTGATATGGATACTTGTGTGGTGATTGGTA
Organism: Stipa capillata; assembly: GCA_019208055.1. Taxonomy (NCBI): domain Eukaryota; kingdom Viridiplantae; phylum Streptophyta; class Magnoliopsida; order Poales; family Poaceae; genus Stipa; species Stipa capillata. The sequence continues at coordinate 1,168 of JAGXJF010000411.1, forward strand.
TCTTATATTGGGTTTAATACTTTGCTAGTGGTGTGCTGATCCATTAGCTTCTTGTGTGAAAATACGGTGTGAATTGTGTGGAACTTACCCTGAGTCAAGTCATGGACTTGTGCTCGTACTGGTTATTTGTTGTGATCACTTTCAGGTGTTGCCGGAGCCGGAGGAACGTGGTCGATGACGGGATCAAGGGACGAAGCTCGGGAGAAGCTGAGGTCTAGGGATCAAGGTCATGCGGAACGTTCGTGCGAAGGAACAATGGAAGTGAAGGCTACGATGATCCGGGAGGGCACCGGTTTTTCGTACGTGGCTTGTACCGGAGATGTACGGTATTGAAGATATTGTTCGACATGATGGTCGAGGTTTTGAAGGCATCACAAGAAGATTTGGTGATGCGATTTGACAAGGCTCAATGCAGATTGAGATAAAATAGGCAGGTTCAGGGTTGATTAAAAACTGAACGTAGGTGTATTTAAGATGGTCTCAAATGAAAAAGTGGTCAACATGAAAGTTGTGCGCGTCGTCGAGGCGAACAACTTTGCTTTTTGGACCAGCTCAATCCGAGGTTGTATGCGCCTGTGGGTCACGATTAAGGATCAGGACAGAGGTGTTCGTATTGGATTAGGACTCTGTTTAGGGTTTCTTTAGGGCCACGAAATTCCTTCTTTAAATAGAGGGGTCCAGGTCACGGTTTAGTAGATGAACGTGAGGGAACTCAGAGTTTTAACCTAGAGCTATTCTTGGAGAGTTCTTGGATGCACGATCACATCTTCTGTAATCGATCGACATCGTTGCAATAAAGTGATTCATTGGCGGTGTCATCTTTGTTTCTTCTCAGATCTTCATGGAACCTTCATGCTAGATCTTTCTAACACTTTGCTGCAGGTTTCTCATGAGATCATGGGAAGTTTGTGTTGCGGTTAATCCATCCTTCTTGCTGTTCCTCGAAATTGGTTCTAGATTGATTCTCGTAACTTTCTGTCAGCTGTTACTGTTTTGATGATATCTTTTGTTTCGTAACTCCGATTGAGCTGATTCTTGTTGCGTTGGTTAGATAATTTCCATACCTTTCGTTGGATTATTCATACACAATTTTTGGTTCAGTAGATCTAAAGTTACAGCTGTTTTACTATCACGAACAGATTAGAGTTTTAGGGTTTGAACTTTTGGGAAAAGTTTTAATTTGCTTCCGCGCAATCATTCACCCCCCTCTGATTGCCTATCTCGATCCCTCACGTGGTAGTTCGTGGGCCCGTCTAGAATGGCTTCTATCCTAGACGGGCGCATGAACCTATCTGCGATGTGCCGTCCAGGATGAGCCATTCTGTAGTAGTGCATGCTCCCAGCCATGGCCTCTTGTCTAAGCCCGATCATTATTAATCAAGTTCATTAGTTACTTCCCGGTGAACACCTACCTATCACTTAACCCATCCAGAGTGTTATGTTTTGTCTGCTATCCAAGGAATTACAACTTCTACATGTCTAAGCATGTCTAAGCATCATTAACTATATAAGTAACTTAGAGGCAACAACTATACTACTCTAATTAGGTTGGGGTGCGATGGGGTTGATTGAGCAACAAAGTAAGTTATGCAAGGAATAAAGCTAGCACTTAACATAAAGTATAAGTTGAATGCATGCGATAGGGTTTTGGAAACAATTAATAATTTGTAAATAGTACGATGATCGCAAAATGTTCAAAGGGTTGCTTGCCTTACGATTTGGCTATTAAGTTTTGTTCCTGCTCAGGATTATACACTTGGGGATCTTCCGGCTCTATCGGGAAGAACGAAAACATCGGAAAAAGGTGCAATGATATATATCAAAATAATGAACATCAGCATGGCATGGCATAGATGATTCAAAATAAATACTAATGCAAGTGGAATCAATTTAATCGGAGTCCGGACGCTTGAGAATTCGCGATCAGAAGAAGTCCGGCTAATCGGAAAATCCTAATTTGAGTTTTTAACCATTTATATTTTTCCTACTATGAAAACACGTATCGAAATGACATGATTAGATATATCTTATTTTTCTGAACGTTTTGATATATCATTTGCATTTTTCTGATTAAAAATGGATTTACTATGGTTTTTCTAAGATTTACTCTTTTTTAAATCCTTTTTGGTATTTTCCTCAGTAATAAAAAATTAAGTCAGAAATATTTTTATTACCTAATTCAAAAATAACCACAGCCACTGACATGTGGGCCTCCTGGTCAGCTTGGTCAAAGTTTTGACCGAGCCTATGACAGGTGGGGCCACCGTCATAATTTCTGTTTTATTTTCTAATTCTTTTCGGTTCTCAAGACTGAATATTGGTTTTAATTTTTGAAATTGATTCAAATGACATTTTTATTTTCTCTAAATTTTATAGAAGACCCCTGTGATCATTTAGGATTATCTAAAAATAATTTCAAGGTCACTTTGTTCAGAGGATTTTGAAACAAAAATTGGAATTCAAATTTGGCCCACTTGTAAGTTTGAACTACAAGTGCATGATAGAATTGCCCCAAAAATCTGGGAAACTTCAGGAGGGCAAGGGATAGCATATAAGTCCTAGATACGATTTTTATGAACTTTTGATATTTTAGGATGCCCAAAAAGCATGATTTCCAGTATTGATTTCTAGGTCTTTTAGAAATTTCAAAATTTGAACATGGGGTTAAATCACCCAGAAAAATCTGAAACTTTTATGAGGAACTCCTAGAGCATCAGAGAGACTATGGTGAAAATTAGAGAATATTTGGACAGATGGAATAGGCGCAACAAAAAGATAAGTGGTTAGCAAGGTATTTTTACACCTTGATAGAGCTCAAGGCTATGGTGAGCTTCTTGATTTGCTTCTTCTCCCTGGGGTTGGAACTTTTCCTTCTTGCTCCAATGGTGGTCAAGTTGTTCCTGGTTTGCTCTTCCTAGTGCTGGCCTCCTCGTTATTTTCCTTGGTGTTCTTCTAATGAGTGTGTATGTGCACCATAGTGCTTGCTCTCATGGCCTCTCTCCTGATTTCCTTCTCCTTACGGCTTCATGGTGCAGTCTAGCTTGGCTTAAATAGCTAGGAGTAGCAGCTGGCCTTAGATAATGCAAGGATTGGAGAGAGTGCAGGGTTTGATTTGCTATCGCTGCTACTCTGTTTGGAGTACAAGGAAAAGAATTGTTTGTCTTCAGTCTGATCTACAACAAGCAGCTGTTGTCATATTTTTGTTTACTTGCTGTGGTGACTTACATATACAACTAGGAGGTGGCAAGGACTTTGCTTCGGCCCTAAGCTTTGCTAGCAACTGCTGTTCATTCGTATTGTGTAATGGTAATACTGAAGTGAAGATAAAGATCAAGATAAAAAAAAATCTTGGCTGCTTTATGTGTGAGCTGCTTGAAGCATGAGGTCGCTTGTGGTGTTTTTGCTAGCAGCTGCCCACGTTAGAAATGGATAAGCTCAAAGAAATACAAGTTAATTTACTACCATTTATTAGCTCCACCAATGTGTGCAAGGATTTTTTTTGCATACAAGAATGAGATAGCGGCATGAAATTGGAAAAGAGAACTAATTAGATGAGACACGGGAAGATGAATTATCACTTACCAAAAATTTCATTTCTTAATTAGCTTGCTAAACCCTTGATTGAGTTCACGCTTAGTGAAATATTAACTACTACTAATGGTTACTTGAGTTAAGCCACATATAGACCTTAGGTCAATGTTTGTAACAATATTTTTATGTGATTTTTGGTTTGTTTATAGTTTCATAAAAATATTGGATGCCATTATACATCATTTTATCTAGTTGTAGAATTTAATTACTTATTGACTTTGCCCTTAAGACTTTTACTTTGATTGCAATTATACATGCATGCATGAGATGGTGCAATCAAGAGCAATTTTTAATTCTTGCTCAAATTCATCAACACTAATCCTAACTAGCAAAATTGGGATGTTACATTTTATTTTAATAAAATATGAAATTGGTACCTATAATCTTAAAATCCTCCTCCGCCAAAAAAATTTGGTATATCTTTCACCATCATTGCATGGACAATTGAGCAAGCCGCACGTCTATTTCCCCTCTCTTTTCCTTTCTAGTCCCTTCCTATATTTCTTGATCTTTTTCCCCAAAACATCTATACCTAAATTCTTTCCTCCTAAATATTTGAGAAAATATTCCCAAAATATGTGGAATATGAATATTAAAATATTTAACAACTTTTCATATCATCTCTGAATAGTATATGCCTTTTTGAATTAGTTTTCATTTCCAAAATACAAAATTGAAATAAGGTTGATTCAATATTATCACATGTGGAATTTTTATCTCTAAAAACTCCCATAAAATCACACGAGCCTTCTCACATCTATCCTAACCGGATTCCAAAATAATATCCCCACCTCCAAGTCAAATATTTCAAATCTCTACTTGCGCTAATTTTTAACCCTAGATTGTTTCCATGAAAAATCACCAAAAAAATCCTCCCATCATTTTGAGTTCATTTCTATGCTCACCACATCTGTCCAATTCAAAATTTTAAAATGGCTTCAAATTTAAATTTGGGATAGATTTGAACATAGCTTGTTTCTCACTGTGTTTTATATCAAAAAAATTCCATAAAATTCAGGGTGTCTACTAGTCATCTACAACCCATTTTTGACCTTTTCCCATCATCCACAGATTCAAAATCTTGCTCGAATTGAATTCAAAACACGAGCACTATTTGCACAGCGAGCTTCTCTTCAGATCCTGCTACAGCCACTTAGTATTTTCTCCCTCCTTGTCTCTCCTCTGATTACCAGTGGGCCCAAGGACCCACTGGACAGCCTACTATCTCTCCCTCCACCTCTCACGCTGCATGTCAATGCCGGCACCCAGTAGTGCGTAGAGCAAGCGCTGCACAAGCCCCATGTCGTGCCCTGAGCCATGCACATCGCCAGTGCCTACGCCCAACCGCTCTGTGGCGCTCTGTCATGCCCTCGGCCATGCCATGGGCCCAGCCAATGTGACCCCACCCTACGCCCTTCCTCTTCCTGCTATCATAGCATAACTCATTCATAGCGCGCGTCAAGCCACGAACATGGCCACACTGGTGCCAACACTATGGATGTCCCGATCTTTCGATGAGAAACCCACAATCGATTTGGTGGAGACAACTTTAATGATTCGACTACACCGTATGATGATGATGCGCCTTAGCAATTGCTAAACCAACTCTTGTAGGTTATTGACGATGTCAGAAGCATGGCCAACCTGAACATGATGTTCTAATCCCTGCGAGCAATTAAGAACATGCAAGAATTATGAAGAAGCAATTTGAATTGTGAATATAGATGAAGTATATTGATAGTGTGGGGTTCCAAAAAGCGGTCTTGATCTGGTCATTGGACACAAACGAAGAACACGAGTAGCAACGTGTGACTGAAACTTTAACTAAACAAAACCCAAGTCTGACCTAGGGGGTATGATCACTATATAAAGAAGAGGGGGCAGCAAGGGAGGGGATTGATTGAAGTGGAGGACGACTAGGACTCCTCCCACCCTCTCAGACTCTTAATCTAATTTCAAAATTAATACATGGGTCTGGCCCAAAGTGAGGTAGTGCAGCACCTTGGTGATTTTAACATCCCAAAATATTTCTAAGTCTTGGCTGCTATCATCTTCTATCAAATTGAGCATTGCAGCCATCTCTTCATCATTCATCATGGTGGCTTTAAGGTGCTGTAGTATCCATTCTTGAGATCAACTTGAGAGCTCCCATTCTTGCTGCCATCATCATCATGTTCATCTCCTGTCATCAAGCTTGGACCTTAGTTCCTTAATACAATAACACAATTTGATTTAGGCGGCATTATATTCATATGTAGATTATGTGGCATACTAAGAAACGGAAATATTTGATAATAGATTGTCATGCATGAGCTCTTGTTATCGATCCTTTCATTTTCAGCACTTGAGTAGGTGTAGGGGCTATTGGTGTAATTATAATAGGGATGTCCTCATCATCCTTGCGTTGTTGAATTGAAGTCGTCCTCAACGGTAGCTCATCCTCCTCATCCAAATATGGCTTCAAATTTGCAATATTAAATACGAAAACTAACCCCCAAGTCTGCAGGCAGCTCAAGCTTATATGCATTATAATTAATTTTCTCTAACACCTTAAATGGTCCGTCGACTCGAGGCATTAATTTAGACTTGCGTAGATCAGGAAACCTATCCTTTCTCAAATGCAACCAAACAAGGTCATCAGGTTCAAAAGTAACATATTTTCTTCCCTGATCACGAGCAAGTTTACACTTAGTATTCATGAGCTCTATATTCTCTTTAGTTGTCAACAGCATCAAATTAACTTTCTCCCAAAATGGAAGAAGTAAACCATACACAACTTCAAAAGGGCACATCTTAGTGGTGGAACGTAGTGAATGATTATAAACAAACTCAATATGAGGCAAACATTCATACGCAAATTCTTTTTCAAAATAGCCCTAAGCATAGTAGACAAAGCCCTAAGCAAGGGAACAATTTCACGAAAGAATAAATCAGCAACATGAGTATCATCATCAGTCTTATGACAAGATATAAAGTGTGTCATTTTAGAAAATTTATCTACGACAACAAAAATACTATCCCTCCCCTTCTTTGTTTTAGGCAGTCCTAAAATAAATTCCATCGAAGTATCCTCCGAAGGTACACTAGGAATAGAAAGAGGCATATAAACCATGGGGATTAAGTCGTGACTTAGCTTTTTGACATTATTGCATGAGCAACATATCTCTCAACATCTCGTTCTCATCTTCAGCCAAAAGAAATGTTCAGCAAGTAAATCCTTCATCTTCTTTACACCGAAGTGGCCCATCAATCCTCCTCCATGTGCCTCTGTAACAACAAAAGATGAATGAAGCTATCTGGGATGCATAGCTTGTTAGCACGGAACACAAATCCATTATTAATGATGAACTTGTTCCATGTTCTTCCTTCTTTAACAATGCTGTAATACATCTTTAAATTCACCATTATGTGTATACTGTTCTTTAATGGTCTCCAAATCAAATATTTTGAAGTCAAATCGTGAAAGTATAGTATAACGATAAGACAAAGCATCAGCAATAATAGTTTCTTTACTCTTCTTATACTTAAAGATATATGGGAATGACTCAATAAATTCAACCCACTTAGCATGTCTATAATTCAATTTTCTTGACTTCTAATATGCTTCAAAGATTCATGATCAAAATGTATAACAAATTTTGGGCCAGAAATAATGTTGCCAAGTCTCTGAAGTCCGAACAAGAGCATATAATTATGTATCATACGTAGAATAGTTTAGACTAGGCCCACTCAATTTCTCACTTAAATACGCAACAGTTTGCCCTCTTGTAATAACACACCACCTAACCAATTCCACTAGCATCACACTCAAGCTCAAATATCTTATTAAAATCAGGGAGCTGAAGTAAAGGTGCATGCATTAATGTATCTTGCAATACCATAAAAGCTTCCTCTTACGTAGTGCTGCAAACAAATGGAACATCCTTCGTTGTAAGCTCATTCAACGGTGAGGCAACGGTGCTGAAATCTTTAACGAAGTATCGATAAAATCCAGCAAGTCCTAGAAAACTCCGCACTTGCGTGACCGTTTTAGGAGGCGGTCCACTTTATATGGCCTCGATCTTGGCTTTATCAACTTCAATGCCCTATGGAATAACAACATAGCCAAGAAATGATACTCAATTAGTGCAAAAAGTGCACTTATTAAGTTTACCAAATAAACGTGCATCATGTAAAGCATTAAAAACAACACGTAGATGATTAAGATGATCCTATAAAGATTTGCTATAAATCAGAATATCATCCAAATAAACCACCACAAATCGTCTAATGAAAGCATGTAAAACTTCATTCATCAAATCGCATGAAAGTACTAGGTTCATTACTTAAACCAAAAGACATCACTATCCACACATATAGACTAAACTTAGATTTAAAAGTTATTTTCCGTTCATCTCCAAATTTCATACGAATTTGGTGGTAACCACCACGCAAATCAACTTTGGCGAACATGGTAGAGCCACTTAATACATCATCTAACCTAGGGATAGGGTGGCGATAGCAAACACTAATATTATTGATAGCTTTATAATCAACACACATACGCCATGATTCATCTTTCTTGGATACCAAGAAAACAAAAACAGCACATGGACTAAGGGATTCACGAACATAACCTTTGTTGACTAGTTCTTCTACTTATCGTTGAATTTCTTTCATCTCCTTGGTGTTGGTACGGTATGGTGCACGGTTGAGCCGCGAGGCACCTTGAATCAAATCTTTGGTGCTCTATTCCTCGAATAGGTGGTAATCCTGGTGGTATGTCTTGGGGAAAACATTAGAGAACTCCTGCAAAATGTTAGCAATAGCAGGGGATAAAGAGGGAGGCATATCCTCAAATGTAAACAATACCGTTTTGCAAACAAATGCATACCAAACATATTTACTAGCATCCAAATCAGAAATATCAGATTTACTAGCAAGCAAACATGTACCTTTCAATTTTATTTCATTAACTTGTTCCGGCTCATATTTGCTCTTACTCTTATGTCGCTCTAATTCTTTAGCCACAATCTGATTTCCACTCTTAGTCTGCTCCAGATTTTTTAACTCTACTAGCTCTAGCAGATCATCTTTTAAAAAAGTTCACGAGACATAGGAAGTAAACCATCTTTTTGCCTTTATGCATAAGAGAATATAGATTAGTTCTACCATGATGAATAGATTCACTATCATATTGTCATGGTATACCAAGTAACATTGAGCATGCTTGCATAGGTACCACGTCATAATAAACAAAATTAGCATAAGTGGCAATAGTAAAATGTTCTCGCACCATTCGTGTTACTTAAGTTTGCCCGTTGTTGTTGAACCACTAGATGTAGTATGGATGGGCATGTGGCTTGGTTGTGAGTGAGAGCTTCTCCACCATCTCCGAACTAGCCAAGTTGTTGCAACTCCTTCCATCAATAATAGTATGAACATCACGCTCCTTAACAACTCCCTCTGTGTGGAACAGATTATGCCGTTGATTTTGCTTCGCATGGCTCATTTGCATGCTCAATAACCATTGTGTAATCAAGCTAATGTATTGATTAGCATCCTCAGTGCCCATTAATTCCATCTCTTGTTTAGATTCTTGGCCTCCTTGTTATTGTTCTACAATGAGAACGTAGGTTTTTTCGCCATAATTACTAGTAGCACTGTAGTCGCCATCTTCACATATGATCAACACACGCTTAGTTGGGCATTCTTACTGCATATGACCATACCCTTTGTAGCAATGACATTGTGATCCTTCATCCTCCCGATGGAAGCAATGGAGGAAGAAGAACTTAATTTTTGCCAGGATAGCCGGTTACGTGTTGATGCCTTAGGTGCTTGCAGGACTGGTTTTGGTGTAGAAGAACTTGACTTGTTGTTGGACGAGGTTGGAGCAGTGATATGTGTGGACAGGGCAGCGGGTGTGTGAGCCGTCTACAAAGAAGTACGACCTGCAGAAAAATTAGTCCTGCAGAAAAATTAGTTCTTGTACTTGGTTGTGGATCCTGCACTTTACGTTCAGCTTTGCAAGCAAGATGAAATAATCGAGTAATAGAACTATACTCCTTATAATAAAATATGGTCTAAATTCATAATTTAAACCACCAAAGAAACTAACCATCATAGCCTCATTATCCTCAACTAAATCACAACGAATTAATCCAGTTTGTAATTCTTCATAGTATTTTTCCACAGTATTAGTACCTTGTTTTAAATATTGTAGCTTATTAAGCAATTCATATTCATAATAAGGAGGAACAAATATAGTACGCATGGTATCTTTTAAAGCAGCCCAAGTGGTAGATACATTATCAGCATAACCTACAATGTTCACTCCACCAAATAGAAGCAAAACTAGTAAATTCACAAACAACAGCCCTAACTTGGCGATCCTTAGGATAATTATGGCAATGCAAATTTATGTTCTACCTCTAATTCCCAAGTAACATAAGCATCTGGATTGTAATGACCCTCAAATGGTGGAATTTTTAATTTCAGTTTGGGAGTATCATCATGGGTGCATACCTCCCGACGTGGTGCCATACCATACCGGTTGTGTCACGGCCAGCGATGTCAACAATCATTGTTGGTGTTGACGGTGTCCTTGTCCTTGGAACCGCCAAAGTAGTCGTGGTAGTCATCATCCTCGGCATCTCATGTGGTAGCAATGCTCAAAGCTGTGTGGTCGGGAGGCTCCGGAGGTAGTGGGGACATGATCGGGGATCACACTGCGTGCTCGTTGTTGTGAAGTAGTGAGGACGGGGGCTGATACGTGTAGTGGTGGAGGTGACTAAGTCATGGTGCCCCTGGTGCTCAATCCAAACAGTCCAAGAGAGCATCCAACTTACTGGACAACTCGTGAATAGTCTCTTCAAGCCCATCAATACGATCGACGGTGCCACTAATCCAGCCATCGATGTCACGGGCATGGTTGGACACCACCGCTTGGAGCTCAGCACGCATCCATCATGAGCGAGGAGTGAGCTCATCCCCGCTGTTTGCTCAAGAACCTCTCATGGTTAGTAGAAAATAGAAAACAAAATCACAACTATAATGTCCCTATGAACTACTAACATGTGGTGACAAGTCGCTCAAATGCTCAAGCTAAATCACAATTCTTACAAGTTCTTACTAAGTAGCAGGTGGTCACCGGCAACCAACGGTGTCAAATATCTCCAAGATTGAATAAAGTGATTAACAGGTGTAGATAAGTGGAGCTTGGGAGGCTTTATGTAAGTAGTAAGGATAACAAATGATCAAACTAACAATGCAAAGTTAAAAAGATGCAATAAAAATACTAATCCTAGTTGCTAGATTTAGATTAGAACGAGCAAAATTTAACTAAGTCTAGATATGGAAGCAAAAGAAATAATTATAAAGCAAGAAGAAAGTTTCTCAGATTTTTTTGTCTTTTTCTTTTTCTTTTTTGTTTCTTTTTTCCATAGCCTTCTATGTGGCTTCTTACTATTTTCCTATTTTATTTGTATTTTTCAAAACTGAAGCTCGGAAGCTTTCCAATATATCAAGAAAACGGCCCAATCCGAGTCCGTATGCAAAAGTTAGCATGTATTTTTTTCTCTGAAATAAAACTTCCCTTTTTCCGAAACCTTCCTTGTCTCTTTCATTTCCGGTTGAAAGCAACTAGATGAGAGTTTGTATTGAAACTGTCCTTATCTCCTAAATCCGAATCCTCCAAGAGCTACTGTAGGACTCTAGAAGCAACTAGATGAGAGTTTGGATTGAAACTATCCTTATCTCTTGAATCCAAATCCTCCAAGAGCTAGTGTTTGATTTCTCTTCTGTTCCCTCATGTTGCACGATAGAAAAAAGATGGTGGCGGTGGCAGCAACTAGGCTACAGGAAGCAAAGATGCACGATCACGGTGATAGGCGGACGGCACGGTGGTGTGGTTGGAGTTGGTGCATGCAGCAGGAGCTAGTAGAGAATGGTGGCGTGGTAGAGACTTGATGATGGAGATCAACTTGCGGCTCAACAAAACAAGCACAAAAAAGGAGTACGGTCTAGTAGGAAACTTTTACTACAGACCAATCTAAATCAGCAGCTTGACACGTTCTATGCAGAAAAATTCAACAAAGCTAATACTAGATTGAAAATTGGGAGGGCTCAGATTGGTTTGGATGAAAGAACGAATTAACCCTAATTTTTTTCTAGCTAAAGTGTATTGTAGATAAAAGATGCAATCTTCTACTACGGATAACTGGAGAATTCTCCACGAGCAACCTGGTTTTCTCTATGCCACTTGATAGCACTATGGCTGTCCCGATCTTTATATGAGAAACACACAATTGATTTGGTGGAGACGACTTTAACAATCCGACTACATTGATACAACACAATGCGCCTTAGCAATTTCTAAACCAAACTCCGTAGGTTATTAAGGATGATGGAAACACGGCCAACGTAAACACGAGGTTTTAATCCCTACGACCAATCAAAGAACAAGCCAGAATTATGAAGAAGTAATCTGAATTACGAATATAATGAAGTATATTGATAATATGGGGTTCCGATCTGGTCTATGGACATGAACGAAGAACATAACTAGCAGCGTGTGGCTGAAACTTTAACTAAATAAAACCCAAGTCTAACCTAGGGGCTGTGATCACTATATAAAGAAGTGGGGCAGCAAGAGAGGGCATCCCTTGAAGTGGAGGACGACTAGGACTCCTCCCCCCTCTCGCAACCACCGACCCTATTAGAGCACCAGGAGGATGAGCATGATGCTGAACAACCGAATGACTGCTGCAACAACACCAAGGTTACGTGTTTCACCTGTCGTGAAGTTGGTCACTATTCTAAAAGGTGTCCACAAAGGAAGCATGCTGTAAACTTTGCCAATTCGCCTATTGCAGCAATTGACAAGTGAAGGGTCAAACATGAAAATATTTTATTTGGTGACAATGCCAAAAGAAAGTTAATGGGGTTACATAAAGTTGCTATCTCAAATGAACTATCCATCTGAAATGTGCTCATTGTAAAGTCTTAAAATTACAATATGCTCTCCATTTTTCAACTTTGTGCTTTAGGCTACAATTCTTATTTATCGATTTGATGTGACGGTCCTTAGAAAGGATGATTGCTCCTTAGTCTTCAAAGGTCATATGAAAGGCAACTTTATCTCATGGATTTCCCGTCGATTGAAACTCGACTTGAGACATGTTTGATGGCTAATTCTAGCATGGGATGGCTATGGCATCATAGGCTAACTCATGTTGGAATGAAAATTTTGAGTAAGTTCTAAAGGGTGAGCATGTCCTAGGACTAATGGGTGTCACATTTGATAAGAATATGATTTTTTAGTGCTTGCCAAACTAGAAGCCAAGTTGGAGCATCTCATCCCGCCATGAACATCATGATAACGACTATACCCTTGAAGCTCTTTCATGTGGACCTTTTTGGTCCCATTGTATACATAAGTGTTAGAGGTAACAAATATAGCTTGGTAGTTGTTGATGATTATTCACGCTATACTTGGGTGTTCATTTTAAGTGATAAAGGTGACATGCAAAAGTAGTTCAAGAAATTACAAAGCGTGCACAAAATGAGTTCAAGCTCACTATCAAGAACATCCAAAGTGACAATGAAATTGAATTCAAGAACACGCAAGTTGAAGAACACTTGGATGAAGAGGGGATCAAGCTTGAATTCTTATCACCATACATTCCTCAACAAAATGGCGTGACGAAAAGGAAGAACTGGACCCTTATACAGATGGTAAGGACAATGCTAGATGAATACGGAACCTTCGACTATTTTTGGGTGGAACCTGTCAACATCGCTTGCCATGCAACCAACAAGTTTTATCTCATAAAATCGTGTATTTTAAGGGGTTTTAAAATTCTTTTTTAGGAAGCAAAGGATGTTACATTGTTAATTTTAGTTAATATTTTATTTTATTTTCCTTAAAATTAATTCAAATGACTAAATGTGTTTGAATTAATTTTGGGATTTAAGAAAGGAGATATGAATTTTCGATATTTATTCTTTTGGATTTTATCCATGGAACCCTTTTTAGTGATTCCTTACATTTTATTTAGCCTCTGGAAAATTTCTCATAATTTTTCCCCCAGCATTCGAATTTTAGTTTGAATTCTTGGATTTCAATGTTTTAAATAAAGTCAAAAGCCTGTTCAAAGGCTTTGGGCCGCATCAACTGTAGCCCATTCTTCTCTCCCTCCCTCCTCCTAGGCTATGGCCTGCTTTCCTCCCGAGAGCCCGCCGCTCCCCTCCTTTCGGGCTAGCCCATCCCTACTACCCCACCTTCCACCGACGCCACCTAGGCCAAGGACCACTCAGCCCTGCCGCTTCCCCTGCACAACGCTTGGCCCAGGCTCGGCCCCGCCATTTCCCTGCGCCGCTCCTGGTCCAAGGCCACTCGGTTGGCCTCCCACGCCAGCGCCTAAGCCGTAGGGGACTGTCAGATCTGCATTCGGTGGCCAGAGTGGCATACGGGTTGGGTCACTTAAGTGATCCAATCCAAGCCATCTGATCGGCATCCAAGGGTCCAGATCTAGTACCGATTTAGTTTGGCATTTTTTTCTCTCTCTCTCTCCTATTCTATCTCACAGGCAGTTGGGGCCCCCTTGTCATATTTTTCTTCAACCTTCAGCTAGTGTCCAAGATGCACACAACAGCCATGTTTCAATTTGTTCTAAGTCTAAATCCTTCTCCCCTTCTCATTTCTTCTCTCCCAAGGCAAAAATAGAGTCTATTGCGTCCACTCCTCCCTTATCCATGGTTTAAACTATGAATATCATGCGGATTTGGCCGTTTCAAACTGAGCCGATCTAGGACCGGTGTGCCCTACTTGGACCCTCCCTCCCAACCACCTATATAAAGCCCCGAATGCACCACATTATTCCCCACTCCAAGCTCCTCCGGAACCTAAGAACCCGCACCCAAACCATCTTCGTAGCCGCCGGATTTTGTCACTTTTCGCCACCATCTACTACCTCTTCTTTTGAGTCGTACCATCGCTGGTGAGCTCCAAACCCGAATTCCCTCTGTAGATCATCCTATCTCGGCCCCATCTACCTCCTAGAAAAGTCCCAAGCCCTCTCTCTGTTGAAAATATGAGCAATTTTCCAATAAGTTTAATCCAGAAAAACAGTAGATAAAACATGATAATAATAGAGATGATAATCGGACCAAATAAAGTACTAATCAAACTAGTCATGCAATCAGGTAGATAACAATCAAACGGCATGTCCAAGTCGATTGCTAGAACTAGTAATCCAAACATAATCCCTAACAGAAAGAATAAGAACACATACTGTGCAGTGGAAGAAGATGCGTTCGCAGTGGCAGCACCGTCGGAGATCGACATGTTGAGGAGTAAGGCATTAACGTCGGGGAAGTAGTCGTCGTTGGGGAAGTAGTCACGCACAGGATCGTCGGAGGAGATGTCAGCAGTCGCGCAAGTGCGCTCCCCAAAAACCTGATCACCTCTCTCCCGTACAGGATCACAAGAGACGGGGTTCTGGAGGCCTGCTATCCCATGTGGCGTACCCGGATTTTAAGCCGGATACTCCCTCGTGATCACTGTATCGGTCCTTGGATCAGTAGCCGATACACACGAGTTAACCTGTATATCATTGTCATACATGCGTAAACAATTAAATAGACCGTTAAGGTCGATAATCTGATACCTGTAGCCCCACGGCTATAAATCTGCAGCGGAATTCAACGGTGAGGGGGCCCATCAGTATGCCATACCCGACAGGCAACTGACTGGGGTTACGCCCTAGCTTTCGCATTCATATACGTATCTTCGGAGTTGATGCCTCCTTCGTCTGGCCAAATCAACAAGCCAGGTGAGTACATTGAATGTACTCGCAAGCTATTCCCACAGGAGGAAATATACGGCAGTATTTCATGCAGGGGATAGATCAAGGGATAGCTCTAACCTAAGTTGCAAGTTTGTGCGGAAATGTAAGTTTTTATTCGAAATACAGAATAGTAGATTCAAGAGCATTTTCGAAATCAAAAAATTTGTCTCTGTCGAGACAGCATTCGGTGCTGGATAAACCAGCAGAACAGTCGTTACTAGAGGTCGGTAGCTCCGTCTACCGCCTCGAACAGTCCTTACAACCTACCCGCGCTGCCTCCACGCGGCCCGGGCTAGGTTTTCTCTTCTGCAGTTCCTTGCTACCAGACTGTAGCTTAAACTGCTCACTGTGGACACATCATGCCCACGTCCTTAATCCCATTTCCCAGCTTTCACAAACAAAACTCAGTCTAACCAGTGTGTGGCCTTACCAGTTCATGTCCATGACCGAGGACGCGGCTATTCGAATAGATTTTTAACCCTCTGCAGAGGTGGTACGGCTTTACCCACAAGATGTAAGTCCCCCTGGGCACACTGCGCGCCGTGTACTGACAGGGCTATTACAACGAGACCTTTCGCCTGCTTTCACACTAGAGTCAGACCCGCTAAATGAGACTTACCCTAACTCTGGTTGTGTCCAGACAACCTGGCACCACAACTCGGAGAAACGCTCATCTTTGTGTCGAATCCTCACCCACGCCTTGGGGCTCACTATCTAAGAATCTTGACCCAAATAGCGCCGTGGGAATTCTCTAGGGGCCCAACGTCCTACCTAGCACATTCTTCTTACTTCCTACGGGTCCGAACCCTAGTATTAGGCGGGTTACCGAGTCAAGTCCTTCCCATAAAGGACATGTGGACGTACGGTGGGGGAACTGATTCAGCGGCACTTAGGTTCGGTCCTTAACTGATTCGAGCAAGACTCCATGTCCAACCATCACCTCAGGTAGTGACCGGCTACCCTTGCCATTCCAGGCCGCAGGTAACAACCGGCTCCTTACCCTTTCCCGATTCAAGTAGCGACCGGCTACCCTACCACCTCCAAACACCCTTAGCATTCTTGCCCGAATCCAAATCCTCCATCACTTTCATTTGGGATCTTAGCAACCTTTCATTTTAAAAGATTCCCTCGGAATGTATAACAAACCGAGGGTTTTGATCCCAATCCCATCGTATCGGTAAAACTTAGTTTTTACTACAGCAGGGCTAACGCCTATATTCCTACTTAGTTGGTCGGTCGAATATCAACCGACTAAGTATTCCTAGGGCTACACGGATCGGATTTCAGAACATATAGCATATGCAATTACTCGGCATAACTACCCTACCATAAAATAACGTCGGTATCAACATAGCATGCAGGTTTGCAAACAAAATACTTAATGTTCACAAGTATGGGGTTCAACATGGTCAAAGTGGGAATGCTTGCCTGGCAATATTGTCTGGGGCTCGATCTTGAACTTGGTACGGCAATGGTCCGGGGTCCTTTGTGCAATATCTCTAACATCGGTATCTACACGTCGAGAGAACGACGAATAAATCAACTTTGCGAGGAAGAGCCAAATAACAGTGAACCAGAAACTTCAACACATGAAATCATAACGTGCTTGACCAGCTGTTAGATTCTAAGAGCCACAGGAATGAAAAGGGGTGCGGAGTTGGCTCGCTGCCGTGGTAGGAGCAAAGTGGCAGGCGACGATGGCTTGACACGACAGGAGTTAGGCGGCAGTGACAAGGTTTTGCTGCGGTAGGGACAATGCGGCGACGGTAGAGGCTTGTCGTGGCAGAGGAAAATGACAACGACAGTTGCCGCGGTGGAAGAGAGGCTGTCGCGGCGCTGCCACGGTAGGGCATAGCTTGCCGCGGCGGGGAACTAGCTTGTCACGGCAGCGAATGGCTTGTCGTGGCAGAGAATGGCTTGCCGCGATGCTGCCGCGGTGGACAAAAAGGGCTGCCGCGGCGGGGAGAAATTGTCGTGGCGCGGGTACTGCCACGGTAGGGAAAGTAGCAGTGCGGGGCTGCCACGGTTCTGCCGCGGTGGGGAAGGAGGTCGCCACGGCAGGGCAAGGGAGCTGCGACAGGAGTTTGCCGCGACAGAAGAAATAGCTACCGTGGCGGCAGGGGCTTTTAGAATAATATAATCGGGTGCTTCAGGTTATCCTGTCAAAACATCTACCTTAAGTCTCTGCCGCGCTAGGGTTTCAGGGTTCTCGGAAAGTTTTTGGTATGCAACTGTCATTAGGGTTTCTGGTGAAGATTTTGCCCCAGCTAGGGTTTAGGATTTTCGGGAAGGGTGGATTTCCCGTGCTCACCTCTCCGGGTTCGGGTTATGAGCACAACTTGACGAAGTCTAGGGGTGTGCTGTAGGTGCTACTAGGATCATTAGGGTTCTATAGGGTATTGGACCTCAGGTTAAGGAAAAGAGATCCCCGAAGGCATGGTTCAATTAAAATGAAGACCTGGCGATCGGTAGGGTTTTAAACTTTCTAAAACACTAGCCAAAATCTCATGACCTATCGAGCTATTCAGCACTATAGATGTTTTGGTTACACTGGTTAGGGGAGAAATTTATTTTAAATATGGGACACATTCATAGCATATGCTTCTGAACGCTTTACAACATGATATTTATTTAAGGTTTTATTTCAAAGTTGAATTCCAAATAAAACCTATAAATCTTAAAAGCTGCGTGGGTAGAGGGTTTGGGTTGGCTGCAAGCTTCTCCGTTGACCACGCTGCTTAGCGTGCAAGCAGCAGCTAGATTAAGTGGTAAGCAACGGAGTTTTAGAGAAAAAGGCTGGCTCGGGCTTCACCTCCATTCATCCCGAGCAGAGCAAGGACAAGGGAAGGACAACGGCAGTGGACCGGCGGCGGCGAGCAGCGAGGGATGAGCGGCGGGCCAGTAGGCTGCCCGCGGTGGAGGCAAAAAGGCAGAGTGGCTGTCGCGGCAGGAATGGGGGCAGCGGCAGGGAAAAAGGGTGGGGCAACGGTGCGGGGAAAATTGCTCAGCGAGGGGGGGGTCAAGTGGCTCACCACGCCGGTGAGTAGCGGCGCCGGGGTCGGAGTGAGGGAGGGGAGGCGCGGTGGCAGAGGGCCTCGCCGGCGGGTGAGGCGAGCGGAGCAGTAGGCAGGGGCGCCGGGGACGAGCTCGGGAAGGTAGGGCCAGTAGCGAACGGCGGTTTGGGGGAGGGGGCCTCGCCACCGGCGGCGGGCGGCGTCCTCGTCGGAGCAAAACGAGGTGGTTGGCGGCGGCTTAGAGCTCGTGAGGAACCGAGCGGGGAGGCGGAGGGCAAGTGGAGAAGGGGAAGACGGGGCGGCACCGGCGCGCTCAGGCGGTAGTGGCGCCACCGGAGTGAAGTGGTGGCGGCTCTTGAGGTCTTGCCAGCGGCGGCAAGCCTAGATCCGAGAGGCCCGAGCCGGGGCCCGAGGGTAGAGAGTGGGGAGAAGGAGAGGCGGCTGGGGAGCTGAAGCTCGGCTGGTGGCAGGTGAGTCCGTGTCAGCTCGGGGAAGGTGAAGAAATGAAGTCAGGGAGGGATGGAGTGAGGAGAGGAAGAAGATGGAAGTAGGGAGCTGCTCGGGTTGGGAATAAATGGGCGAGTGAGGTGGTTTTGGCTTGAAAAGATTGGCATGACTGAGCACATGTGCGAGAGCAGTGGCAGTGGCAGTGAAATAAATTGCTCTGTTGCTGCTGTTCACTATTTGAATTGATGGCAGATGGGAATGCTCGGGCAGCTGCATAGGGAATTGAAAGGATGGCAGCTCTGGAGACTCAGAGAGTGGTGAATTGATTGGTGATGAGGGCACAGGGTTGACCGCATTAGTGTTGTCGAGGCACAGCAATTGTTTGGCACCGAACGCCAACGTGGATGAGGAGGTGACATGAAGGAATAGTGTTGGTGTTTGGTCACTTCAGTGTAAATTATGATGAGTTAGTGCTGCTGATATTCGTTTCTTTTGGCTTGGTTCGATTGGAAAGGAATTGGAGTCCTAAGCATGCACCCACTCGTGATATAAGTTTATGTGCAAGCTGATCCAGAGGGAAGGGAGCTTGGCTTGGAAAGTACACGTGGCAAGGAAAAGCTGTAGGCAGGTAGTGCACTCATGCACCAGGTACGGCAGCAAGGAGGAAGGTGGCACGGGGCACAGGAGGATAATTAATATCTCTTCCTGTTGAAATGTGTGAAGGTGCAGAGGAGATAGAGAACAGTATTAGCACAGTGCTATGACAACCCGGGTGAGCAGTAGGAAATTGGGTACTGATTTTGAGCTGACGACAATACGTGTTCGTAGGGGAGCAGTGCTCAGCAGAGGAGACGGGTGAGACTATGAAAGGACAGATGCTAGGGCAGACGACATAGCCCAAAGTTCCTGCTAAAGCTGTGGAAGCTCAGTGAAAATTAGGCAGCAAATTTAGGTTTGCGATTGCGTGGCCTGGATGCACAGGGCTGCAGCAGAGATAGTGTATATGCATATTTTCTAGGAGAGAGAAAAGGTGGTGGAACACCAATGGCCACATGCAAATATACTTTGGGGTTTTCAATATATATATATACATGTGTCCATATACATTTGGAAAACTTAGGAATACTTTTATACAGGGGCTTGTAGCAGGGTCGAATGACGAAATAGGGTTTTGGAACTCGCTTCCGTTCAAAGAATTGAAGCAGCATACGGAGTGTATGTGCACACATACACTTGGGAGTTTCCGCGTATTTATGGTGGCAACGACGTCAGGATGGTCCTATTAGGTCATGGTGGTTGGGGTTCAGGAAAGTATCGCCGGTATACCCATATGTACGTATAGCAGGGCCGAACAGCGAGTTAGGTTCTGATCTGCAGCTCGGGAGGGATGGATTAGGGTTTGGCGCATGTGCGTACTTCGAAAAGCAGTATATTTTTGCACATACTCGCGATAGGTCATAACAAGGCTGGTGATAGGATTTCAAGTCATTCGGAGAAGATTCCAGATGTGTATATGCTTCCATTTTTCAAAGCACCGGGGCACTTAGCGGCAGATGATGATCTGGCTGCACCAGCAAGACAAAGAGGGAAGAAGAGTACCAAGGGTATATTTGCGGCAGGAATGCAAGGCAAGCAGCCATGCATGGAGTCGAGGGATAGAGCATTTGCCGGGAAAGCTTCGGTCAGTGGAGTTTAAGGAAATGGAATAGAAGTGGAATGTTTCGGCTTGTCTCCCCTTTAGGGTTTGGCACGATTTGAATTAGGGTTTTAATCGGGTGCACTTTAGTTCTCATTATTTAGTAAAAAGTTTTTGTTGGCCCTAATTTTCGGGGTTTTGGAAATTTGGGGTGTGACATCCCACTTCGTGGTGTACGCCGGGAAATGGGATGGGAAGGTCGTAGGCGGCGCAAAGCTCTGGAACCGAAGGGTGGTCTCATGTGTGTTACACATACGTCTATGGACAGAGGAGCGACCTCTTATAGACTCCAGAAAAACAAAACGGTTCCATGTGGGAGATGAAGAGAACCGAAACTGATCCACTACAGGGAGAGGAACAGCCCATGTCGGTTCAGATTCATCTACCACTAGTGAGAAAACGTTTCGACTTCTATCCTACGTGACAAAAAGAAGACAACGTGTACACGTGGCATAGGGTCCTAGCCTGGCTCGACTCGTTCACAAAACACGACGCGCGCGCGAGGCATGGCGTGGCGAGGCGGGCGGCGGAGGAGGAGTGCGCGTGTATGTGTCCTCTTCTCATTCTCTTAATGGTGTGTGGAAGAGCCAACCTTATATGTTGGTCTAACTCACCCTCCACTAGCGGGGTGGGACTAAACTTCCACACCCCCTTATCATGCATGAATGGGTTAGATGGGCCTCTGGATTTTATCCAGGAATTATTGTTAAATAATAAATGGGCTAGGCCCAGTAATTCCAACAATCCCCCACCAGATCCCAGAGGCACATAGAGTTTGCCAATGGTTCCAAAGCATTTTTTATATACCGGTATTTCGGTGAAGACTGTAAAGTTGAACTTCCACCTAGAACTCCACGCTACACTTATTTACAACTTGAACAGTGGACTATGCCTTGAACTGACCGATATCTGGGGCTGCCGAAGAGCTTTCCGCGGGTGGAGCTTATGCGTCATACTCCGGGCCTTTTCATGAGTTTATTAGAGAGTACCCAGCCCTCATAGACTGCGACGTTTAACAGTCGGACCCATATAGGTGTGTTCTTTCAAGATGTTCTGTAGGACAACATCTCTGCTCACAAGGCCACTCAGAACACATTAAGATAAAAATAAACCTGCCATACAGATTAGGAGAGAATTGCATCTTCACAGAGTGGGTCTTCATAAAAGAAATACTCTCCTCTCAGTTAACCAACAGCTTGTCTCGCCAATTCTACTTCACGGGATCTTTGATCACATAGAATGGGTTACCACTATGGATAACTCATGCAGTGGGTCTCATACCCATCTCCCTCAATGCATTGTCTATCACATTTCGTGATAAACCCTTTGTGAAGGGATTTGCCAGATTCTTAGATGTTTGGATATAATCCAACGTTATAACTCCGGAGTTTCTCATTAGTCTGACAGATTTCAATCTCCTCTTCACATGTCTTGAGGACTGCATATTATTCTTAGAACTGTTTACCTTGATGATCACAGTTTGATTATCACAGTTCATCAGAATAGTTGGTATTGGCTTTTCAACCACCGACAAAGTCCATCAAGAGCTCATGAAGCCACTCTGCTTCAATAGTGGCTGTGTCTAATGCTACGAGTTCTGCTTCTATTGTTGACCTCGTTAAGATGGTCTGCTTGCAAGACTTCCAGGAAACAGTGCCACCACCAAGTGTAAACACATACCCACTTGTGGCCTTAAGCTCATCAGCATCAGATATCCAGTTTGAATCACTATAACCCTCCAATACCCTTGGGTATCCTGTGTAATGAATTTCATAACTCGCAGTACCTTTTAGATAGCGCATTACTCTTTCAAGAGCATGCCAATGAACATTCCCGAATTTGAAACAAACAGGCTTAGTTTGCTCACAGCAAACGAGACGTCAGGCCTTGTAGCACCTGCTAAGTACATAAGCGAGCCAATGATTTGAGAATATCTCAATTGATCATTTGCTACTCCTTTATTCTTTCGAAGCAACACACTGGGATCATAAGGTGTTGGGGAAGGTTTACAATCTGAAAAGCCAAAGCGACTCAGAACTTTCTCCACATAGTGAGACTGCAACAGAGTGATCCCACCATCATCACCTCTCAAAAGCTTGATGTTCAAGATAACATCAGCTACTCCAAGATCTTTCATCTCAAAGTGATGAGACAGAAAATTCTTGACTTCCTCAATAACCTTGAGGTTGGTCCCAAATATCAGTATGTCATCAACATACAAGCACAATATAACTCCTTCGCCCCCACCATAGCGATAGTACACACATTTGTCGGATTCATTAACAACAAAACCCGCAGAAGTCAAAGTTCTTTCAAAATTCTCATGCCATTGCTTAGGTGCTTGTTTTAATCCATACAGAGATTTCAACAACTTGCACACTTTTCCTTCATGACCATCTACTACAAAACCATCTGGCTGATCCATGTAAATTTCCTCGTCCAACTCTCCATTTAGGAAAGCTGTCTTAACGTCCATTTGATGAACGAGAAGACCGTGTGAGGCAGCCAATGAGAGTAGTACTCGAATGGTGGTCAATCTGGCCACAGGTGAGTAAGTATCAAAGAAATCTTCGTCTTCCTTTTGGGTATAACCATTGGCAACAAGCCGAGCCTTGTACTTTTCAATTGTACCATCAGGCTTGAGCTTTTTCTTGAACACCCACTTACATCCTACAGGTTTACAACCATAAGGACGATCAGTAATCTCCCATGTCCCATTAGCCGTGATGGACTCCATCTCGCTACGGACAGCTTCCTTCCAGTAATCAGCATCAGGAGATGCATAAGCTTCTGAGATGGAAGTAGGAGTGTCATCCATGAGGTACACAATGAAATCCTCACCAAAGGACTTTGCTGTCCTCTATCTCTTGCTCCTTTTGGG
This sequence comes from Stipa capillata, assembly GCA_019208055.1. Taxonomy (NCBI): domain Eukaryota; kingdom Viridiplantae; phylum Streptophyta; class Magnoliopsida; order Poales; family Poaceae; genus Stipa; species Stipa capillata. The sequence continues at coordinate 24,628 of JAGXJF010000411.1, forward strand.
AGCTTCATTGTCTTCCACCTCAGGATTTCATTATATGTTCACTCATAATGTTCCATTGGAACAGAGGGTTCAGGAATTGTGTCTGACCTCTGACTAGACAAGCTAGGCATATCTTTCATAGGAAAAAATATCCTCAAAGAAAGTCACATCATTCGACTCCATGATTGTACCAACATGCATGTCGGGTACCTCAGATTTCACCACTAGAAATCTATATCTAATGCTGTGAAAAGCATAGCCCAGAAAAACACAATCCACGGTTTTTGGTCCAAGCTTACGCTTCTTGGGAAATGGCACATTGACTTTCACCAAGCAACCCCAAGTCCGTAAGTAAGAGAGTTTTAACATTTTCTTCTCCCATTCCTCAAATGGGGTTATCTCTTTATTCTTTGTGGGAACTCTGTTTAGGACATGACTCCGGTCAATATAGCCTCCCCCCACCATTCCTTGGAAAGACCCGCTGTGTCTTACATGGCGTTAACCAAATCAGTTAGAGTGCGGTTTCTTTCTTTCATTTGATTGGGGCGAATAGGGAGGCATCCTCTCATGGATTATACCATGTTCCTACAGAAAGAATTGAACTCATTCGAGAAGTACTCTCCACCATGATCCGACCTGACCCTTTTGATCTTTCGATCAAGTTGGTTTTCTGCTTCGGCTTTATAGATTTTAAAGTAGTGTAAAGCCTCATCTTTTGACTTCAAACGATATACCATGCAATATCTAGTAGAGTCGTCTATCAGTGTTGTCAACGATCGGTAAACCGCCGATCTTACGGTATTCGTGGAATGTGTATGTATGAGGGGTAGGGACCGCTAGGGCACAAGGCTAGAGGTATAATGGCAAGGAAAACACCCTTTTTATACAGGTTCGGGACTCCCTCAGGATAATAACCCTACGTCATGTTCGTATATATTAACTAGAGAATGTCTTATAAGGGATATGAAGGTTAGTGGCTATCCTAGGCCTAATCGTAGACTAATCCAACTAATTCCGCTAAGCTCGACTCCTTCGAGGTGGCGGGTCTTCTCGTAGGAATAAGCTAGGGCTTCTAGATCTTCCTTGGATCTAACTTGACTTGGATCTAACTTGACCTCGATCTAACTTGACTCGATCTAACTTGACATGTCCTCCCCTATGGGATTGCTGATCCTTTTATAGGGGGTTCATCTAGTCGTACTGGACATGGACTTATGTCCGAGTAGAACTCTAGCTTCCTTAAACGTCGGGACTGACTTCCTAGTTTAAGGGTATCCTTCCTCCTTACGGGGGGTTACCTTACCATCCTGGAATCCTTACCGGGTACGTGGTATACTCCAGTAATCCAGGGAATCGTATGCGGATACTTCCTAATATACAGGATACCATACTATACATCGTCAAGTGTCATGAAATATATTTTTCCACCCTTTGTCAACACACCATTCATCTCACAAATATCTGAATGTATAAGTTCTAATGGTGTCAAGTTTCTTGCCTCTGCAGTCATTCGGGACTTGCGTGGTTGCTTTGCTTGCACACAAACTTGACACTTAGAACCTTTGACAGTGGTGAATTTCAAGATTAAACTCATATTGGCTAGCCGTATCATGCAACCAAAGTTAATATGACAAAGTCGTGAATGCCAAACATTTGATTCACTTTCATTGCAAACATGATTAATAACTTTAGTGCAAAAGTCTGATAAGATAAGTGGAACAAGCCTCCTCACACATAGCCTTTTCCAACAAATTGTCCACACTTAGACACTCCAACTTTTTGGATGCAAAGACTAATTTAAAACCATCACGACATAGAAGTGAGCCGCTGATGAGATTTTGATTGATGGAAGGAACATGCTGCACGTTCTTCGGCTGCACGGTCTTCCCCGAAGTAAACTTTAGATCGACCGTACCAACACCATGAACAGAGCATGTGAGCCGTTCCCCATCAGCACGGAGCAAGTCCTTGCGACCTGATAAGAGGAAAACATGGAGATATCAGCACACACATGTATATTGGCACCCGTGTCAATCCACCATTCAGAGAATGACATACTGAAAGAGCAGTAGGAAATTTACCATACCCGGCATCCTTCATTTCAGCATCACCAATAAAAAGATTAGCGGTCTTGCCGCTCTTCCCATGCTGTTGTCTATCAAAGCGGTCCTTGCAATCCTGGGCCCAATGGCTAGGATCACGCAAACATGGCATACCCCTTTTCTCTTATCAGTCCCCTTCTTCTTAAAGATGGCAGACTTTGAGGCCTTGTTCTTGCCTTCAAACTTTTCCTTTGCCCTCAAACTTGTTCTTGTTCTCAAACTTGTGGGACTGGAAATTCTTCTTGTGCACCAAGTTGGCACTAGAATTTTCCTCATAGAATCGAGCACGTGTGTCTTTTGCCCTCGCTTTTTCTTCCACATCAAGAGTACCAATGAGATTCACAACGGAATGAGCACGTGTGTCTTTTGCCCTCGCTTTTCGTTTTGTCATGCATGAATGGGTCAGATGGGCCTTTGGGATTTAATCCAGGAATTATTATTCAATAATAAATGGGCTAGGCCCAGTAATTCCAACACTCTCCGCCATTGGCCATGTGTTCCCGAAGGCATGCCAAGACCGACGTCAACGACCCTAACCCGGTGTTGGCTAGGATGTGGAGCTCAATTCCACGCATGTCACCACCTTCGCCTTGATGCCAAGAGGTCTCCACAGCATTCTGTTGTCTCGTGGAGTCACCGGATCATCATTTTGGCTCTCTTCCCTATCTCCGACAATCGACGGCAACCTCACACTGCTATGCTCCAGCCACTTCCCGATGAATCCATGGCTCTTTGGTAACACTAGAAACCCAAGGGTGGTGTTGGAATTCAAATCCAATGGGTTGATTTTGAATTAATCTAAATAGATCTAAATTTGGGCAAATTTGAATACTTTCAATCTAGTTTGATTTTGGGGTAATATTGTTGGGCATAATTTATTTTTCCTATGATAGGATCATATATCCTTATCGTATGTTAATATTTAACCACTAGTTAGTAATTGAGAATTAGATTTGTATAGTTGTAATTCCTGTTTTTTGTTATTTTGGTTCGTTGTACAGTAGTCAAATAGCATGCTAGAGTTTCATGTATGAGATTGCAATGCTAGTCTATCCTAGATAAGAATTAGGGTTTCATTGGGCATAAGACATATTCTAGATAAATTGCATGCAATGATAGTTCACTATATGTGATAACCTTTAATCTCCTACTGTGAATAGTAATCATATATATGCTTTGCCAGGATTGCCTAATCATATGTTCAATATGTATTCCTTGTTTCGTGTTATGGTAGATTAGGGTGTGGATGAAATATTGGACTTGCAATGACATTTGATGTTGTATTCACTGATGCCATGTGGAAACTAGTATACGTAGGTGGTTATCTTGGATATATTTGCATATATATTGTATGTTGGGTTAGCTCATGCCACCTTTGCATGCAAACTAGCATGCTAGGAATTATTTGTTGTTTGAAGGCTAGCAAGTTAGGCTTTGCTTATTATGTTTACTAGTATGGTAGAGCTTATATCACATGTGGAGTTGCTGTTAGGGTTTATTCTAAGTAGCCTATATGGTATGCTTGGTTACGATTATGGGTATGTTTTGGAGCTAGGTGGGTAAACCTAGCCTTAACCCCTATCAAGCTTTCCCTTCTACACTTTGCTACCTTCTTCATTGGATCCAACTCATCATATTCTTGCTACCCTCTATACTCCTTTCATCGTTTTGTTCTTTCTTTTGGAGTTATGGTGTTATGTTATTTGTCGTATTCGTGCTTTTGCGAAAATTACCACAAGTAGGGAGTGACGAGGTTGGGACAGGACAAGCTCCAGAAGAAGAAGAACCCGAAGGAACCGTCAACGAAGGCATGCCCCCTTGTTCTTGATCATGTTGATCCTATATTTTCGAAGTCATTATATTTTGAGTTGATTATAAATTTGTGTGTTGCTTTATCAAATGTTGTATCAGTCATTCTAAAACTAGCATTTAACTTTGTTACCTAGTGACAATGACATGGCACCCGGGTATCATCAAGGAGGACGAATCCGGCCCTCTGGCCATAGGGTGGGCCAGGCCGACTACTCGGAGTCCGACTTCTACACGGGGGCGCCTCATCAACGTGGAGTACAAGACATGGACTAATACCTGCCCGGCATACCCGGAATCTGTTGTAACTAATTAGGAAATCAATCTGTTAACCGATCCGGACTCTTGTAACCCTATCCCGTCGCCTATATAAGGCCTGGTAGGGGACCTCCGATCGGCAAGAGCTTTTAGTCATAGGCTATCTCCATTGTTTCATAGCTCAAGCAACCTCGAGATCCATCCTCAAGGGCTTGCGGCACTCGGGATTCAAGCTATACTAGCCACCAAACACAGGACGTAGGGTATTACCTCTCCGCGAGGGCCTGAACCTGTCTAAATCCTGTCTCCCGTGTGCACCCATCTGGATTTGCTGTGCTCACACCACCCCATATTCAGTATTGCCGGAATAATACTCCGACAGTTGGCGCGCCAGGTAGGGGAGGTGCGCATAGATCCATCTACACGAATCCGGATGGGTTTCATCAGCAACAACGACGTTTTCGTCCCGGGAAGCGTCATGAGATTCGCTTCCATGGACGTTACTCCGGATCCTGGACAGCTTTTCCAATTCGGAAAGTTGAACTTCATCGCCGACAAGGTCGGCAAACTTCACCTCTGCTACTCGGCAGCACGTCGATCAGCGGAGGCTTCATCAACTTCTCTGCGCGGACTCACCCCTGAATCCGCGCCTTCGGCCCCTCTCCCCAGGGACGAGGCTACGCCGAAATCGGATCTGCTGTTCGCGTACGGGTTCTCACCCGTCGAACAGAGGTCCCGACTGGTGGGCGCCATTGACTCTCTCCTCCCCGTCCTCGAGTATGACTCGGACGAGTACGAGAGCTCCGGCAGTCACCACCGTCCCGGGAGGTCTTCATGGCCAACCCCGACTCGCTAGACAACGGTGGTGACCGATCAGTCCCTATCGTGGAGCAAACGCCGACTGAGCTTGAAGCCACTCGACTCCGTCTCCTTGCCAAGGAGGAGGAGTTGATTGAGCAGCAAACCAGGCTCGCTCGTCAACGCGACGAACAACTGCGCAACGACGACATGAGGGCTCGAGGACGCCAAGTCCATAACGAGTTCCGCATGCGTGAAAGGGACGGGGTCCCAATATTCCCGCTTCCTAGTCACAACATCGTCGCGGCCACGATGGCGGCACGCGCCATTAATGTCCCTGAGGGCACCCCGGGACATGACGAACTCCGGCGACTCCGCATCCTGCTAGAAGAAACAGCTCTTCAGCAAGCCGAAGTCTCTGGAGACCGCGCAGGCTCTTCAACAAGTGCTAGGAGTCGGCGCTCTACCCCTCCGAGAAGCCCGCCCACCATGGGCGGCCACCGTTCAAACCCCGACCGTCATCAGCCGGCCGGAGCGGTTCACAAGCGACTCGGGCCCAATCGTGATGCCCGGGGCACCATAGCCGCACGGAGCCGCGCCCGTCAGGACGCGGACAAAAACGCTCACCGAGCCGGGTCGGTCCATAGCCGACTCGGATCGGATCAAGATGCGCGGAACCCCGCTGACGCCGGACGGAGCGCTCATCGAGGTCCCGAGAGGGATGACCGTGGCAACCGCCACGACGACAGCGGCGCCACCAGCCGTGGCTGTTCGCCGACCCCCTCCGGCATAGGGTATGCGGGCCCGAAAGCATTCGGCACCCGCATCCGCAGCGTCATCTTCCCGTCAGCGATTCCGAGTCACCGGCATCGACAAATACACGGGCGAAACTCGGCCAGACATCTGGCTGGCCGACTATCACACGGCGTGCAGAACCAATGGTGGCAACGACTACGTCGCGATCCATTATCTGCCGCTGTTTCTAGCCGACTCAGCACGAGCCTGGCTCACCAGCTTACCTCCGGGTTGCATCAGTCATGGAGCGACCTCGAGACCCTCTTCGTGAACAACTTCCAGGGCACTTACAATAGGCCCGGAATGCGTGGGATCTCCACAGTGTACCCAAGAGGCGGATGAGACTCTCCGAGAGTACATTCAGTGTTTCTCCAAGAAGAAGAATTCTCTACCTGAGGTCGAGAGGGTGATGTCATCACCGCCTTCTCCAAGGGTGTTCGAAGCACCGACCTCATCCACAAGATAGCGCGCAAGAACCCTCAGACTACGCGCGAGCTCTTCGATATCGCCAATAACTTCGCCACTGGCGAAGAGGCCGTCCGTAGTGCTACCAAAGATAACAAGGGCAGGAGCAAGGGCAAGGCGCCCGAGTCCCCCAGTCAGGATGCTCACCCCGAGTCGTCCAGAAAGAAGCACCGGAAGCGCAAGGGCGGAGATCTCGTTGCTGCAGCCGAGCGCGCCCCGCCGCGCCGCCCTCAGCGCACCAACGCGACCTTTGAAGAAATGATGAGTCAGCCATGTCACTTTCATGGACCCAAGTCCAACCACCTGACACGAGACTGCAACCTCTTTGAAGAATTTGAATAAACCTTACGTCCCCAATCGGAACAAAAAAGAGCCCCCTCAGGACGAAGGTGACGAATTCCCAAAAGAGACCGCTTGTCTAATGATCTTTGGCGGACCCAACGGCTACGAGTCCAAGCGTCGCCAAAAGATCATAGATCGAGAGGTCAACACAATGGAACCGGCCGTGCCCCAGTACCTGCGATGGTCCGAGTTCGTGATTTCCTTCGGCCGCTCGGATCACCCCGACTACATTCCCCACCCGGGAAGATTCCCCTTGGTGGTGGACCCGATCGTTTGCGGTGTCCGCCTCACCAAGGTCCTCATGGACGATGGGAGTGGTCTTAACATTCTCAAAACTACGACTGCTCCGAGATCAAGCCGACTGGTGCCCCCTTCCACGGGGTGGTACCCGGCAAGATGGCGAGTCCACTCGGGCAGGTCAGCCTGCCCGTCACTTTTGGTACTCTCGACAACTTCCAGACCGAGACCCTCACCTTTGAGGTCGTCGACTTCCCAGGATCATATAACGCCATCCTGGGGCGTCCCTGCTACGCTAAATTCATGGCTGTCCCCAGCTATGTCTACCTGAAGCTCAAGATGCCGGGCCCCCACGGGGTAATAACGGTACAAAGCAGTTTCCAGCACGCGTATACGTGTGACCTGGAAAATTGCAACCTCGCCGCGGCTCAAATCGCTGAGGCCGAGCTTAACAACCTCAAGTCGGCTGTGGTTGAGGAAGCACCCCCGGCCAAGAAAGCTTTAGCATCAACATCATTCCAGTCGGCACGGGACACCAAGTCGATCCAGCTCGACCCCGAAGACTCCTCCAAGACGACGCAGATCGGGACTGCACTCAGTGATAAATAGGAAAGCGCGCTCGTCAACTTCCTCCAGGACAACCGGGACATCTTCACATGGACATCTTCTGACATGCCCGGGGTTCCAAGGGAGGCTGCCGAGCACTCTCTGAACGTTCAGCCGGATGCTAAGCCGGTCAAACAGTGCTTGCGCCGCTTCACTGAGGATAGACGTCAGGCAATAGGAGAAGAAATAGCCAAGCTTCTAGCAGCTGGCTTCATTAAAGAAGTGTATCATCCCGACTGGTTAGTGAACCCAGTTCTTGTTCACAAAAAGAATGGAAAGTGGAGGATGTGTGTTGATTATACTAGCCTTACACTACCTCAGATAACACTTTCTCTGCACTATTATCACTGACGGGCACCAGGAAACCCGTCACTGACTATAGAAAACACTGCCGGGAGTGCATGGGCCCGTCAGTAACTGCGATGCAGAAGGTGAGAGAACAGACTTCTACTGACGGGTCTAAAAAACGCCCGTCAGTAGAGGTGGCAACAGAGGGGAAATTCTTTTCTCTCTACTGACGTTAATCTTCACTGACGGGCAATCAATCAGCGCCCGTCAGTGAATGTTCAACTTTCACTGACGGGTACCCTAATGCCCATCAGTGGATCTTAACTCCAGGGTAGAATACTGAGTGTAACCTTCGCTGACGGGGGTTCCGAAACGGCCCGTCAGTGAATCTTGAACTTCCACTGACAGGTAATCTAATGCCCGTCAGTGGATCTTTAACTCCAGAATGACCCTCGAGTGCATACTTATCACTGACGGTAGATATTTTTGTGCCCGTCAGTGATAATCCTGCAACTTTATAAGGGAGGCCACGCCAGCAGCTGACCGTTGAGCTCGCACACCTCAACACGGCCAGCTGCAGCTCCGGCAATTCGGTGGGGATTTCGGTAGGCTGCTGCTCTCCTTCCTTGTCCTCCTCCCTCTCCTCCCTCCCTCCTCATCTAGATCTAGATCTAGATCTAGATCATTAATTAATCCTCTCCTTCCTCCCTTCCTTCCTCCCCTCCCTCTCCTCCTCCCTCCCTCCCTCCCTCCCTCCCTCCCTCCCTACCTACCTCCTCCTCCTCCTAAATATACAATCTATAACTAGATCTCTTTTAACCCTCCTCCCTCCCTCGTCCCTTCCCCTCCCCTCTCTTAATTTCCACCCTTCCCTCCTCCCTCTCCTTACCCTATTTCGAAGGCTAGCGAGCGAGTTCTCTTTGGTACGATGTAACACATGAAAGAAAATAATAAATTTTGTGATTATTTTGTTAATTTAGATTATAATCAATCAGTTTGTTGTCGTAGGAATCGATGGATCGAAGTTGGATGTACGGCGAAAGGGCAACACGAAGTTTCGTTGATACTTTGAATGGGTTTCTAGATGCGACCGAGGAAGATCGGGAGAAAAAGGGTGCGAACAAGATGTGTTGTCCGTGTTGTGTATGCAAGAACACAATAATGGCCAGGGAGAGAGGCATGTTGCAGCTACACTTGTTGACTAAAGGTTTCATGGAAGGTTATACACGTTGGACAAGTCACGGTGAGGAGACGAAAATTTCAGCTAGTCCTGAATGTTTAGAAGAAGAGGCCATACACGAAGACGCAGAAGAAGATGAAGACCATATTTCTGAATGTAGGGACGACTTGACGGGAGAGGCGGGGAACAATTTGGCTGAAATGTTGAGGGACAGTCACATGGCAGACCAGGTGGTCGAAGACCCCGAGGATGAAAGAGAGGTCGCAAAGTTGCGAAACTGATGGAAGACTCGACAAAACCGCTGTATCGCACCTGTGATCCTGAGCACACGCGTCTGTCAGTCACGCTAAAACTTCTGAGGATCAAGGCAGCCCACAACTGTCCCGACGCAAGCTTCGATGAGACACTGGCTTACCTTGCGACAGTTTTTCCAAAAGAGAACGTGTTGCCTACGAGCACCGAGGAAGCCAAAAAGGTGGTCTACCCCCTTGGATTGGATGTAGAGAGACTCCACGCTTGTCGGAACGACTGCATTATTTATCGCAAGGAGTATACAGAGCTGCACAAATGTCCAATGTGCCACACATCTCGATATAAGCGGGGCAGAAACCAAGACGATGACGAGGAAGAAGTGACGAGTGGTGCCCCTACAAAGGTTGTATGGTACCTTCCAGTCCTCCCTCGTCTGAAGCGTTTATTCGGTAACAAGGAGGCAAAACTGATGCGTTGGCACGAAGAGGGGCGAAGAAAGGACGGGGTGCTGAGACATCCAGCTGATGCTTGTCAGTGGAGGGCAATCAACGCCGAATACCCAGATTTCGGTAGTGATCCGAGGAATATCAGGTTCGGTATGAGTACGGACGGAATAAATCCATTCGGCAACATGAGCAGCAGACACAGCACATGGCCCGTTGTTCTTTGGATTTATAACCTCCCTCCATGGTTGTGTATGAAGCGGAAGTACATGCACCTGTCTATTCTCATTCAAGGGCCAAAACAACCTGGAATGGATCTTAACGTGTATCTACAGCTACTGAAGGACGAACTAGCTACGCTGTGGGAAGAAGGGGCTTAGGTCTAGGACGCGGACAGAGAAGAGTTCTTCACTCTGAAAGGCCTGTTGTTCACAACGGTACAAGATTATCCGGCGTACGGAACAACGCGTGCCAATGCACCAAAGGATACGAAGCATGTGTTAAGTGCATGGAGGAAACCACAAGTGTTTTCTTAGAGGGCTCTAGAAAAATCGTGTTCATGGGACACCGAAGGTGGCTGACCATGAATGACCCATGGAGAGAGGAGACGGAAAGGTTCAACGGAACAAAAGAAATCCGTCCAAAGCCTCGCGAGAAGACTGGACAAGAAATCTATGATCTCTTGAATGAAATGGATGAAGTTGAGCTAGGGAAAGGAAAGAAACAACCGCCGTAAAGGGCGTCTGGAAAAGGAAATCTGTTTTCTAGGAATTGCCTTACTGGCCTCACCTAGACACATGTCACAGCATTGATGTAATGCATGTCGAGAAAAATGTCTGCGACAGTTTGCTTGGTCTCTTGCTCAACATTCCGGACAAGACAAAAGATGGGCCGAAGGCACGAGCAGACATGCAACACATGAATATAAGACCTGAGCTGTGGGCAACCAGAGAAACGACCAAGACGGGGGAAGAATGGTATCAGAGTCAAGACCAGCTGTCCTGCTGCCTAGCTACACTCTGAGTAGAGACGAGCTCCATAGGCTTTGCGAATGCCTCTATGGTGTCAAAGTTTCTTCAGGTTACTCCGCGAACATCTGAAAACTTGTTGACATGAAGACTCACCGACTGATTGGCATGAAGTCTCATGACTGCCACGTGATGATCACACAAATACTGCCTGTCACAATTAGAGGTATCATGGAGCCAGGTGTCCGCAAGACGATCATGGATCTTTGTAACTTCTTCAACACTATATGTCAGAAGTCAATCACGGTGCAACGTTGCCTGAAACTGAAGGCCGAGATCACTGTCATACTATGCAAACTTGAGATGTATTTTCCTCCAGCATTCTTCGATGTCATGGTACATTTCATGATCCATATCATCCCGGAGATACTGGACCTCGGTCTCGTGTTTTTGCACAACATGTACCCATTTGAAAGGTACAACGGGGTATCAAGCGCTACGTTCGTAACAGAGTGGATCCGGAAGGTAGCATCATCCAAGACTATGCCACCGAAGAGAGTGTCGAGTTCTGCACGGATTACATGCGTGATCAAAACCTATAGGTGTTCCAGTTTTGCGGCACACAGGCAGGCTCGACGGTAAAGGTGTGATTGGGCATAAAAGTTTACACGTGTATCGATCAAAAAAAAGAGATGACTACAACAGAGCACATTTCGTGGTGTTGCAACACATTGGCTGTGGTACGACCTTATATTCAGATCCACATGAAACAATAGCACGAAGCGAATCCGAAAAAGGGCACAGTTGCGCTCACGAAAGAGCATAACGCAAAATTCTCTGGGTGGCTAAAGGACTACTGGTATGAAAGGGAGCCATCAAATGGAGAAGAAGAAACCATCCGAATGTTGTCACAAGAACCCGATAGCAAAGTCGTGATGTGGCAATCGTATGATATCAACGGATACACATTCTACACCGAGGCTCAAGACCGACGCAGTACGTACCAGAACTGCGGTGTAACGCAGGAGTCTAGAACTAGTCATCATGGCAAGAAGTGTAGGTACTACGGCGTGACCGAAGAGATCTGGGAACTTGACTACACCGTGACGAAGATCCCCATGTTTCGTGTCAGATGGGCGAAAGACGTCAGAATCAAAGATATGAACACCAGTACCATGGTGATACCTATGGAGTCACGACAAGTCAAATCAATCAATCCCAAAGATGAGCCATGGGTATTAGCCCAAACAACTCGCCCCAAGTCTTCTACATAACCGACACAAATAATAAGAAGCGCGTTGTCGTGAGGAAAGGGAAAAGGAGTATTGTCCGGAGTCGATGGTGTAGTTGACGAAGAGGACTACGACCAGTTCGACGATCTGGAACAGAAGAAGAAGATGTTGATGATCGAACGAGCAAGAGGCGCAAAGGTTCTCAGGATGCATGCCCATACATAAGACGCAGTCACGGCGAAGGTCTAACGTATACCAGCAAGAAGATCAGAAGTACTATTGAGAGCCTGTCGAAGACGACGAAACCTAGCTTTCCGATCAATTCAGAATGACCTCAATATGTAATAATATCATTTTAATGAATAAATTGTTGATTATATATGTCGGGACTTGGTGAAATAGCTAGGCACGTGTCGCATGCATGTATACTCCTCGGCCCTCGCTGCGCCTTAAAGGGCTCCGGGAGAAGGGGCGCCGGGTGGTAGTGGACGTGACGTGACCCGAGTGATGAAACACACAGCAAGCTGGGCGTTTGTTTGCTTGATGACTTGATGTGGCTGTACGAGACCTACTCACAGCATCATCACCTAAGGCTGTAGCGCCAGGTGCGGCAACACAGCTATCCCTTTGCCGAGAATCCTGTCTGCAAACCGGGCAAACCAAAAAAAATAAAGAACTACACTGACCGGCAATTACATATGGCTCATCAGTGGAAGATCTTATCACTGACGGGCAACATGTGAAACCTGTCAATAGAAGTACTAGAGCGCCCTTTGAACAGAAACTTTCACTGACGGCACCGTTTACTCTCCCCGTCAGTTGGAAGTAGTTCATCTATGGAAATCTAGTCCACTGACGGCCACTACTTACACGCCCGTCAGTGGAAGTACTTCCACTGACGGGCAGGTTTTAGATGCCCGTCAGTGGAGGTTTCACCGATACTATAAATATTGGACTCTCGCGAAATTTTTCGTTCATCGCGCGTTCTAATTTGAACCACCGCAAGCCCTAACTTCCGCCGCCAGGGACTGCCGCGCCGTCCTCGAGCCCCCGCACCGAGCCCCCGCGCCGCCAGGACGCTGCCCCGAGCCCCCGCGCCGCCAGAC
>JAGXJF010000412.1:0-21189 GCA_019208055.1 Stipa capillata
GATAACTTGATGGCTATGTCACATTAGCTATAGATTGTGTGTGATATACAAGATTGGGCTAGCGAATTAGACCCCTCAAACTCCTCGTTCGAGACTTGGAGTTATATGTCTCCCTCCACAAGATTTCTTATTTATCGGATGGATTTAACATCTCCCATTGAAAGATTTATATAGGAAATAGGCTTATAACAAATGACAATGGGTACTCTTGAGAAATGAGAAAGAAAGGGGGTAGAAATAAAAAAATAGTCCATGAGTCCATGATGGATTAGGAAAAGGGGGTGATGTATGGAGAATGGTGGGCTAACCATCACATATACCCCCTAATAGACTTGCTTCTCATCTTGACTTGCTTTGACCTGTAATTATTTTCTTGACTTGTTACTTGTTTTTTGATTTGACATTATGCCATGTAGATGCCCATAGGATGTTATAGGTCAACCCACATAGGGATATTATTATCCCCAACACGAGGCCTCTTGAGCCGTAGTCACGGTAGTAGCTGTAGGTCAACTTTTTAATGTTGGTGATATATTTCCTGTAGCTTTTCCCTGTCCTACTTGTGCTGGAGTCAATTGCTTGATTTTTTGAGGGTCATGTGCTTTGATCCTTGTCGTCGAGGATGGAGAGGGATTTTTCTTGTTGGTGGAAAGAAAAGAGAAAAGAAAGCCTCATGAAAGGGAAGCTAGGCCATTGAGGGCCTCATTTCCTCTTCTCAGACTTCTCCCCTATCTCTTTCTCTCTCTTTTTATCTTTTGTTGATGACATTTTGGGAAATATCCACGGAAAATAAAAAGGGGCCAGCGTGGTAACCAAGCCCAGCCCTCCTCTTTATTGGACCCGTAGGAGGGGGAGGGGGAGGGGGCGAGGGAGATGGGAGCTGACCTGAAAAGGTCCTAGGAACGATGGGCCTACCCCGACCATGTGACCTTTAGGAGGTGGCTTGTGACCCTAGGCCATCCACCTCTTCGAATCTTGAGGCCACATGGCCCACGGTGCAGAGGCCCCTTTCAGGGGCATTACAGCCTGCGAGATCGAGCAGCTGGTGGGGTGTGGAGCTAGTCAGATCGGATGACTTCCTTGCGTCAGTGGAGCAGTGAGTTGGAGTAGAGTGGAAAATGAGAGGGAGGCTCTGACATGGTAGTTTAGCCTTGGTGGTGTGAGCAACAGGGCGAGGGCCGGCGTCCCACTCAGTGTGGTGATTTCTCGGTGGGGAAGCGGCGCTTCCGCGCCGGCTGGCTATTAGGCGGAACAAAGGTGCCTGAGGTACCCTCAGTTGGACCCTGGGGATCCTCGTAGGGGCATCGAGTCACCAATCCCCTGCTGCTGCCAAGGTGAACTGTGTCTCATCCCCTTCTTCCTCCTTGTGCCATGACGGGAATAACATGGCACAGTTGGGCTCATGCCTCGAGCTTTGAAGAATGAACTCCGCGCGCACTCAGGGACTCCTACTCATGGTGTGTTATAGCATAGGGTGCCGGGTCCGCAAACGGGGATACAACGGTCTCGCCACCTGTGAATCCGTAGGGTCGTGCGGACTACACATGCATGCTGCTTTGCGGGCGGCGGACGTGGTGGGTATGATGGGCTCCCTCTGCGGTGCATGCACATGCTTTGCGTGAGGAGGCGACGCAACATGGTGATGAAGCTGGCACAACAAGGGACTGAAGAGGCCCTTGAGCATGTCGAGAAGTGACCGAGTGCCAGTCATGGAGCGACCTGCTAGGGGCAGGTGTACCATGACCTTCTAGGCCCAACTTTGATGGATATTGAGCATCTTGGATAGGTGGAGGATATGAGGTACTTGCCTTGTGGTCATGGAATTGTCCTGAATCAGCACGAGCGTTTCATAGTGGGGAGGCACCAAGAGGCCATTGTGGTGTTTGTTTCTTGGTTCCATGCTGGATTCTGTGCATTGATCCACCCCTTTCTTGTGGGGTTTATCGGGGCCTTTGGCATTGAGCTGGCGCAGTAGCACCCGTCCACAATCCTGAGGTTCAACATGTTCAGGTGGTTGAGCGAGACGATCCTATGAGAGGATCCTTCCTTGAGGTTGTTCCTTTAATTCTTTCAAGTGGAGATTAAGACTAGGAAGACCCTTGATGATAGCACCCAGAGCATGTTTGGCACTGTCTTCTCGAGGCTTCGACCGGACTGTGTCAAGGACTTACTAATTGTTCCTGTCAAGTGTAAGTCTCCTTTGTGGCAGGAGTGAGATTCTTAGTGGTTCTATCTTCGTCTTCCCAGCACCCGCCTTTACCACTTTGATGGGCTACCCCAAAACGACGGTGGGTTTGACCTCAAGGATGTTCCTCATACTGAGCCGAATCATGAGGAAAGCAGGAAGATCAAGAAGATTAAGATCAAGAAGATTAAGGTGGCGAGGTGTGAGCGGAGCTTCAGGGACATGATGCAGGAGATGATCATGGCAAACCGCTACATGATAAGGCCGCGCGGGAAGAAGGAACTGGGAATTTGATGCCGGCCTAGCCAGAGGACTAGATCGGTTGCAATAAGTTTTCTCTTGGAAGTATTTTAAGATTTGACGATCATAAGGAAGCGAGGTAGGACTAGGTCGGTTGCAGTAAGTTTTCCCTTGGAAGTATTTCTAGGTATAACCATCCTAAAGAGGAAAGGTGACATGGAAACATTCATAACATTGGAATCGTTCTTGAAAATTCCAAAGAGTGCTAGTGGTTGCTTCGGCTGTCAAACCGAAGATGACGATGTTCCTAAAATCATTTGTCAAGACAACTATGCAAATAATATTAAAAACAGAAATAAAAAACAACGTAAAGTAAATAGTGGTTGCTGCTATGATGGGAAATAGGCTTAGGAGTGAATTTCACCTGCAGATTACAATACTTGTACATGGATCATAAGTATTAATATTACTACAGTGATAGATATGAGATAAATGATCAAGTGGGTGACACGTCTATAATTCACCTGTGCTGACATCCGTCTTTTCATAGGATCTATCGAACAATCCTGGAGCTGAGGCAAAGCTTGGCATCACCAGAGTTATTTAGACGTGAGCCAGACCAACGCTTAAAGCATTGTGACTCTACTGGGTCTCCTAGAATCTCCTCATGACTACCTTCTCTTCGCGTTGCTGTCACTTTGTTTTGAAGTTCACCACAAGTCCTCCCTAGTGTTCACCTTGCGTGCCTATATCAAGATGATCATATGAGACAATATCGAGGTCTCGAGATATAAAGTAAACATGATCCAATAGAAATAATTTTTAATCTACGAGGCTAACTCTCATCCCAAAGCCTATAGTGGACTACACACAATCCATAAAAATTACCAAGATCAAACCAATGAAAAACATTGCAACAAGGAGATAAAAGAAAAAAAAATACTAGATTGAAATATTTAAACCGTCTTACAACTTTGCTTCTTGGCAAAAGTAGTGGAGAGACTACTGGATCTAGATGAATATGGTTGCTAGGGTTTTGATGGTGGAGTTGTGGCTCTCTTCCCCATTGGTGGTGGTGGTTTTTGGGTGCCCTCCTTCTTCCTTCTCCCGTTCTCCTCGTTTATAGATCACAAGTATTGGTTAGGGTGTTCTAGAATAACATCGTGGTTCTCCTCCGAGTCCCTTAACGAAACATGCTTGATTTGATGTGGCGGTGTCGTACAACATCGGTATGACCATGTGGTACAGGTGGGTACGATCGTACCACTGGTCGGCAGACCTTCTGGTAACTCCGTTCAGGCTCTCGTTTCTTCGTGGGCGCTCCTATTGACCAGTAGTTTCCAAATATATCCATAAGTGTTCCTTTTCTAGTGATCCTATACACATTAATTCTAAAAAGAGATATTTGTACAATTTGGCAGTTAATTAGTCATTAGTAGAAATAATAGGAATTTATCTAGTCAAAATGCATTGAACAAGGATCAAACTTAAGGAAAATAATGAGTACAAAATGGACTCATCTTGATTCTTTATGACTTCTATTCTTTGTGTACCGTAAACAGCCGTGAGTATTCCTACCCATGTCTTGATTTGTTCCTTCATGTGATTTCGGATACCGATGGCTTTTTTAGCTTACTTCCATTACAAGATGGTGGTGGAGTGGATGGATTAGCTGATTGGCCCATATAACACTGAGGAGCACAAGGTGTATGTCGCCGTTGTGGACGAGAAGGTGTGCTACAACATCATAGCGATGTGCTTCAAGACTGCGCTTCCCATGAGAGAGGATCCGTTGCTTGGCTGCCAACCTTGCTTGCCTGGGGGGCGTACAGGGCGCTTGGCGACACCTTCCATTCTGGCTAGTTCCAAGTGCAGGGACAGTGTGGGGAGAATGGTGAAGTCAGCGTTGCTAGCTTGTCGTACCTTGCGTCAAAGCCCCTGAGACCTTGGAGGAAAAGGAAGGAAAGCGCTAGTGCTCGATCCAAGAGAGCTCGTGACTTCATCGAGAAGGTTGGAGCCCCTAGCCCTGACTTGTTTTAGCGGAGGTCTCCTATGAGGGAGATGGTTGTCCTTCTCCTAGAGGGAGCATTCCTGTTGAGGCTGTCCTTCCACCTATTGCACACGAGGTTGAGGACTTGGAGAGGTTGGTGGAGTCAAGCACATGGACAATTTTGTCTTTGCCTTGTCTCCAAATGGTGGCTCCCGTAGTGAGCCGGTGGCCCCTATCGATGCCGAGGAGATTTTTGGCTTTGCTCTTACTTGTGAGACTAGAGGATGACACAGGGATGTAGGTGAGCACTTTAGTCTTTTTTTCATCATTCTTTTGCTGTTGATTTTTAACCTCGTTGCCTTTTCTCGTTTTCAAATTGTTAGTAGCGCTTGCTGGGCCTTCGTGAGAGTCAATATGTTGCGCTTGAGGAGTTCTCCGCTCAGCTTCAAGCGCTAGAGGACATCGTGGTGATCTGCTCCAAGTACTCCACTCGGTAAACACTTGCTTGTTCATCTCCTCCTTCATATCAGTGATCTTGCCTAAGTCACCTTGGTTGGCTTTCCTCGTGTAGGTTTAGGGACTTTTTAGCAGGTCAGGATGATTTCGGTCCTCAAGGCCAAGATGGAGGTGCTTGCTTCTACCCTAGATGTGGAGAGGTCCAATGTGGTGCTAGCTCAAGGTGAGTTGGTTGATGAGAATACACACTGCAAGAAGGCTGAGGAGGACTTGAAGAAGACCGAACACAAGCTCCTTCAAGTAGAGACCAAGCTGCCACACATTGAGGTTGACCTGGATGCTCGTCTTTATGGTACTTTGACCTTGAGTGATGGCTTGCGAGGATGACCTCGAGGGCGGAGCATGTTGAGGGGAAGATCAAGGCCATGGAGGAGCGTGCCTTTCGAGCTAAGAGTCCAAACTATGAAGACCACTTCCATCGAGGAGCTGGTGACTGTCAATTTGCAGCTTGCCATGTCTGGGGGGGACTTGGCGACGGTGAAGGAGGATGTGGAGAGGATGGGTGCCCAGCAGCGATGCCTAATTTAGAGGCTGAAGTGGTTGTGGTTTTGAACCTTGGCACTGTTGGTGCTCCCTCTCTTCTGTCAACTACCGACCCTGAGGTGGTGGCTTCGCTCTTGGCCCGTGCCATTGAAGTCTACAACATATTGACAAAGCCGAAGTACAAGGAAGTGTCGGTTCCTTTGCCATGTGCATTAGTACTTGAGGCTTGTGAGGTTCTTTCTTCTCAGGTGCAGTAGGTTGAGATGCCACCACGAGGTACTACCACGTCCTGGCCGGCCATGTCAGTCGTTTTCGGAGGAGGTGGCAACTTGGCAGGTCTTGAGGGTACCTTGATGTTGGCTGCACAGATCTCCAGGACGGTGGTGACGTCTTGCGGGCGAGGGCCTGAGCCTTCGTGACCCGCAAAGACCCTCTTCGGTGAGAGAGAGACCAGGATCAGCTATGACTTCATACCTTGGTTTATGACTTTCATGTCAACATGGGCTTCGAGCCATTTTTCCTATGTTATCATGTTTTACTACTTTGACTTAGCTTCATGACTAAGAAGGTAGCTTCACATAGGCCTTATAGGGCAACTTTTTGATACTAGGGTCATCTCAACATGTTATCACTTAGCACTAAAATGTCATTAATGCTAGCTTTATGGTACTTAGTTATGAGATGATCTTGTTTGTTTTTAATGAATGTTTTGCTTTATTATTTATAGCAAGGTGGTGTCTAAGTTGGCGCAGGCCTACCGTATACATCTGGCACCGCTGGCACAACTCGGCTGGCGCCTAAGGACATGGTGGCAAGTCATGGAGCCCTCTTACCTAGAAAGACGAATCTTCTTTGTGTAGTCATCGAGTATCGTTTGTCAAAAGGATGTCCACCGCCTAAGCAAGAGCATAGGGTTTTCTTGCCATGAGCGTGACTCAGCTTGGTGTCTAGGGCCATGGATGACTAGTCTAATAGAGCCCCTGTACTTAAGAAGACAAATCTTCCTTGGGTATTAGCCGAGCATTCTAGGTCAGAGGTGTTTCGGCCACCGTAGAGAGCCACAACATGCTCTATTTGAGGACTTTGTGGACGTCTTGGTGCCAAGCATCATTTCTGCTATTCGAGCAAGGAGCCTCAGGCGGTTTCTCTCGCGACGCTGTGATGATGGCGCTCTTCATCTTCTACAAAGGGAGCAAGACAATATGAAGACTCATGGTTTGTGTGCCCCATGACATGAAGGAAGGGGAACTATGGCCCTATCGGCGTGTGGGCCCTTCTTTTCTCGGATGAGAAGGAGAAGGAATGGCGTATGAGGTTCGACTAGATCTCCTGCATGGAGGAAAGGGAAAAACGGGCCTTATTGGCGCATAATTTTTCTTGTATCTTAGGCACGGAGGTAAGAAAATAGGTTCATGGAAACTCGCAATTCGTTCAGTTTTCACTTCTCAAGGCGTTGGTGGATACAAGCCTTGAGAGGCGTGAGTAGCGAACGACATTTTTAAACAGAGTTGCAAGCGTAAAACTTGTGGAGGTTGTCTCTTTCTAGGCGTGGCCCAGAAGTTTGTCCTTCATGGTGCACAATTGGTAGGCTCCAGATCCCAAGACAGTGGAGATACGGTACATGTCGTTCCACTTCGTGTGAATCTTGCCTTTTGATTGTGGATCAAGAACCTTCTTGAGCACCTGATCTCCTTGGGAGAATGCTCGCTCCTTCACCCTGGAGATATAGAAGCATGGGGCGCTTTGCTCGTATGTGGCATGCTTGAGGAGGGCTTTTCTTGTGCCTCTTTGATGAAGTCCAACTCGCCCTAGTGGCCTCATGGAGCATCTTGATGCGGCGAGAGCTACAAGGAGCAAGGCTTCTGCTTTGTACACCAAGGAGAAGGGTGTTTGTCCAGTGGAGTGGCTAATGGTGGTGCACATCCTCCAGAGTACGCTTACAACTCTTTGGCCCATATTCCCTTGTTGGTGGAGTTCTCTTTGATGAGACAGCGAAGCCCCTGGAGGATGAGCCCGTGGCTCGTTCCACTACTCCATTGCTCTTGGGGTATGCTACGGAGCCAAAGTGCAGAGTGGTTCCCATGGAATCATAGAACTCTCTAAATGATGAAGCATCAAATTGAGTTCTGTTATCTATGTTTAGCTCGCACGGGACACCAAAGTGACAAATATGTTCTTCCAGGAGAATTTTTGTACTGCTTGCGAAGTGATGGAGGCAAGCGATTCGGCTTCGACCCACTTGGTGAAGTAATCAATTACCACTACCACGTATCGGTTGCCTCTTTTGGTAAGTGAGAATGGTCCCAAAAGATCCATTTCCCATCGGGAAAATGGCCATGTGTGGATGTTGTTGAGCATCGAGACTAGCACTTGGATGGATTTTGCCATTATATGGCATGCGTCACACATCTGGAGTTTAGTGATGGCGTCTTGGACCATGGTTGGCTAGTACTGGCTTTGCCTCAAGACTTTTTTCATGGTGGACCTTGGTGCCAAGTGACTCCTGCAGTGCCCGGCGTGAACTTCAAGCAGGAGGTTGCCGCCGTCCTCCATCAAGATACACTTTAGCAGGACTACAATTCCTCTCTTGTAGAGGACACCGTCAAGCAAGATGTATTATTCTTGCTTTTACGAGTAGTGTTTTGACCTGCGGTGTGTCCTCGTTGCCATTTTCTCCTTTGATAGCTTGAATGATTGGTGTTATCCAAGACGGAGTTTCATTGAAGACCATGAGGACTCATGGTGGAGTCTCACCGGTGGCACCGCCATCTTTGATTGACGGATAGCGGATGACCTTGAGGAAGACAATAGGTGAGGGTGGTTCCATAGAACTGGTGGCCTGGCCAACCTGTCAGCGTAGTGGTTGTCTCCTTGTGATATGCGACGTGCCAACAACCTGGTGAAGTAGCGCTCCATCTTCCAGGTTTCTTCCATGTATTTTTATCTTGTTGTCCAGGTATTGGTAGGATTTGTCCATTTGGTTCACCACCAATTGGAAATCTCTTTGGATGAGGTGGCGACGAACGCCCGTGGCCTTGGCTACGCGGAGCCCTAACAAGAGGACTTCGTACTCGGCCTGCTGTTGGTGGCGTTGAATGTGAGATGGGCAGCGTATTTCGGCGCCTTTCCTTCAGGGCTTATCAGGATGACCTCAACTATGTTTAAGCTCTTTGAGCCATCGAAGCGCAAGATCCAGTGAAGGTTAGGTGACGTTGTCTTCAAGGGTTCTTCCTTGGGTGGAATACTTGGAGCTTGCCATTCCTCCACGAAGTTTTCCAACACTTGTGATTTGATGTCGATCATGCCGGTGAGCATGATGGGGAATGGGGCAAGCTCGGTGGCCCACTTGGCAATCTTTTGTGGCTTCTTTATTGCGGAAGACCACATTCAAAGGAAGCATGGAAGGGACCGTGATGGCGTCGCCCATGAAGTAATGGTGGAGCTTTCTGGAGGCCATGAGGAGGGCATACGCGATCTTCTTGATTTGAATGTATCTCCGCTTTGCTCTAGCCAGAGCTTCGCTCACGTAGTAGGGATGCTGGGCACCATCTTACTCCTTCACCAAAGGTGTGCTAACTGCCATTGGTGTTGTCGCAAGGTACTTCAATAACAGTTCCTTGAGCTTCGGTCTTGTGATCAACATAGGGCTGGTCAAGTGTGCCTTGAGTTCTTTGAATGTGGCTTGCGTTTCAGCCATTCATTTGAATGAATTCATGCTGTGAATGGCCTTGAAGAAGTGAAGCCCCTTCTCCGTTGAGCAGGAGACGAATCTTCCCAGCGCAGCCATCCTTTCCGCCAAGCACAACGCATCCTTGATGAGCCGAGGTGGCTCCATGTCGAGTATGGCACATATGTTTTTGGGGTTCGCTTTGATGTCTTGCTGCAACACCAGGAATCCAAGTGCTTCCTTCCATGAACACCAAAGGCGTATTTCTCTGGGTTGAGTTTTACCCCGTACTACTAGAGTTTCATGAAGGTTTTTTAAAGATCTTTTAGGTGGGTGCTTGCGAGATAGCTCTTGTGATGGCATCATCCACGTACACTTCTACACTTCTTCCCAGTTGGCTCTTGAGGATGAGGCTCACAAGGCGTTGGAAGGTGGCTTCGACGATTCTCAAACCAAAAGGCATGAGCAAGTAGCAGAAGGTGCCGATGGGAGTAATGAAACTTGTTTTCTCCTCATCTTCCTTGCCATGTGGAGTTGGTGGTACCTAGAGTAACGCATCCAAGAAGCTCAACATTTCATATCGCTGTGGAGTAGACCAACTAGTCAATACGAGGGAGGGTATAATCATCCTTCGGGTGTGCCTTTTGAGATCAATGAAGACCACACACATACACCACTTCCCCTTTACCTTCTTTACCAAGACCGGGTTGGCTAACCACTCTGGGTGCCATACTTCTTGGATGATATCAGTTTTGCTAGCTCTTCATCTTCCTTCTTGATAGCTTCACTCCGTTCCAAGGATACTTTTCGGAGCTTCTATTTCACCAGGGCGCAATCAGACTTGACTACAAGGTAATGTTGCATTATTTCGCATGGGACACCCTCCATGTTGGCTAGCAACCAAGAGAAGAGATCGGAGTTTCTTTTGAGGAGAATGATGAGGCTATCTTGAAGTCTTCCTTTATGAAGAGCTGGACTTCCTTCAATTCTCCCTTGGGATGAGGCTTCGGTGTGAACCTCTCAAGTGGGGTCAAGGAGGGTTCTTCGGCGCTGGAGAAGGTTCATGCTCTTGGTGGTTATCTCTTTGGTGACGTGCTTCACCTCGTGGAGGTGGAGCATCTTGCGCGGCAAGTAGGAGGTATTGAGCGTCGGCACTCCTTCGTGAGCCAGGTCGGATTCCCACGACGCTACATGATCCATTCTGATGGGGTTGGATGGAGGCGTTTGCGACTGCGGGCGTGGTGGGATCATGACTTGAATTTGAAGGAGTGGCATGATAGATGTCTCCGCGGTGTTTTCTTGAGGGGCGCCAGGAGTACTCTGGGGTCGAAGTTCTCGGCATTGACGAGCATTCTCAAGTTAGAGATGAGCTCATTGAACCTCCTTGAGGTAGTGTCGGGAATCTATGGGACACCTCGATCGACTCTAGGGGCACCCGCGAGGAATTTCTCGTCTTCTTGCACAACTGTTAATTCGGTCGTGGGAGGGTTGGCTAGGATGATTCCTTTTGCGTCCTCGATGCATCCGGTGTTGGGGTTATCTTCTTTGGTTGTCTCGGAGGTACTGATCTTCTTCTTGGAATCTTGGGTCATCACGCCTTTGCCCTGGCGAGCCTTGGTTTTGGCAAGA
Organism: Stipa capillata; assembly: GCA_019208055.1. Classification (NCBI taxonomy): domain Eukaryota; kingdom Viridiplantae; phylum Streptophyta; class Magnoliopsida; order Poales; family Poaceae; genus Stipa; species Stipa capillata. The sequence continues at coordinate 10,711 of JAGXJF010000412.1, forward strand.
TTTTTCTTAGGTGGGGCCATAGCTTCTCATGTTGGCTAACTTCCTCACAGACATCGCCTACGGTTGTCGCTATGGAAATAATACGAGAGAAGGGGTGTTGATAGCTCGATGGCTATGTCGCAATAGTTATGTGTACGATGGCCTGGCTAGAAGGTCATCGTTCACTTGACAATATGAGGCATGTCAATGTTTTTGAATAGGTTCGGCCGCATTATGGAGCACGTCCTAGTCCTATGTCGAGAGAAGATCCCCATACAAGACTTGGCTGGCGACTTGGACTGTTGATGACTTCTCAATACCGCCTCTAGAGCTCCATATTCGAGACTTAGAGTTCTAGGCCTCCCTTTATGAGATTTCTCATTTATAAAACGGATTTTTCATCTTCCCATGAGGGGTTTATATAGACAATAGCCTCATGACAAATGACCATGAGTATCCTTGAGGGATGAGAAAGAGAGGAGGATGAGGGTGGGGGTAGAAATGGAAAAATAGTCTATAAATCTATGGTGGACCAGAGAAGAGGGAGTGGTATATAGTGTATGATGGGCTAACCCTCACATACACGGGAAAGTCAGGGGTGCACACGGGGGCATGTGCACCCCTTATTTCAAAATTTTGTAAAGCACACATTTATGTTTCAAAAAAATCTGAAAAAATTTATACATGTATATTATGGATTGAGGTATGCATGGTTAAATTTTTGTAAAATAATATATCCATTTGTGATCTGTGTAAAAAAAAGAAGAGAGCACCCTGGGGTTGTGAACAGTAATGAACAGTATGAAACCGTGAACAGTATGTGTATTTATTTTTTTTTACACAGATCACAAACCGGCATATTATTTTACGAAAATTTACCTGTGTATACTTCATTCCATCATAAACCGATATGAATTTTTTCAGATTTGTTTGAAACTTATACGTGCTTAAAAAAAATCGAGGAAACTCTAATGGGGGCACCTGCCCCGTGCGCTGAAAATCCACACTCTCACATACACCCTCTAATAGACTTACTCTCCTATTGACTTACTTGGACATCTAATTATCTCATTGACATTGATTTGACTTTGATTTGACTTTATACCACGTGAATACTACATAGGATGTTATGGCCGGCCACGTGGGAATATTATTACCCAACGATTACGTTCCTCCTTAACCAAATTTGTAGTTTCTATAGCCTATATATAGGCAAATAGGAGTTTGCTTACACAAGCACATATACTATCTTGCAAGGGTATCTCGAGCTTTGCTAAGTATACGTCTTATCAAATTACACATACTTACTGACTGGCGTATGTAACATGTTGAGGGAATCGGAAAGGGAGGGAAATCAGAAATATGCTAGTCATCATTTCATACCACAGACTACAGTTGTGTTGCCACCTGCCTACCTCTATTGGTGGTTACAGCTGGAGAGCATGATCGTGTGTATTTGGACTTGGATTCACAACTGAACATTCTAATTGTAGGACCTGACATACTTCTTTGAAAAACTTATTCCCGTTCTTTATAACCGAAGATAGGTAGTTCATCCAACCTACTATTATTTTTCCATTGGACCTGAGAAACTTCTTTCACACCTCCAGCACTATAATCTACTTAGTAAACACTAGACAGTAGACACCACAACTACCTCCCTCTATGCAAAAATATACTAGCAAGGACAAGGGTAGGTCTACTAGAGCAGACACTGGTGGCCCCAACAGCAGTTGCTGGAAGCTAACCACACACGAGGTCACAGGCAGCATGCATGTACCTATCTAGAGTACTATCTAGACCGAGATTCGGAAGGACCTTGGTCCGTCCGACTCCCTCTCGGCCGACGGGCAGCTGGTGTCTCCCTGGCTTGATATATTCCAGCCGCACCAAACCAAACTACGAGCAGTGCAGCAGAGAAAAAAAGGCTCTTCGGCGACATGGCTAGGATGAAAGCTAAGCTACGTACCAAAAGGGTCAGGCCCCACGAGGGCATGGCGATCGATGGGCTTATCTGCAACAACCACCACCATCTTGGTACGCCGTACTGTTGCCTACTGGCTGCTACTTTTACCCAGAATTTTTCCTGTGTTTCGTTTCTTTTCTTTCAAGACAAGATTGGTCCGAGATAAAAATGGTCATTGGTCATGGAGGTCGATTGATAGGTACCTGGCGCACTGGACGGACGGTGAGGAAAGGATCACGCATGCTCCAGCAGCCCCTGTCCGGCCCAGTGGAGGTGTGGTGGGGTCGTTGCTCGCAAAGTTGCAATGCACCAGACCGGCATCCATCTCACCTTCTGAAAGATGTGATGATATCTGATAGAAACAAAAGCGAAATAGTTAAATAGCTATATGCGAAAAACAGATAGATACTCGCTTGGCAGGATGCGTGGTAAGTTATTGAAATTGTATCTTGTTTCGTGAGAATTTCTCAGCTGTTGAATCGCCTACCACTACAGCTTTGCAGGTAGGTGTGCAATGCAATGCACGTAGGAGTCAAGATGACACAGTTTGTAGCCGTCTATCTGTTTCCACTATGTTCTTCCTAATTCTGCAGGAATCGTACTACTACCGCCTTACAAAAATGATCTGATCTCACCATACATTCAGAACAATCCTGTCCAGCTTTAGATCCGAGAGGATCTTGGAGGATTGCAGAAGACAACCGGATAAGATTGATTGGGCGATCAAGATGGGACATGAAGGATGGTTTGTGATATCACTTCACAGGGTGGATTTATTTTCTCCTGAAGAGGACATTGATCAGGAGGGTGGGCATTAGCTGACAAATTTGGGTCCTGATTACATGGCAGAGGAGCAAGAAAAGGAGGGGCAACTCACTAGAACATGGGCTCATTAGAGTGCTCATCAGTGATGGCATGCCCAGTATTAACGACTCTGTTTGATTACCAGTTTGGTGAACATTTATGATGCTATTAGAGCCTACTTGGTTCACTGCCACATTTAACTTGGACGCATTAGACTTTTTGTGGCATGCATTTGGTTGACTGTCGAAGTTGTGATTGTCATACTTTCTTAGCCACAACACCCACCAGTCGTACACTTATTTTCTTGTTACTGTTCGACCAAGTTGTGGTGACAATTTCGTAGTCACGAGAAGTTTGGCGTGCTGCACTCCATAACAACTACGTGTGGCAAAATACAGTAGCCCACCAAACACCCATGGAAGTAGAGAAGACAGGGAGGGTTGGTAATCTTTCTTAGGTATTTAAGCTAATATAGGCTTTTGTGCTCTGCAAGTATGGTACCCATGTAGCATCTATGCAGCGTAGATATAGCTGAGTGTTCGAGAACATATATGGTGTCTAAGAATGGAAACAAATACAATCTTAAGAACCAGATTGGTGTGTTCTTATTCTTACATAAAAAGTAAATATAGGAGGGCAAGAATAAAGCCAAAGGGTCAGCTAAACTGTTTTTTAAAGTACCAAATTTCCAATAATGGATAACTATAAGACAGATGCATCAACTTCAATGATGGGAAACAGACATGAGAGGTTTTGTTTGGCATCAACTAAATTCCTACTTACAAAATCACCTTTTTTGCCCCAGGAGACTTCACAAGCTCTCTTTGGCTTTCTCCTCCAAACATGATGTGCAATCTAAGGGCACTTCTAATGGAAGGATGTCAGTCGTATCTATAATACGCCAATTAAATAAACATCTGATATGAAAGAATAATTAAAAAAAGAAAGAGAGTATAATTAATTAAGAGGAGAGAGATAGACAGAAAGGAGAAAATAAACTATTTAAGTAAAACTAGTTGCTAGATACCATGTAATGTTAATATTGTATTTGTAATATTTTCTATACATTTAGATAAACCCTATAGATACGATGCATTAATTTAGACTGTCCTAACAAAGAAATCATTGGTATATAATTGTGATTGTGACTTCATCACACAGCATCTAAGGAGCAAGTAGCAGAGTAAACGACAAGCAGAAGTACTAGCATTTATTTATCCTAATAAAGCAAAGGTGAAATAACAATCACTAGAACTGTGCAGAAGTTTGCTAATCAATTATCGCAGCTAGGAGTAAAACTGGAAAATCCCACAAACGGCACTCCATCTATTTATTTCCAATTTTCGGGGGATCATATTTCAACATCACAGTACTGTAGCACTAATTTTAGTTTTCTATACTTCATTCATAATTGCAGCAAATTACAATCCTTCAATTGATTTTTGCACATATTTGCGATATCCAAGCAGCAGCCTTTTCTTTAGTTATTTCATGATTTATTTAGTCCCCGTGCAATATGTGATTTTCCACTCATAACTCTAAGATAAATATTTAGGATGCAGAAGCAAAATCATGCTACCAGTTTCTGCCAATTTGTAGCCACTGTTAATGAAAATCTTGAACTTCTTGCATCTAATTAGCAAAAACCAAAAGAATTTCAAAAAACTTACAAGATGAGCATCTAGAATTTTCAATCGGACCAGCTCCAGATACAGTAGTTCCATGACAACCTTATTTAAATTGAAAGAGAACATGTGAGTGTTTGAGAGGAAAAGTAAAGAAAGGATAAGCTAACGCATACTTGCTGTCACCAGTCGACAATTATATGTGAACCGAAACTACTCGGTCGAAATGTCAAGTCCGAGGCTGTCAAAAAATATAGTCTCTAGGATAGCTCGAGCCTGGAGGATTTGATGGACCCCATACCATGGTAGTTTTGTCATATAAGCAAGCTTCAGATAATGAGAGTATATATATAACAAAAATATGTACAAGCTTTAAATTTTTACATTTTTCCATTACCAAATCAGGGGGCGGCGGGGAGCTCGTCGGGAACGGCTTGGGGCCGGGCGGCGGAGCTCCTCGGGGCCGGCTTCGGGGCGGCGGCGGCGGCGGAGGAGCGGGACAGCTTGGGGGCGGCGGCGGCGGCTGAAAACTTAGGGCAGGAGATGAGGGCGCGGCGCGGGTTTTGGAAAGACACAACCCGCGCCAATGGGTATTTATCGAAAAGGTTAATCCAGACGGTTCTACGTAGAACCGTCTAGATTAATAATCCGTACGGTTCTCAATACGGAGCCGTCTGGATTATCATTAGTGCGGACGGTTCTCAACGTGGAGCCGTCTGTACTAATACTGCAGGTGGGACGCCTGCAATATTAGTCCAGACGGCTCCCAATACGGCTCGGCTCCCAATACGGAGCCGTCTGGATTAATAGTACAGACGGCTCATAATAAAGAGTGCATCTGTACTAATTCTGCAGGTGGGACGCCTGCAATATTAATCCAGACGGCTCGTAATAAAGAACGTCTGTACTGTTAATAGTACAGACGGTTCTCAATACGGAGCCGTCTGGATTATTAGTACAGACGGCTCATAATAAATGGTGCGTCTGTACTAATACTGCAGGTGGGACGCTGCAATATTAGTCCAGACGGTTCTGAACGTGGAGCCGTCTGTACTATTATTTTGCCCGAGTTAACCTACGGTCCCACTTGTCATGATTTTCATGTTACTGATTTATTACTAGAAATGACCTAAACTTCTGAAAATCATAGAAAATTCATATGAATTCCAATTGACTTGAACTTTTTTTGTAAATTCATATTTTAATCGGGACAATTTTATGGTATAACTGTTATTCATGTTACTGTAACTCAAAATCTGCAAATCTATTATTGCATTAATAGTTCATACAGAAAACCCTGGTGGCGATACATAACAATCGGGTTACATCATAGAAAATAACCTAATCTCCTTTAACAACCAGCCCTTCTTGATGATCGACGCGCAGATAGCAGGTGGCCCCGATCGGTAGTTGTTCTTCGTTGAGCGCGGTGCCGTCTCCAAGAGGGAACTCATCAAATTGATTGTACTCTTCTTCGTCCACGACATTCTCAACTCCGACAATCCTTCTTTTCCCCTGAAGGACTACGTGAAGTTTTTGATTTGCCGGGTCTTGGACATAAAAGACCTGAACAGCTTGCTTAGCGAGTACAAATGGTTCATCTTTGTATGCGGCACGTTTGAGGTCCACTGTAGTCATGCCGTACTTGTCGACCTTAACACTTGAGAGTGCGATCCAACGGCACCGGAAGAGGGGGATCTTGAAACGTACGTAGTCGAGTTCCCAGATCTCATCAATGTGCCCGTAGTACGCACACACCCCACGTTTGTCCTGGAAGGTATCTATGCGGACACCGTTGTTTTGTACCGTGCTCTTCGTATCCTGTGCTCTGGTATAAAAGGTGTACCCATTTATGTCGTATGCTTCAAATTTCAGGATTGTGTGACTTGGCCATCTAGCCAACCAGCCAATATTCTCCTCTATTGTACTATTAGCACTTCGAACCTGCAACCAGTTGTTGAAGCTGCGGTTGTGCTGTCTGGTAAGCCAAGCCTCCGTACGGCCTGGATTCTCTCTGCGTAGCTCGTCCTTATGCATGTTGATATACGGGGCTACTTCAGTCATGTGTTGCAAGACTGCGAAATGGGCTTGAGATAACGACGAGTAGTCAGGAATGAGTGTTTTCCTTCCTATGGTCCCTTTGCCGTCCAGTCTGCCCTCGTGGCGAGACGTAGGCACACCTATTGGTTTGAGCTGTTCCATGTAATCGATACAGAACTCGATCACCTCTTCGGTTGTGTAACCTTCGACGATGCTGCCCTCCGGACGAGATCTATTTCGTACATACTGCTTGAGAATTCCCATGTACCGCTCAAACGGGTACATCTGACGTAGAAATACCGGTCCACAGATCTTTATCTCTCTCACGAGGTGGACGATAACGTGGACCATGATATCAAAAAACGACGGAGGTAAGTACATCTCAAGATGACATAATGTCTTCACCACATCGGCCTGCAACACATCTAGTGCTTCGGGATCGATAACCTTCTGAGAGATTGTGTTGAAGAAGTAACACAGCCTAATGATTGTGTCTCGGAGATAGCTCGGCTGGATATTTCGGATTGCAACAGAAAACATATGTGTCATCAACACATGGCAATCATGGGACTTCATACCAACTAATTTTAGATCTTCCATCGAAACAAGTTTCGAGATGTTGGCGGAGTAACTGGACGGAACTTTCACACCTTGCAAGCACCGGCATAGTTCGGTCCTTTCGGCCTTTTTCAGGTTATAGCAGGCTGGAGGAAGCCTTGTTCTGCCTTGTTGGGAGGGCTCAGGTGCCAGCTCGGGCCTGATCTTCATGTCTACTAAGTCGAGATGTGCGTTGAGGCCGTCTTTCGTCTTCGCTGGAATATTAAGTAAGAGACCAATCAGGCTGTCACACATGTTCTTCTCTACGTGCATAACGTCGATGCAGTGCCGAACTTCAAGGTGCCGCCAGTAGGATAACTCCCAAAATATTGATTTCTTCTTCCACATGCCGCTGGCCTTCACTTTTTTACCACTCTTTCCAAGGACAACATCGATATCCTTAACCATATTGTACACCTCTTGCCCGCTGTAATGCCTTGGACATAAAGCTCTCTCCCTCGTTCCGTCAAATTGTTCCTTCATATTGCGGTACGGGTGATTCTTCTTAAGGAACCTACGGTGGCGCATGAACACCGTCTTATGGGAGTGGGCCAGCCACCTACTCGTGGTACCATCCAAGCACTGAGGGCAAGCCTTGTCTGGTTCTTTACTCTGGCCCGAAAGGTTATGTAGGGCAGGCAAATCATTGACCGTGCAGAACAACATGGCGTGTAGGGTGAAGTTCTCTTGTTTGTACGCATCCCATACCTGTACCCCTTCATTCCACAGTGTTTTTAGATCTTCCACCAAAGGTCTTAGGTAGACGTCAATATCATTCCCGGGTTGCTTCGGCCCTTGGATAAGCAGTGACATCATGATGTACTTCCGCTTAATACACAACCAAGGTGGTAGGTTGTACATACTAAGAGCAACTGGCCAAGTGCTGTGCCGGCTACTCATGTTGCCGAAAGGATTCATTCCGTCCATGCTCAACGCGAACCTTATATTCCTCGGCTCCGCACCGAAGTGTTCGAAGATCATGTCGATGTTTCTCCACTGTGCAGAATCGGCAGGGTGTCTTAGCTTTCCATCTTTCTTACGGTCCTCCGAGTGCCAGCACAACAATTTAGCCTCTTTTGGGTTCGTGAACAGACGCTTCAGACGTGGAATTACGGGCAGATACCACACCACCTTAGCGGGAACTCCTTTCTTCGGCTCGATGAAAGACTCGCCGTCGTCTGGTTGGCTCTTACGCTTGTAGCGAGATGCTTTGCACACTGGACATGAACGCGAGTTCGATAATTCATTCCGGTACAAGATACAGTCGTTCGGACATGCATGTATCCTTTCTACCTCCATCCCCAGTGGACAAACCACCTGCTTTGCTCGGTATGTGTTTTTGGGCAGCTCATTACCATCCGGAAGCATCTCCAAGAGGAGACCTAGGAGCGCCGTGAAACTCTTGTCTGACCAACCATAGCTTGCTTTCAATTTAAGCAGCTCGAGCATGGACAACAGCTTTGTGTATTTCGGCTTGCAACCCGGAAACAAAGGTTTTTCTGAGTCCTCAATCAAGTACATGAACTTGTTTAGGTCTCTCTCAGTATTAAAGTTCACGTCAGCATCGTGCAGCATCTGATCCAACCTATCATCGTCCTCTGCGCCACCACAATCATCGTCTGCACGTACTTCCTCATGGCGGCCACAATCATCGTCCGCACCTACTTCGTCGTCATCTTCTCTCCTTTCGTTGACTTCGGGTTCTTGGACGGTGGCAACGTCTTCGTGTAACATGTTCTGCTCTTCACCATGTTTGGTCCAACACGTGTAGTTCGGTTTGAAGCCCCTAATAATCAAGTGCGCTTAGATCTGTAGGGCTGAGTTGTGTCCGAGAAATGATCTCTCATTTCTACAATCGCAACAAGGACAATATGTAAATTCAACACCCTTCTTCAACCTATCCTCCTCGGCGACTCTAAGAAAATTCGTCACACCATCAAGGTACGCTTGGTTCGTACGAGAACCGTACATCCACACCTGATCCATCTGGCTACACGCGCTGCACAACAAGGAAATTAGTGTTAAATTGACCTAATAAAAGAAAGCCACCTAGCTTCTCATCGAAAAAAGGAGCTTATGTAGAAATCGTACTTCAATTTAAGGGTTTAAGGGTATAAACGTAAATATCAAAATGCGGAACATCGGCATGAGATGAAATGCATGTCATGGAATAGAGGACATAAAATAAAGACTAATGCAAATGTAATCAATTTAATCGGAGTCCGGACGGTGAAAATATCGCGATCCGAATTTTTCCGGCGGTTCCGGAAACCCTAATTTGAGTTTTTAGTCAATTTTATTTTTTCTACAATGCAAACACGAATAAAAATGACATAATTGCATAGATCTTATTTTTCTGAACATTTTGATATATTATTTATATTTTTCTGACTAATAATGAATTTTCTATGATTTTTATAAGATTTAAATATTTAAATACTCTTTTTGATCTTTTCCTCAGTAAAAATAATAAATAACTAAATTCAAAAATAGTAGGCCCTGACAGGTGGGTCCCACTGGTCATATTTTATTTTTATTTTTATTTTTATTTATTATTTTTTTTCCTGAGGGCCGGCGGTCGATCGGCCGGGACGCCGGCCGAGCTCGATCGACCGCGGCGGCAAGCGGCGGTGGCGCGGGAAGCGGCGGCAGACGGAGGATGGAGGACGGAGCGCGGCGGCTTACCAGGAGGCGGCGCGGCGAGGCAGGCGGCGGCGAGGGAGGCGGCGAGGCGGGGAAGCTTCGGGGGCTGGCCTGGCGGCGGCGGCGGCGGCGGGAGAGCGTCGGCGGGTGGCGGCGGCGGCTTGGGGAGGTCGGCGGTGGGCGGCACGAGCTCCGGTCGGCGGCGGCGGTTGCGGGCGGCTCGAGGTTCCGGAGGACACGAAGCTTGGCTGGGAGTGGGAGTGAGGGAGTGAGCTTTAGTGCAGACGGCTCCAAGTAGGGAACCGTCTGCACAAATAACGCAGACGGCTCCCAACTGGGACCGTCTGTGGCATTAGTACAGACGGTACCGGTTGGGAGCCGTCTGCTCCCAACTGGGACCGTCTGTGGTATTAGTGCAGACGGTCCTTGTTGAGAGCCGTCTGCACTGTGATATGCAGTGTAGACGGCTGCAGTTGGCAACCGTCTGTATTATTTGTGCAGACGGTTCCGCGTACGAACCGTCTTTATTATGCCGTCCCGCTTGTTCGCCATCCTTGATTATCATTTGTACAGACGGTTGGTGTTGGGAACCGTCTGGGATAAGTATTGTACAGACGTCTCCCGGTTGCCGTCTGTACAGGGGGCGTCCCGTTAAATGCTATCTGTAGTAGTGAGGAACAAATAAATTTTACTCATGGACAAATTGCATGGCTTGTTGAACAATGTCATAGTCACATTGCAGTGTTTTAGGAAGTTCGCCGTTCACTACTGCGGAAACAGCTATAGCCGCCACATTATCAGTGACGCGCATAAAAAAAACACGTC